>VXAB01002900.1:17568-36586 GCA_013399175.1 Odontophorus gujanensis
AAAAGAAGCTGTAAAGGATGTCTGTGAGAATGAGAAACAGTGGTGAGAATATGAGCCAAATGCAGATTGCTATCTCCAACATAACTGAAAAGCACTTCGAAAACAACTCTGAAATCTCTCCTCCATTAGGATATGGAGCAAAAACCTGGATAGAGGAAGCATGAGGAAGTCAGTTTAGACACTGGATTAAATAAAAGTCTTCTCAGACCTCTGAGATAATTAATTGTAAAGTTTACTGTAGAACACTTTAGATGCTTACTTTCTGGTATCAGGGTTCCACTTAGAGGCAAGGGAATAATATTACCAGCTGTTAATAAAGGAGTTACTGAGATTCTGGTTTAAACACAGTGAAAATTACGAACAATAGGTAACAGATTTACTGATACAGACAATAAATGTTATACCATCTTGTTCTTAATACTGAAACTAAGAAAGAGATTTTGCCTATAGAATTGTCACTGTAGGTTTCTTTCTCTCTTAAAATAAGATTATATTACTTAACTAATTTAAATAACATTAAAAAATAAACATAATTGTCATCTTGTATGCTATTAGTAGCTCATAATTATGTATTGATTCCATTGTATTACATATGGAAACCATCAATTCAAGAAAAAGCTTTCTCCTGACAAATGGAAAGTAAAAGTAATTTTCCCCAACACTTCAATGTTTCTTATATGCACATATTTCTAAACAAAATTTCTTGTTTACAAGATAAAACTTAGCAGGTTATCTGAAGATATTTTACTCTGCCTTGTGAAGAAGCTTGTTTTTATACATATCAGAGCTTTTGATATGACTTTTAATTTACTTTACATTCTCCCTTAGGCTTGGTGCTAATGTCCTCTGAATTTGGTTAAAGGAACAGAATTTTTAACTGTCCTATTAAGTCATGATGAGGTTTACAATAGCTAAGACGTCTGTCCTGGATGTGGTATATATGAAAGATTGTCACCTCACAAATCAACCATCTGTATTGCTTGAAAGAGATTAGGTAGAAGGGTTACTTTAAAGGCTGCTCTTTGGAAGAAGAGATCAGGCACTCTTTTCATATGTACAATGGCTCTGTCTCTTCTGGAGAATGTATGGTAGGTGACTGTGAAGAAATTCACCTGTAAGATATTGCTTTGAATTATCTGCTGACCTATCGTATTTTATAAAATAAAATTAAATCATTGTTAAATAGAGCAGAATTTCTGGCTACTGAGTCCTAATACATCTGTTATGGCTCTAGTATAGCTGTTAATCCCAGGAGTCAAGAATAAAGTGACAAGATGTACTACTTGTGTTATAATACTTGTTCTAAATTTTCAGTGTCAGACAGTATTTTCTACCCCTCCCATCTCTGACAATTTGTATTGAAATATTCTGTGTGAGCTGCTACACTAACTTGGTGCTCTGAGCCCCCTGTGAGTTGAGGAATAATTGTTAGGTAGTTTATACATGTCATCTCAGACTATGAAAAACAGTTTTAAAGAAAAACCAAATGCCAGAAATAAGGAAGAACTAGAACCTAGAGCTGACTGCATCTTTGCTGACAGCTCCTTCATGCTCTCTTTCTAGTTCATGAAGCGACCACTGCATTGTGTAATTATTTGACCTGCCTACTAAAGCAGCTGAAAATAGGGATACTCTCCTCACACTAGCTTCACAGAATTACATGTAGGGCATTTTTCCAGGATGTGGGCTTGAATATACTAAAGCTAGTGTCATATCAAGATCTCCTATCTTCTTGATTACTATACCAAAGAGTAATTCAGATGATTATCTACAGGGAATGGTCACCTTCTTTTAAATATCATGAATTCTACTCATAGAGATAACTTGCTAGGAATGGGATTTGTTTTGCAACGAGTGTGGGAACTGCCTCCTACAGTTCCTACACTGTGCTTTTTTTTTGTCTGACTTTAAAGGGATTCCTACTCAGTGTTATGTTTCTGAGGTTACCTCTTTGTATACTTGTCAGGGAACTGCTGAATCACAGCCTGAACCACTGATTGGTCACCTGAGGTGAGCATTGAGTCAGCCATGGGGGCACAGGTGGAGGTGATAATACCTGTGTGATGGGAAGGGGTGGAGCCTGGCTCCACCTCTCCCCAAGCCCCATTTAAGGGCTGACCACCACCAGGAAAGGATCTCTTCTTGGACATCCCTCTTGTGTGGAGTCCACAGCGAGCCTTTCCCATCTAAAGGTGAGCCATTTTTCCTTTGTACTATTTGTATACCATCTGTACAGACCTAACTAAACATACCATCTTCTATACTATTCTTAAAGAGTCATCTTTAAGATCGCTCTCATTACAATACTCAGTATGTAGGGTTCCATTCTTACCTTCTGAAAAGTGAGCTAGATGTCATATGATAAAACATCTTTAGTTCTAGAAAAGTACAGAGCACTGTGGAACAGGGCTATGAAATAAGGAATTTGGATGTCTTGTATGATTAGAAACTCACCATCTTCATCTAACCTTTAAAAAGGATTGGCAGATTAGGGTAGATTGAGAATTGAGGACTGTCTGACCAGCAGTTCTCAGAGGGTTTGATGTGCAGAGAGTTGTGATCAGCACTGTAGAGTCTAACTGAAGGCCTCTAGCAAATGGTGTTCCACAGGGATCACTACTGGGTCTATTCTTGTTTACCACCTTCATCAGCCTGGATGAAGGGCTTCTCAGTAAGCCCACTGATGGTACAAAGCTGGGAGGTGTGGCTAACAGACCAGAAGGTGGTGCTGCCATTCAGTGAGACCTGGACATGCTGAAGAGTGGGGTGGAGAGGAACCTGGTGAGGTTCAACAGGGCAAGTGCAGAGTCCTACATTTGGGGAGGAATAAGCACATGCATCAGTACAGGGTAGGGGATGACCTGTTGGAGGGAAGCACTGCAAGAAGGACCTTGGTACCCTGGTGGACAACAGGTTGGCCATAAACCATGCATTTGTGGACAAGAAGGCCGAAGGTACCCTGAGGTATGGAGAGTAGGTCGAGAGAAATTAACCTCACCTTTCCACAGCCCTGCTGAAGCCACATCTGGAGTACTCTGATTAGTCCTGGGACACTGTTCAAGGAAGTCAGGGAAACTCCAGAGAGAGTCCAGCAGAGGGCTACAATGATTATTGGCAGCCTGGAGCATCTCTTTTACAGGGAAAGGCTGGGAGACCTGGGATAGTTCAGCCTTGAAGAAAAAACTAAGAAGGGCTCTGATCATCGCTTATATGCCTATATATATCTAACCAGGTGTCAAGTGGATGGGGACAGGCTTTTTTTGGTTGTACACAGCAACAGAACAAGGGGCAATGGGCACAAACACAGAAATTCCATCTGAACGTGAGAAAGAGCTTACTTTGGGGAAAGCAAAGCACTGGAACAATCTGCCCAGAGAGGTTGAGGCATCACCTTCACTGGAGATATGAAAAACCCACATGGACACTTTCCTCTGCAACCTACTCTAGGGAACCTGCTTCGATGGGAGCATGTACCAGATTAAGCACATCCAACCCAAGGCCTGCAGCCTGCACTCAGCGCACCCCAACTGGCATTGTGGTCCAGCCCCCTCCCTGTGCCATGTCCCCCCACTGCCGTTGCAGCTCTGCCTGCTGAGAGGCCCAGCTTGGACTGTGTGTGCACTACTGCCCTGCAGTGGTCAAACGTTGGTACCTGAGCTGCAGCCAGAGTGTGGAGAGCACACAAGGCAGTGCAGCAAAACATACAGCAAAGAGTTGTGTGTGTTTTGGTTCTTTAGCTAAACACAGCCCTGTGAGCAGCAGAAAGTATGCAGCCGTGCTTCCCGTTTTGGTAAAGGAATTTGAGAACTGATTTCAAGATTGCAAAAATGATGATTTTTTTTATTTTTTTTTCACCCCCCAGTGTATTTGTGACTCCATTTGCAGCTGATGTAAATACATACTGGAACTTCCAAATGGAATGTATAGAGTTGCAATCAGACATTCAACTCAAACAATGTCTCTTTACTTTTATGAGCCCCATCATACCGGAGAAAAACCTCCCTCCCTTCACGGTCATGCCTTATTCATGTCATCGCTTTTTGACAGTATGCACATTTGTGAACAACTGTTTTCAAGGATGAAGCACAAGATGAGTAAAATTTCATCAGAAATCTTAATTATAAGAATAAGAATTGCAACCACTAACACTAAATCAAATAGTAAGGCATGTTTCACAAAAACAATGTCACATATTGCACTAGTTCTTTTTATTGCTCTTTTTCTTTTTCTTTTCATTTTCATTTTATTAAAAAATATTAAAGATAAAAACAAGTTTTGTTACTTATGTGCATTAACTACATTATACATTTTATTTAAATGCATTGGCCCTTGGTGCCAGCGGCAGATGTTGGTGGTATGGCAGTAGAGACTGAACCTTCCACCCTGTATGCCACTACATGTTGTTGCCATGCTACAGATGGCAGCATGGGGCAGCCTGACAGAATGAAGAATGAATGACATGGAAGTGAGTATGAAGAAAACTGAATTCCTTCATGAGGAAAAGATGGCACCACTGACATTCATCAATGCTTCCTGAATGTTTGTAGAGACCAATCAGTGTTTGTGAGCACCATGAGGTAGTGGATGGTGTATCACAGCAGTGGCGATAGCAACAGTGGATCACCTCTGCTGGTGCAGGTTTTTTCGAGTGCGGCACGCAGCTCTTGTTCATCATTGGCAAAAATGCATAGCTAATTGTGGTGACTATGTTGGAAAGTAATGTTTTATAGCTGAGATTTTACTCTATAAAATAGCGCAATTGTGCTCTTTGTATCAGTTGTAGACTCCATGGAAATAAATAGGAGGCATTACATTCAGAGCGACATTTGTATATGTAGCCCAAGACAATTTCTATTAATTCAGTGTAACACAGGCAAGCCAAAATGTTGGACACCCATGTACTAGATGTTCTCTTTTAGGGTGGTGAGGAACAGCAACAGATTGCCCAAAGAAGCTGTGGATGCCCCATTCCTGGAGGTGTTCAAGGACAGGCTGGATAAGGCCCTGGGCAACCTGGTCCAGTGAGTGGGAATTGTGCCTAAGGCAGTGCATTGGAACTAGGTGATCCTCAATGTCCTTTCCAGCCCAAGTCATTTTATTATTCTATGATTCTATGATTTTCAGAGGTCCCTTACAGCCCCTATGATGCTTCATTTCTGTAAATAACATAATTTGAAGAATGCATAATTGTTTTCTGTGTTGAGGTTGTGATTGCAAGACTCCAAAGACATGTAATATTTATACAGTTTTGATTTTATTTGGATTATGCTATAAAGAGTCATATAAAACTGGACCAGTTATTCTAGTGTCTTCTTCCAACAACTTTATATACACACTTTATTTATGATTACTTTATTGCAAAATTTAATTCACCTTTAAATGTATTATGTAACAAATGGGTTAGATATTCAATCAGCTGGAGAGAAGCTATTGATACTGAGAATAATAACTGTAAAGCTTGGAGGCAATAGAGACAGAACACATACGACTTTTCCATAATTTTTGTCTTGTTTTCATGAAACTGAGACTGATGCATAGGACAAATGTCATTTCAGCCATCTTAGATTTTTTTAGATCTGTTCTGTCCTTATAAAAGTGGAGCCAGAGATCTTCATGGAATGGAATTATCAAACACTTGGTGGTTTTGCCTCAATCTCAAAGTATTTTGCAAATGAATATATGTTTATAACTCTGTAATAACTGAAGAGCCTCTAGTAATGCGTCTCAGTATTTATTAATTGGCTATTTTCTCCAAAAGCCATTTATCTTCTTATTAAAATGAAACCTGATGAATTGTTGCTGTTGGCAGCTCAGTGTGGAATAATGAAGTTCTAAGATAAATGAAACAGCTTCTTCTGTGGATGATAAATATAGTTAATGAAGGCAAAACAGAAGTCTGGAGACCCTTTCCATGGAAAAAGTGTCACAGTATTTTAAGGTCAGTTTGGGTAGCTGTATAACAATATCATTTATCTCTTATGTCCCTTCTAATCCTACCAAATTTTTGTAGTGAGGCAGTCTGAGTAATTTTAATTGACTCAAGTTGGGTGGTATGTTTATCCTTTATGCACCATGGATCAAGGTTGTTAGAGACTGATACGCTTAATGATATTCTGTTGTGGGACTGAGTATTTGAGCTGACCTGGTTTGATGGTGTTTGTATCACAGGGTGACTGAGACTAGTAGTGGGTAGCTTGACTTTAATATGTGTGAGGAGTTGTCTCCTAGTAGTGCTGCACTTGAAGCTTGCCCCAAATTACTTCTTATTTACAAGGAAATAAAAAGTGATCATGAATGGTTTTATGTGAGGAAAACAATGTTACTGATTCAAGCCTTTCAGGCTTTTACTTGTCTTGAAAGATCAGCCAGATCTCTATTCCCACTTCTCAGGGGTTATGAGAAAAGTGTAACAAGCTGTGACTTTTGACCACACAGCTTGGTCACTTGAAAGAATAAGTACAAAAAAAAAAAAAAAAGAAAAATAATAATAATAATAATAATAATAATTTTAAAGANNATAATAATAATAATAATAATAATGTTAAAGAAATACAGAAAAATGGAAGGAGTACTGAAATTATCAAGAGAGTAAAGAGATGAATCTGGAAGAAACAAAATAATCCAGTCTCTGTTTTAAGAAATCACATTTTTCCTGTTTAATTCTGTTATTTTCTTTGCATTTGTTTTGTGGCTTATGACTCCAAAATATGCCTGGAATGGTTCATATTGCTGTATGGTTTAGCTGCCTTCAGAAGAAACAAGAATCAAGTAGCCATGATTTTCTGCTAATAATGATGCTTTTCCTAGTTGATCCACGATTACTGTCGTTCTCTGCCAGGCAGCATTTTTCAGGCTGCAGACACCCAGCTTCTATGTGTTATACAAGCTGACATCATACAAGCAATGATGATTTAAAATTTTCCTTGGCCTTAAGAGTTGTTTAAAGGGTATGGTTAAATATTTGGCATTACAATATCAAGCCCAAGATCCTGTATGCCAGCAATTTATGACAACACACCTTCATGAATGAGGTGAGAAAGACTGAGCATGCTAAGCTATTGCATGAGTTACCAAACTCATGTAGCTTCAAATGGCCACACAAGAAAGTTCAGAGGCTGAAAACATAATCATTTCCAGTCAACATGCTTCATGGAGAATGAGTCCTATTGAAAAACTTTCAGTGTGGGTTTGTTTTTGTTTTTATACAAGATCAGAGTTCTGTCTGATAACAGACAGTGTTTTAGTATTCAACTGGTAAATTTCTCCAAGTCAAATAACTGCATTTCACATGACATTCTAATTAAAATAGTTGTATCACATGAATATAATGGGGTACACATTTATACTCTTCCCTAGAACCATGTTATTGTTTCCCTTCCCTCACTGTCCTTTTCCAGGGCGTTATTACCAGGGACCCATATGTCAGGCAAAATACATTGAACAAGCTTTAATGCACTGATTGGATGCTACCAGGACCGACGCTCTGAGCACTGGGAAAAAAAGACAATCACGAAACCTGGAAATCAGAGATAGCTGCATTCATGAACCAAGATCCCCCAGACTTGACACGAAAAACAAATTTTTTTTAGAGAATGGATGGCTGACTACTGTACTGGAATACTGTATCCTGTTCTGGGCTCCCTGGTGCAAAAAAAGACAGGGATCTCCTGGAAAGAGTCCAGTGTAGGGCTATGAAGATGACAAAGGGCCTGGAGCATCTCCCTTTTGTCTGAGTGACTTGGGTCTGTTCTGCCTTGAGAAAAGACTCAGAGGTGATCTTATTAATGTTTATAAGTATCTTAAGTGTGGGAGTCAGTGACACAGCCAACCTCTCTTCAGAGGTCTGTGGGGACAGAACAAGGGGAAACAGCCATGAACAGGAGTATAGGAAATTCCACACCAGTATGCAAAGGAACTACATTACAGTGAGGGTGACAGAGCACTGGCACAGGCTGCCCAGAGGGGTTGTGGAGCCTCCTTCTCTGGAGATATTCAAGACCCATTTGGACGACTATCTTTGTAGCCTGCTGTAGGGGGCTTCCTTTGCAGGGGGTTTGGACTTGATGATCTCCGGAGGTCCCTTCCAACCTCTACAATTCTGTGATTCTGTGGGGAGAAGTGGTAGCAATCGTCAAATATATAAAAAGCTGCTGTAAAAACTTTTGGGCTTAACTGTGTCTACTAGTGACAATGACAAAAAATGAACTGACAGTTAATATAGTCTTCAGAAAAAATTCTATAATGATAAGGATACTGAAGCTGTGTTACTGTCTTCCAGAGAAAATGTGAGCTCACAGAAGGTCTATGAACAATAATTTCAGGGCTGGCATAAGGATTTGTGCTCATAGATGGTGGCAGGATGTAATCTCAGTTATTCTTTCAAATGCTGTTTTTCAGAATCCTTTACTGACATACCTTGTAAAGAAGTAGTTATTTCTATGATATTGTCATTTATCGTAAAAGTTCCACAAAAACAGGTATATCTTTGAAAACAAACAAACAAAAGCCTACATAGGAAGAGAAAGCAGCATTTTCAAACAAAGAACTGCTTATAGAATCATAGAATCATTTAGATTGGAAAAGACCTTTAAGATCATCAAGTACCTCTATGGACTTAACACCACAAATTCACCACTAAACTGTGTTCCTAAGCATCATGTCCACATTTCTCCTAAATATCTTTAGGGATCAGGAGTTCACTACCTTTCTGGGCAGTCTATTCTGACACTGAACTACCCCTTTAATGAAGAAATCCCTCTTGATACCCAGTCTAACCTTCTCCTGAGGCAACTTAGGACCATTACCTTATATCCTATTACTTGTTACCTGAGAGGAGGCTGACCCTCACCTACTCTTTTCAGGTAGTTATAGACAGCAATGGGATCTACCCTCATCCTTCTTTTCTGCAGGCTAAACAACATCAGTTCCCTCAGCTCCTCGTAAATCTTGTTTTATAGTTCCTTCACTGGTTTTCTTGCTGTTCTCTGGACACTCCAGAACAAGTCAATATTCCCCTTCTAATGAGAGACCACAATACTGAATGTATACTGGGTACAGAGACAATCACATTCCTGGTCCTGCTGGCCACACTATTTCTAGTGCACACTGAGATGCCATTGGTCTTCTTGGTTATTTGTATGCACTGCTGGCTCATGTTCAGCCAGCTGCAGTCAAACCAACAAAATAAATCCTTCTCTGATGGGCAGTTTTCCAAGTCAGTCATCATAGAATCATAGGATGGTTTAGGCTGGAGGGGACCTTAAAGATCATCTAGTACCAGCTGCCATGCCACGGGCAGGGTTGTTCCATGCACCCTGGCCTTGAATACCTACAAAGATGGGGCATTCACAACCTCTCTGGGCAACCCATTCCAGTGTCTCACCTCCGAGTAAAAAAAATTCTTCTAACATCCCCCCTCTTTTAGTTTAAATCCATTCCTCCTTGAGGACAAGGATTACTATCAGACCATATAAAAAGTCAGACCCTTTCCTGCTTGTAAGCTTCCTTCAAGTACTGGAAAGCCACAGCTCCCCAGAGCCCTCTCTTCTCCAAACTAAACAAGGCCAACTCCTTCAACTTTTCTTAATTGGAGTGGTGCCCCAGCCCTTTGCTCATCTTCATGGCTCAATCTTCCCCAAGCTTGTATTGCTACGTGGGGTTGCTATGACCCAAGTGCAGCACCTGGCTTTTAGCCTTGCTGAACATAACTGGATGCAGCCCACCAATGCAGCCCATTCAGATTCTTCTTCAAAGCCTTACTACTCTTACTACTCTACGCAGATCAATGCTCCTACCCAACTTTGTGTCATCTGCAAACTTAATGAGGATGCTCTCAGTCCCTCATCAATGTCATTGATAAAGTTATTGAACAAAACTGGCCTCAGTTTCATTTAGAAAACATTCCTTCTGCCTCACGTACAGATGGAACCATAGGTTGCTGGCAAAAAGAACTATCGCCAAAGAAATGCAAAGTTTTGAACTTATAGTTCACATCTTATGTATTTTCATCATGTTGAGCTCATCAGCTGTTGGAACTGGGATTCCTCTGTGAATACAAACTTCCAAGCTTTAATTTAACATACATTTTACTGGAGTTTTAGTTAAATGTGAGAGTCAGCTATTTCTGACTTTCTCAGATTACACAGTTTATAAGTACCTGAAGTTTAGTGATGATATCATGCACTCTTTTCACCTTCGCCCGTTTCTCTCTTTGCCCTTCCCCTCCCTTCCTTTCTGTGAGATTTTGCTTAACTGCAGAATTATGCAGTTCCCTGTGCAGTGTGAGATGACCGTGAGGCATATAAAGGAAAGATGTTGAATAACAGTCACTTAAATATTTTTTTGTTTCAGGTAGTCATTTGCATGTAGCTTTCTATGTTAGTCAAGCAACACAATTTTGTTTTGTATTATGAATTTTGTCTGCATATAGATGTAAAATAAGCTGTTCTCTTTGTCTGCTCTGTAACAACGCTGTCCCACTCTAGAGATGGCAAACTGATTTCCATCACGCCTTCTAATTGTTCAGTCAAAACTAAACAAACAGACTGGGTCAGCCTGGCAGACTGTACTGAGAACCATGTCACTGTTTGGCACATGTTAAAACTGGTGATTTCAGTAATACACAATAAAGGTCAATACTGAAAATGGATAATGAAGAAATCACTATTGCATACAACACATGCAACACTGCTCTGATAAAAGAGTAGATCTCCTTCTTTTAAGACCTGTGAGAAAAAGAAAGGAGCAGGTGTGCAGGATGCCCAGGTACTTTGAAGTCTATATACTAATTTTTCCTATGAAAAAAAATAAAAGAGGTAATGAGAAAAAAAGTTGCTATTGCCTGTTGGTATGTAAGACAGCATTTTTATGTAGAAGCACACTAGATGATAAGAATGGATGAGCTGGCTCTAGACTGCAGAGTGTTGTTACATCCGTAGGCCTAAAAGGCATATACATACACAGACACTTCCACGCTTACACCAATATGGTTTGTATGGAAGTGCTTTTCATTTTTAAGGAAGTATGAATGTATGACCGTACACATATGAAGTATGAATTAATGGATACTGTAGGAACTACTTCTGAATTTCCCGAATCTGAACATATAAATTGATCATGATATCCATGGCAGTGACCCAATAATATTGGAGGAAAACCAGATCTCTTGATGGTGGAATGAACTCAACTCCTCATGATTTGATAGAAATATTCCCTCCTTTGCTGTTAAACAGTGAACTCACCCTTAGGAAGAACAATAGAAACATTTAATTTCTCTCTCTGAGGGTCAGCAGATCACCCTTTTTATTCATTTGCTTATAAGATAGGAATGTACTATGTTCAAATACAAGATGTTGTAAGTACAAGAATTTTTTGAGTAAAGGGATAACACTGCTTTCTGATACTTGAAACAATGCTACTTCAAGGATCTGTCTGTAGAATTAATTCTGCTGCCACTAACTTTCCAGTAAAGAGACTCAGACCCACGGAGTCTTCATTTTCCTTTCTGTGGCTGTTGTTCAGCCTTGTGCAATTCTGCACCGTATGTCTAATTGATGAACTCTCAGATAACTCCAGTATTTTCTTGACTTCGCATAGTTTGTGAATAAATATTGTTACCCATTCCATTTCAGGCTGTTGTTTCTGTATTGTTCCTAATAACTATGACTACACTGAAGCCCTTCAGTGTCCACGAGACTTAATTGTTACACGACAGAGAGAGAAAACAGACACTGTTCAAATTCCACCAATGCTTCAGATCTCATCCAAGGCCGAGGATTGTTTAGGTGAGATGCATATAAACCAGCAAGAAACTTATGCTTAGGGGTGCAGAGAAAGGCAAAAAGTCTCTGGTGTCCTTGCCAACCTGATGTGGCAATGTATTCCTTCCCAGTTTCAAATCTGGCAATTTAAGCTTGAATATGTCCAGATGTCCTTGGAGAAGAATTCTTTGCATTATCAGAGACCAGTTGCCAGCTAAATGTTGTAGAAGGTGGAATCTGTTGATTCACGGCTGTTATGAAAAATACTTGGGAAAATATATATTTTCTAACCTTTCCAGCTCATGAACTGAAATGTTCAGCATTGAGACTACATTAACTTAAGGTACCAGGAGCACCAGCTGACCTATGGAAAAAGGGTTAAAGTGTAAGATTAAGTGAATCCAAGCTCAAGTAAATCTTTGCAGATGAACTGCTTACACTCAAGAGCTGCAAAACTTCTCACAAAACATTGATGAAAGGACAACTTAGGAAAATTTATGTATAATAAAAACTCCAAGAACTAGTGTCTTCATCTCTTTCTGTTCCAGATTAAATTACTCTTTCTGGTTTGTATGTACATTTTAAATAAAAATATTTCTTTTGTATTCTATTTTTCAATATAGGTAGGACTTTATCAGACAAAACAAACACCCCAACCTTCCTCAAGAGATATGTAAGAAGCTATAAGCAGGAGCTGGCCTTAGCTTTCTTTCTGAGAAGATTTTGATATGCTGATCATTGTGTCATAATGACTATTTCAAAGTTTCTCTATCAATTTTATGCTCTTTTTTGTTTTGTTTTGCTTTGTTTCTGTTTTCCCAGTTCTTCAGCATTTCCTTATCTTACTTGAAGTATGAGTATGATAACTACAAATGGAACAATAACCGAGTTTATTATAACTTAATTATACCAATACTCTCTTAGAGTATTCCGTAACAACAAAACAAAACAAAAAACAAAAAACAAAAACAAAACAACAAAAAAACCCACAAGAATCAATTGTTCTTTACATTACCATACTAAGATGTCAACAATTGATGATAACACAAAGCCTTCTTTTAACCAGATTCTTTTTCTCTATAATCTCCAAATCAAGTATGTTGTTTTGCATTGGTACTGATCAAATACATCTCTACATCTTAATAGGCTGATTCTTGCTGGAGTTATTTTGTTTTTTGTTTTTTTTCCTTCTTTTTTTTTTTTAAGTGAGAAAGACAAGTAGAAGGTTTGATTCTAATACAGACAAGAACAATCTGAGAATCTTGCTTTATTAAGCAGATTAGCTCAGATTTTCTGCACAGAAACTGAAGTATTCCAAACCTCTAATTATTTTGAGAAAACTTTGACAATGATTATGCCTTTCCTCTGAGAGCATACCAAAGGAGGTAGGTCACGTGACTGTATGTAACACCTTGTAGATTTTCTGAGAAAGACAGAAACCAGACCACAAATTAAATGGGCCCCATATTTCTCTACTAGACTTTCCATAGTCCTCACTTCATTTTGAGTAAGAATCCCACCAAACCACTGTTAATGTCATTTACCAGCTTATCTCTGGTGTTTTGCATTTCCTAACACCTTTTCATGAAAGAATGTCCTTGCATGAGGATGGGGGAAGGGAAAGAGCAAGCACTAGATCCACTTTTTCTGAAATCTGTTCAAATCATGATTGTGACTACCCTTCTCCAAATGCATTTTCAAGTCTTTGTAGAAGCAGCTGATACTTTTAATGAGAAGAATGGGAGAGTGGGTGAAATTGGTTGAAATTAGACTGGATCTAATTTTATATCCTTCCTCTTCTGTTGCTAATACCTCTTTGGATTACAAAATATAATTCTTCTATATCTTAGGTGTTTGTGTACTCTGAATCCTTGCAAACTTTGTCCCAGTTAGTCACTGCTTGATCCATCTGCACTACTGAAGTTTTTGGAGTACTTTTAATTTAAATTGCAGTCAATTTCTGTAGAATTTTGGGCATGAGATCAAAGGCAGGATGATTTCAGGTACTAAAGTATGGTAATAATTAGCCCAGTATATGCCTTTTAACTGTTATAGAAAGAAAACTCAGGTTCTCATGACAGAGGGGTTAATTACATAAATATAAATTACAGTGGCATCATCCCATTACAGTGGACTCCCAAAGCCATCATTGTGGTGGACATATGCAGCACAGTTGTAATTCTTTCTATGTTCTAACTCTATGCAGGAGTTCTAGGATATCAGTAACCTACAAGAGCCTGGGTGGCCAACAATACCATTTGGGTGGCCCACTGCATAGTCATGGTGTCTTCAGAATGAAAATGTAAATGAACACAAGAAGTGTATCAACCCCTTTGTGGCTGCAAGGCACAGAAGGCTGGGATAGGATGCAACCAAAGGCATGCTACTTCTTCATGAATTCCAAATTTCCAATTTAGTACATTGTCTACTTGTAATGCTGTATGCAGATGGCGTCAGAAATAGTTGTGCTTAAATTAGAACTAAAACAAGATGTACAAGCTGAGTTAAGCCTGCTGCAATCATCCTCTTCTCAGGATTGTGGACAGACAGAACTAAATGAATGTGGTTCTATTTCTGCATTTTCCCTTTGCTACTTGAAACCCACATTTGTGTCCTTGAGATGTTCTGCTAATAATATATCTTCGTTCACAGTGCCATTTATGCACTTACTAGCTTTGTTTAAATCTCTGTGTTCCCTTAGGGATTACATTAACAATGTGACAAATTTTTTTTCTTGATATTTTGTTTCAAAATACAAAGAAATAAACTTCTCCCTAACGTGAACTGTTCCTGTATTTCCAGGTGGGATGGAGGATCCAGTAAGCTTTTCGGTAGGAGTCTAACACAAGGTTTCTGGCAGGCAAGTAGCTGCCTCTCATGTGATCAGTAGAATTTGGATCAGATCCTTAATGTACTGTGATGGTTCCTAGTGCAGACGTGCCCATGGAAGGATCAAGCAATGAAGCATCAGAGCAGATGCTTTGTGTAGATTGAACATAGAATAACAAGATTTTGTAGGCATCACAAAGGCAATTTTCCCCAAATAAATCATATAATTTGAATATGGATATGTATGACAACTCAATATTGAAAGAAAAAAAAAGAGCTTTACTGTTTAAAACACCTCTGGCTTATAGTAACTGTTGTTTATATTAGGAGTAAAATACTATAAAAGTATGTTTGTTTGTTTGTTTTCCCTTTGTTTCCCACATACATTTGCATTTTCCAGGAAGAGCAACTTTTCTTAATTCATGAAATTCAAGTCTCTACGTATAAATCCATTACTTGGCAGGAGGAGGATTATTTAGATCTCTTGTTATAACACAAAAATCTGTGAAACGTGAACTGACAACCATCATTTCTGTATTAAGAACAACTTTCCCTTTGAGTTTACTCCAGAGCAAACCAAACAGTATGCTAGATTTGTTGTTTATTGTACTATTTTTCAAAAGTTCTGAATTTTGAGAGTAATTGTATGTGGTGAAGTTCTCATTGCAGAAAACCAAAAGATCTGGGAAAAAAAATAGGAAGCCAACTTACTTAAAATTAGCTTCCTATTACTGTGTGGGGTCTTTGAAGTGTTTTTAAAATGGCAATAATACACGGTTTCTATGACTGTATATAGACATTGGCTCAAACTCACACATCCTCAATTCCATCCAATTTTCTGTGCCTGGTGTTTTCTATTGGCAGGGCACCACCTGTGGCTTAGAGCCAGTCAACAGGAAATACTATGGAGAAGGACTTGGAAGGACTTAATATGTCTGAATCTGGAATCTACTTTTGAAATTCTTGGCCCTAATCACCTGCTTCTCAGTCTCAGGTCTTAACCAGAACACCACACAATTCTGTTCCTCCCACTCCTGCTGACTGTCCCTTCTTCCTCTTTACCGGATGATTTTCTTGCTTCAGTGGAAGGGTAGCAAGCTGAAAGACAGTGATTAATAAAACAGAACAAGTAAGTGGTGGTCAAGAACATAACAAAAGCTGCTGCAATCATGTGGCTAAGCCATCAAAATGCTGCACTTTAGAATAATCTTTACCAGTATTATATTTGCTTTATTAAAGGTTCTAACAAGCCTTTAATGTTGTTACAATAGGATATTACTTCTCCTTCAGATAAAATGTAGATGTTCTGCTAAGAAGGAGTAAAAAAATGCGTTAAGGTTATATGTTAAACAATTTCTGCATACTTCCAAACACTATAAGGTAATCTTATCTTAGCCTAGTAGGGGCACAGGTTTGCTATAGAGCAGGATGTGAAATGTTTATATAAACCACAGTTAAAAGAATTTCTAGGCTCAGTTCAAGAGTTTACACTTTCAAAGTCATTCCACTAGTGCATTCATCATGATCCACACAATTACTTTGTCTGAGTCCTTTAATTTTTCCACCCCTCTGAAAATGTATACTTAAAAGCTGATCACAGGGTTCCTAAACAGACAAGGTCAACTAGGTGTTGTAATTGCATCTCTTCACTTAGAAAGCAATCTGTACTCAGCTGAACTTTATCTCCAGAGTGTTGTAAACTACTGAGTCGTATGATTATTGATGGGAAGAGACCTACTGAAACTTTCTGTAACGTCCATTATCAGTGAGATTAAATTAAACTATCGCAGGAATTACGTTTTGATCCAAGCAGAAGGAACAAAGACGATGCCCTAATCAAATGACATTTTAAGACTGTCATGGTAATAATCTCCTCCCACATTTAACTTTGGCATTTCAACTAAAAAATATTGATGCTTTTATTGGGCCTAAGTATTTCTGCTAATGTATTAGAACTTAATTAGAAATTTTTATACTCCTGAAAAGGTTGTTTATGTAATTTTTTTTAGACATATACTTTCCTATCATAAAAAAAAACAAACAAAAAAAACCAAACAAACAAAACAAAACAAAAAAAAAAAACAATTCTCCTAAATAGATTTAGTATTGTGACCAAACGAAGTCTGTGATTTGCCTGGAATTCAAGAGCAGAAGGCACTTGGGCTGAAGATACAAATTCTCATGCATATACCACTCTAAAAGTATATGCATTATTTGACATAAATACAGTTATGAAAGGATACTTTCCTCCTGTGTATCACTTTCATACCTGAATTTGAAAAACTTCTCATCTTGTACATCCCCAAAGCAAATAAAAATGCAAAAACACCAAAATAATTGTCTTTCAGATTCTCAATGTAATCAGCAGGTTCATCAATGATCATTTTAGGAGATCACAGAATCATAGAATAGCCTGGATTGACTGCCAACTGTTAAAAGAAGACAGACTCTTAAACTGGTATGCTCTCCAATGAACATCCAATGCTGCTCACTGCCTAAGTAGATGCAAAATAATATGTTACTTCTCTTTGTAGTTGTAGCCCTAGCAAAGTGACTTTAAAATTATGATTTTCAGCATCTAAGTGACTTTTCAACTTGGATTCATAATGTATCAGTCAATCCCACTGCAAAATCTGTTCTCAAAGGCTCTACTTCAGAAAGGCACCCTCTCCACACCTCGAACTTGTGGAATGAAAAAAATATGTTTTTGCTTGAATAACATCCAGCTCTTGGATTGCTGCAGAAATCTCAAAATGGTCAGGGTTTGGAGTTTTGCTTCTCTGGCAACGATCAAGCCAAGACACTTAGATCAACAAAAGGGCCTCATTGCCCTGGAGTGGTGTTTGGAATCACCTGTCCCACGAGGGTACAGTCAGCCCCCTCCTGGCAACCATACACAAGCACAGGCTCTTGGACTGGAGGAACTGGGGCTGCTGTTGTAGAGAACTGTGGAAAAGTTGGTGGGAGTGACCAATAGCATTCGTGTGGGGAAGCACAAGCAGGAGGACCAGCAGGGATGGAACTGCCAGCATGGCCAGCAGTCATGGCACCTGTATGAGCAGTTGTCATGGTTTTATGATTTTTGTTATCAGTATTCCACATCATAACATCATGTAGCGCACTGAGAATTAAAGAGTTAATGCTCCAGTTCCATGGATTGTTGATACTTCTGGGTACCTTGCTCTCAGAAGAGAAGAACTACATCTCCCAGAAGTCTTCACTGTTACATTTCCATTATCTATTTAGGAGGAAAGAAAATTACTCACAAGCCATGAGATGTCCACTTCTACTACTGCTCCTCACTGCAATGTGTGCTCCCTAGCTGTCTCACCTTCAGCATTAGGGTAATGCCTTCAGTTTTGGACACTCTCATTTTATTTATTAGCTACAATTATATTGTACTATACTGTGTTATTATGCATTCTGCTATCATACTTAGTAAATCAGTTTTCTCCCTTACCTCACTGCTGCTGTTTTGTTTTTAGGTCTGTCTCCATACCTTTTCCTCCTTATCCTTCTCCCAGGGCATGATTCCCTAAGTCCCCCTGCCCCACTAGTCATGGAACAGGGCCAAACTGGGCATTCTGGAACTGCTGACAGCAGTTCTTTAGGACCCACAGTCAGGATGATGCTCAGAGTTTTGACACACCTGCCCTGGTGCTTGGAAAACAGGGACTGGGGCTGAGCAAGTCTTATGGCGGCCCTCAGAAAGAACTGAGACAGACAGCAGAATCCATTTCCAAAATAAGCTCAGAGATAAAGCAGCCTGGGCCAAAAAATATGGCATTGAGTGTGTAGATCACATTCCCTCACGTGCATCAGCCTCTGAGAAAATCGGATGCTGACAGTGCTGCTGTTAAAGACAACATTGAGAGCAATGGGTGCTGGGACATTTGAGCACAGGGATACACTTGCCGCAAAAGCTACATGGTAACTCAGCTCTATCTTCCCCTCCAGCTGAGCCTGCCCAAGCAAAATTCTTCCACAGTGCAGAAGGAGTGCACATAACGAACGCACTGAAGAAGACGGTTTGGGTTGTTCCTGCAAACCCATTTGTGGGACTGCTTTTGCTCAAGGACCTGGGTGTGCTTGGTGGGTGATGTGGAAGGAAGGGGAAGTCCAAGGTGCACCCCAAGGGAATTTGGGTGAGAGTAGGCAGTTCTCACGCTCCAATACAAACGAGAGAGATGTGGTTCTTTGATTATGTGTATACCCAATGGCGAGATTAGGACACAATGGGTCAAATGTTAGCCCAACCAGTTTATAACAAATACTAGTTGCTTAGGGGTATGGGGAAGGGAAGGTGAGTGATAGAAAAGGATAAAAATCAAGGAGTCTTGGTAGAAAGCAAAAGAGATATAATCACTACGGTGGATCCAGCGAGGTTTGCAGTATGTCCATAGATCTCAGGAACTCTCTGGTCCCCACGG
>VXAB01002902.1:0-28966 GCA_013399175.1 Odontophorus gujanensis
TTGAGATCCTTAATCCTACAGGCGCATCAAACACAACTCTGAATGGGAAACTTGTCCTTCACATTGAAATCAGTGCTTCTAGTGTATGACTAGATAATGTGATTTCAAACTGTTTGCCATGACGCGTGAGCACTGGAAACATGCAAACTACTTTGCTTTGACATAAATCTGTTGTGTTAAGAGAGAGCATATGGTCATATCGTGCAGCCTCCTTGGCCATCAAGAACATTGGCAACTTAGCAGATTTCTGATCATATGTGTGTAAAGTCAGATATGTCAGTTACAATTTGGTGAGGATTCCTACTACTTTTATCAGCAGTTGGGATGGCAAACAGTTAGTATCCAGATAAAATACATATGTATGGGAATGTCCTTTTTTTGTCTCTCTTAGAAAATGCACAGGCATATGGCTGTCTATTTGTGAGATGGAAAATATAACAGTTTAATATTTGCAAATATAATAGCTGTTATTTAAAGCATAGCAAAATTTTAGGTATTTTTAAAATGGCTTTAACTGTACCTTTCAAATAACACTATCAATTTGCCTTGTGCACAGATTTTTAATATACCACTAAGTCCAGAATTCTACAGACTGTGTATTCTTACGTATGTTGGAGTAAACTTTGCTATTTTTTCTTTTTTTTTTTTTTTTAACTATTGCTATAATCAGCAACTGCGTAGCTATTATACTTTTAACACTTATGGCCTGAGATGGTAAAGAGCTTATTTTTTTTTTTTATAAATACAATTTTTCAAAAAAGGTTTATAATTCTCAAAGTTTCTCATAAAGTATGGATGAAGACTTCAAATTCTTTCCTTGTCTTTTGGCTTTGTAATGAAATTCTTAAATAATCGTAATGACTATCCCACTGAAAGATTCAGGTTGGTATTTTTTCATACCATCTTAATAACTTTGAAGAGAGTAAATGGCTTACTTTCAGAACAGGTGGGACAAAAATGATTAGAGTACTTCATGAATTCATTATTTTTTTCTGTTCTTTGTATTTCACTAATGATATTTCAAAATGCGATGAATAATTGCAATAACAGTTACAGGGAACGATCTGTAATCTAGATAAAGAATTATTTCTGATTCAAAGACAATCTGCCAGTTTAAACCCTCATAGTAATAAATACTGCAGTATTAAAAAAAATGGGGGGGGCGGGAGGGGGAGGATGAGGAGGGAATTTATTTTATTCAGGTTTATCCTACAGATTCCTGAATACCAAAGAGAAAAGTACGTAAAATGGAAAGCTGCTACCATTTCTTGTGAATTGCTGACACGTGGTTTCTGCTGCCAGGATTCTCCATAACTACCATTAGGTTTTGCTCTTATATGTTCCTTTGCTCTATGAAATTTTAATCATGGATGTGCTCTTACTATCAGACTAGATACTTACTTACAACACTATATTACCTTAATCTTGGTACTGTTTTACCAGTGAAGGGGTGAAGCACAATTAGTTTCTGATCTTTAAAGCCAAAGATTATGAAACTCTGTAACTTCTAATGCTCTGCAAGGAGTAGGAATGTTTACATATTATTTATTTCGTATTGTTTGAATAGACACCAATCATAGTCATTTGTGTAAGGATGGAGTTCTCTAGTAATAAACTGCAAGACCTTTACACCCCAGGTTTCTGTGGTGGCTGGTTGCAGGCCTAATGCAGTCAGCAGGCAGGCTCCTGTTTCATTTTTATTCTGAAAAATTACACTATTTGTCTTCATTTTTCCAGCCAGCCAGGGTCATTTTAAGAGGACTGCTTTTAAGTAACCCACTTTCAATGGAAATGGTCTCTTCTGCTCTTGAAGCTGTTATGTTCACTGTCTCAAAGCAGATACGGTGAAGCTAAAATTTAGGTGAGGATTACCTGGTTGTTATGGAAGACATAACTGGGAGTGATCTTCTGAAAATGTAGAAGATTCTTGGGTAACAGGCATAGAAAGTACTGTGTTGGGTAGCAGAGGTGGTGGTCTATGAAGTCCTACAAGGTAGGGAGGAAGGAGTAAAAAGAATTTTGCCTTAGTTTCAAGAAAGAATAATGTAGTGGCATCCCTAGCAAGGGACAGAAGAAAAGGGCATGATCTCAGAAGCTGAACTTCTGTTAGATAGTCTTACTATTGACAAGGAAAATAGGATTCCTGGAAGAAATGGAACATATAGTCCCGTAAAAGCATTTTTGGCAAAGAGGTTTTTGAATTAATTTGATGCGTTGCACAAAAAAGCACTAATTCATCTCTGGCATATATGCTCAGAAACAAAAAAAAAATGCAAAACTACTTTCTTTGTGTGTTATTTATGGCTGCTAGTCCATGTAACACACTGTTCCTCTGTGATAACCTTAGGCTGCACTTTGCCTTTTCAGACTCTTAGGAGTTCTCTGGAACAAGCTCTCTCCTGCATCAGCTGATGGTAGTGGTGTCTGGCACGCTATGCGCCTTTTAAGTCTCAGATCACTGAATTCTGCTACAGCATTGCAGGTCAAACTGACGTTTTGTGAAGAAAAGTTTGGCAAGTGATTGACGACTGTTTCGAAGTTTACTAGTGTTATCAGTTCATATTTTAAGGTGGTTTATATATAATAATCTTTTTTGGATTAAGCAGAAGATGAACTATTTTTCATGAATACTCTGAAATGAAGCCATGGTAGGGGAGCAAAAGGACTCCTTGCTTCCATCTTAAAAAGTCCTGCAAAGTATTTTATATCAGTGAAATAAACTTGATTAAAAAAAGTTGCAAAAGAAGTTTGGGTACTGAATCACAGAATCATAGGGGTTGAAAGGGGCCTCTGAAAATCACTGAATCGAACCATCCTGATAAAGCACATCCTTAGAGTAGGCTGCAGAGGAAAGTACTTAGGCAGGTCTTGAATATCTCCAGAGAAGGAGATGCCACCACTTCTCTTAGGCTCCTGTTCTGTTGCTCTGTCATGCTCAGAGTAAAGAAGGTTTTCCTTATGTTCAGGCCACAAGACACACTGTTGGTTCGCAGTCAACCTGTTATCCACCTGGACCCCCATACCCTTTTCTACAGAGTTCCTCTCCAGCAGGTCGTCCCCTATCCTGTACTGATGCATGCGGTTATTCCTCTCCAGGTATAGGACTCATCACCCTCTTTGAACCTAGTTAGGTTCCTTTCTCTCCAACTCTTCAGCATGTCCAGGTCTTGAAAAATGGCAACATAGCCTTCTGGCACATCGGTTACTTCTCTCAACTTTTTATAATCAGTAAACTTAGTGAAGGTGGACTGTAACCTTTCATCCAGATCATTCATGAAGTTGTTTAATAAGACTGGATCCAACAGATGTCATTGCTTTTCTACCTCACTGTTTTACCACACTGTATCTAGTGAATTGAACTCTGTGAACAGATTCAGATATAATAATGACAGACAATTAATAACACACTAATATTCCTAGTCCACTGTTCTTTCTTTTCCTTGATCCTGCTTACTGATCATAACTTTTTATTTGGTTGTATTATAATTTCCTCTTACTATTATCATTAAACAGCATAGCAAAATAAGGCTCAATGGGATTAACGCTAAATAAGATGAATGGCTTGCATTTTTATTTTTATTTTTTTTTGGCAAATTTGATCAACTTAAAACCTATGATAATGGTATGACTGCCATGTATTGTGTGAGGATATATACTGGTTTACTCTCACTTCAAAGTTGTATGATTGCAGCAGTTAGGCATACAATTCTAAACAACCTGAATCATGTTATAAAAAAAATTAACAAGTATTGCAGTCTCCTTGATGTGAAGAAGAAATACCGGAAATACAGATCTTCTTTGACTCTTCGTCAAAAAGATGATGAGTCAAACAAAAAATTGTTCAAAATCAAAGTTAAATGCCATTTTGATTATATAATCTAATCATACTACATAGTCATTTCAGATCCTATTGTCACGAATTATAAATATACTCCTTATGGTACCTTGGCATGAGTAAATAGACACCATGTGAGTGGATTTCCTGAAGGTTTTTTTTTCTTTTATAATTAGTATGCTCAAGTTTATACTTTTTTCCTATATTTTTAAAAAAAACTTTTGTTCATTACTGTATCTGTTTTCGTGGATGATTTTAACTGATTAATTGTAATCTAATAAACTAATTACAATACAGTTGGCAAATGGCTGTTGAGCTTGTCTTCTACATTAGATATGTGTGAAGGAGGAAGGGAAATTCTATTGTAACTACTCAGCATTCATATGACAATCTCTAATGATTGTATTAGAGGAAAAATCAAACACTGGTTCCCAGTTTGCCATCTCTATACATCCATTATAAAACATTTAGATACTTTTAAAAGCCTTCCCCAGATAAGAGTATTTTCTTCGAAATAGAATTCACCTGTTGGATTACAGACATTTCAAGCCAATGTCCTCAGTTCATATGGAGCAGTATAAGAAGACTTAGATTTAAGTCTTTAGGAGATTAAAATATTTGTATCTAACTGTCAATTTCTACTGATGAAGTAATACTCAAGGAAAAAATAAGTTGCTTTCAGATAAATTATATGAAATTTAGACTAAGTGAAGAATTATCATAGAGCCGTAACAGGATTGAGGAAGAAGTTACAGAAACCAAAGTAAACTAGAAACTAATGTTTTTGAAGAATGGCCCATAAAATGGCACAGATTGAAAAGATGAAACTGCAAGATAAAGTCAGCTGCATCTCAACTCTACCTAATGTCCAGTAGATGACATCTCCTGGGTATCCTCAACTTGACCATGAAATTACTGGGTGCTGAGTTCCCAAAGAAGGTGTGTTTTCTCTCAAGCAGCCTAAAGTACTGAGAAGTAATGCCAAAGCACTTCAGCCATGCCATGTGATATTTTCATCTGCAGAGATGAACAGTGGGATTACTTATGGGTATCTTTAACGATAATGGTAAAACATGTTAAATCATGAAGGCATATTTTCCTTTGGTACGCACTTAGCTCCTATGTGTACTATTTGGTACTCCTATAGCTCCTTGTGTGCTATTTTGGAGACTAGCTTTTAAATGATTAGTTTATGGAAGTGGTTTTTATATTTGGATTAGTGGTGAAGAACTTTTGCAGCATTATACATGCTTGCATTTTGATTGAAGTATCAGCCAGAAATAGTTGTTTACTGATTGTTTCAGCTGGGGCTGAAGATTGATGTTGCAGTGTCTTTTTCTGTAATGAATGTACAAAGTGCAAAGCCTTCGGAAGCATAAAGCCCTTCCAGGGGAGAATATGCAGAGAATTTGTGCAACATCCTTAAGCATAAACACCATCAAACATGAGCTCCAAATTCTTCCCTTGTATTTTTGTTCAAAGTTCTCCCTCAGGGAAACTATGTGAGGAAGAAGAAAGGTAGAGAACTTTTCTCAGTGTTTGCTCTGGCTGCATCCTTCGATTTTTCCTTTAATATCTTTGCTTCCCTTTGGTGCAGACACATAAGCATTTCCACCAAACAGTACTGAGAGAAGTTCCTCGACACTGTGTTTTGCCTTTTCTTTCTGTGTGGAGCTGTTGCTCATGTCAGTGCTGAGGACTGTGGGTAGGGGTTTATCTTTTCACCAAACTGGTCTTAAACAGGAGATTAATGGCTTTCTTGCAGTTGTCAAAAGTGAAATGGATACTGTAAATTCCAGTCTGATCTACATGGGTAGAGGCAGTACAGTCTCACAGCCATAGCTTCTTGTATCCCTTCAGGATGTGAATCGGTAACAATTTTTTAAAATAATTTATTTTATCTGATTTTAAGACAAAATCCATTAGTTTTTAGATCACTAAATATTACTGGCACAATTTAGGACTCGTTTTTCATTAAAATTCAGCTTTGTTTATCTATCTGATCTACGGTTTGTTCCATATTTCTTTTCAGCCTGCGTTAATTGCAGTACCGTATTTTCAAATCATTTTAATAATATATTGTCTTGCAGTTACAGGTAACATCTACAGCAAAAAAATCTTTATTGTGTGTGAATTCACTTCCAAAATAGTGTCATTTTAACTTTATCTAGATGCCCTATGAAGTTCTATGGCAGATTATTTTATTTATATGATCAGAATGTTTGGAAGTTCACGGTATCTATTCAGATATAAATTTGCTGACAGAGATTTGGGTTATTTAACAGAAAACTCGGAGTGGTATCTTTCTTTGAACACAAGCCACACTCCTCGGTGAAAATGTGTTTTCTAGAACAGACTAATAACAACAGGAAGGAGGAAGGCAGAATGATTAAGATCCAGTGTAATTCAAGGGACATGGCTTGTATGTATATAAGACCCCTTAGAGAAGTTACATCAGTGTCCATTTCCTTTGATTCAAACTTGATATTTAATCTTTTTCCCCCATGCTTTTGTGGTAGCTTTTAAAAAGTGATTAATTGCAATTACCAAAATTAATTGCAATTAATTTTTATACTAGCAATTACTTGTCACAGAGTCATTTTAACAAGAAATGAAATAAAAAATAACAAAATTCATTTGTGAGACCACAACTAAAGCTTCAAAAGTTGCTTTCATTGTGAACCAAAACTGAAGTTACCAATTGATTATGAAATTTCTTGATATTTTATTTAAACCTAAGTTACCTTAGAGGTAACATCTAAATTACCCAGAGACCAGTATCAGTGAAGCCACAGCACTGTGGAACCTATGTCAGATAGTTTATTCAAGGCTTTTTGGATCATACTAATATTCATTCTTCAGATCTCTACATAGCTTTAAATACACTTGGTGTCTGGCTAAAGTGTTATACAGTCAATATTCTGGATCTTTTAGAACAACATGGAGATAAATCTGAAGACACTTTACATCTTCACCTCTACATCTACAGGGTCAGAATGTTCTCTTCTCCAATGTAATTTTAAAGTTAGATTAATTATATAAATTGATTTATTTAAAACTGTCTTGGATATTTTTTGTAGATTTATCTCCACAACTTTTTATCTTCCATTGTGTCCCTGGAATGCTATAAGCATTGGCACCCTCCTAGGATATTTTTTACATGCCTTCATAGAATCAACAAGGTTGGAAAGGGCTTTCAAGGTCATCCAGTCCAACTGTCCCCCTGTTACCAATATTTCCCCAGTAAACAGTTTCTCTTAGTACAATATCTTGAACACCTCTAGGGACAGTGACTCAACCACCTCCCTGGGCAACCCATTCCAGTGCCTGACTACTCTATTAGAGAATAAATTTTTCCTAGTGTCCAACCTGAATCTCCCCTGGTGCAACTGTAAGCCAATTCCTCTTCTCCTATTGCTAGTTAAGTGAGAGAAGTGGACAATCCCCAGATCCCCACAACCTCCTTTCAGACAATTGCAGAGAGTGATAAGGTCTCCCCCAAGTCTCCTCCAGACTAAATATTCCCAGTTCTCTCAGCAACTCCTCTTAAGACTTGTGCTCCTGACATTTCCTCCTTGGTAAGACTCTTCTACAAGACCTTGGACTTGTCTTGGGTGATAACTTGATAAGGGGTTTGGTACTGTGTATTGGAAGGTTTTTCTTACTAGCCATCTAGGTGTGGAGATCTGGAAATTCTTGTAGTCACCTCCTGAATTTCATGTTTTAGTAACTTCCATGCTTCTCTTTGCCAATATTTTATTGTCACAATCTGTGACTTTTGTACTGGACCTCAAGCCAGATCTCTTATGCTGTATAAAATATCCAATTCTGAACACTTTAGGGAGGACATGGCCAATGCCATCTTGAAACATATATCATTCCATGGAGGGTTCAGTGAATAATTGAAACACAACTGCTTCATTCTTCAGAATTGTAAGCTGCTATAATTTAAAGCAAAGGTGACACAGTTATCTGCCTATCTTAAAAGAAAAATACAATTTTTTAATCAAAAGCCTTATTTGAAATGTTGAGATGTATATGTTCATTTTGAAATCAATTAAGTTCTCTTGAGTAACCAGAATTTAATAGCATTTAGCTGCACAACCTGGTTCAACTAGTAAGCTTACAAGAAAACCTGTTATGTTTTTTATCTTTTTCAGTATACATTTTATGTAAAATATCTATCACTTCATTGCTCTAGATATTAATATCTATAAATGTATTTATTTATATATACACACACATATATAAATACACAAAAAGTGGTACTTCATGAAGCTGCAGAAGAATAAGTTATCTTTTTTCACTATTCTTTTTATCTTTTGATCTTGAAGTAAAAAAAGATGAATATGATGAAGAGTCTAACAACTTGCAGCTAACTGATACTGGGTCTTATTGTAGCTGTTAACCTTTACTCCCATGCAGTCGAATATGGGTGGTAGTATTTCCAGCAAGAAAACAAAAAAAAACAGGGAGTACTGCCACTGAACTGGACTACCATGACTGTGGAATTCATATTTGTTTTTCAGCAATATTAAACCATTTAAAATACCATGTTAAAAATAAATATGATTTTTAACTTTTCACCCACTTATTTTCTATTTTTAAAGCAGCAGTCAGACATGTCACCTGTATCAGCTAGCATACTGGTCTGAGAACTCACAGCATAAGCTTCAGGCGTTGCCTGCATGCTGAACGTAGAAAAACTGTAAAAATACTGCTCGGAGGTTAATTTTTATTCCCCAGGGTGCAGTATTTTCAAACTATGAGGAAAATACCTTTCAAGAAAGTTCAGAAAAATGCTCTTTTGGAGGGAAGGAGTAAAATTATTTGAGATGGTAGTAAATGAGAAAAATACCAGTATCCCTAAGAGGAGACTTGAAGTCATTTATTTCAAAATCAAATTTATCACCTTGAGGATACCTCTGTAGAATACATGAGGTGGAGAAAATGATCTCAAGAAATCATTGTGGGCCTTTAAAATAGACTGACTTGAGCTAGAGGAAAAATCCCAGAATGAATTAAAGTTCTTTTTGTCTCCTGTGTTATAAACAACTAGTCACACAAACCTGTGGTATTTATAAGTCCAGGAAGATGAGATATCTCCTTAGAAGAAAATATATATGTAGTCTCTGTAATTTTATTTGACATGCAATTTTTTGTTCTGTTTATTGCTGGGAAATGGTAATTTTAATCTCAGAAGCATTTCCATTCATTTTCTTAATTCTTACTGAGAGGAAACTGAAAAAGCAGTGAAGATTCATAAAGATAAAAAGACAGACAACATCGTCTTGTACTAGGGATGACTTCTATATTGCCTGAATTTTGGGAGAAAAGGCACAACTTTAAATCTATAACCACCTGCATATGAAGCAGAGCTGATATAACCCATTGGCTTGTTCATCAGCCTCACTATAAGACACAGGAGCTGTAGCTCTGCCATAGGAATTTATTTAGCATCTGACCTTCTCCTTGTTGTCCCATTTTGGATAGACCTTCAGTCTTGTCAGCTGTGATCTCTTTTCCAGTGTAGCCAGCAATAAGACTAGAGGGATTGGCCTCAAGTTGCATCAGGGCAGATTAAGGTTGAACATTAGAAACAATTTAATCTCTGAAAGAGTAGTTAGGCACTGTAGCAGGCTGCCCAGGGAGGTGGTTGAATCACTGACCCTAGGGGTGTGGTTTACCGGGGAAACATTGGTATAGGTAGACAGTTGGACTGGATGATCTTGGAGGTCTTTTCCACCCTTGGTGATTCTATGATTTTATGATTATGTTTATGTGGGTGAGGTGTTAGTAGGAGCATGTCTGCTGTATTCTTTCCACTTGGTTTAGTAAATCATGATGTTTCTGAAGAGGTATTGTATGACAAGAATGAATGTCATAGTAAGAGATGTTACAGCTGTTTTTGATGTAAAGATAAACAAAAGTAAACATTTTTAGAAAATCACTCTCTGAAGTTACCTAACTAGTCATAAATGTGTTAATTTCTTAAAGATTTAAAAATCTATATTAAACAGTTTCTGCTTTGTAAAAGATATGATGCATAAAAAAGCTGTTTTTCCTCTTTTTAGGGTCACTGAGAGTCTTTATAAAGACTCAAGGGTGAATATTTCGAAACAATATTCAATAACCTATCTAGGAAAACTATGGATTACACAAGGTTTATAGTCTAATTGTTATAAATTTAGGCTATTTCCTGTCCTTAGGTCTCTGACACTTTTGTTTCTATGTCAGTTAGCTCTTTATTTAGATTGATTTTATTTTTATTAGTATTTATTTAAATAGTGAATTAAAAACTCTTGAGACTCTTTTCCCCCATAAAATACTTTATGGAAAGGAATAATAGAAACTGCTTCTTCTGCACTATCAGTTTTAATGTAAACCAAGAGGGATAGTTTTCAGATTTCTCTGAAGATAATGCTACAGTGGTACAGAACACAGAGTACTGTTTCATCTACTGGAAACAGAGCTGCAATAACTATTCTTCATTGGAGTGATTTTCACTCTATCTTCCTGGTAGTAGAATGATGGTGGAAATAACAAGGTACGCCCAGTGGGTACGCTTTATGTAAGTAACATACTTTGTTCTTTCACACTATGTATGTTTGAAAATTAAAACCTGTCTTTAGCAGCATTTTTTGTTGGTTGGTTGGTTTGTTTGTTTGTTTCCTACCTTGTACTGCCCAGGAACTAAACAAATCTCAATGCCAAGAGTTGTATGTATTTTACAACACATCCTAATAGGAGTTCACAGCACAACCTGTACACCTGCTGCAGAACTTAATGATCTTAACACTACAGTATGAATACTAGTAGAACTGTTACCTCTCTGGTTCTTCCCATCAGCTGTAATTTGTGTGTACTCTGGGGCAGAGGTTTTATATGATATATAGTGTAACAGACCCTTCAACCTTGGTACTACAACCAGACATCATACCTATCAACAATGGAAAGAACAGGGACACAAGTTGAACCTAGAGATAGCTCTGTATTAGAGAAAATGAAAATGCTGCATAGTACTTGATGACAGTTTTTCAAGTGTGTGTGTTACAGCATTGCTTCATTATTATAAATGTGTAGAAACTTTTGAGATAATTTTTATTTTGTTTGTCTATAGTAGGTTACAAAAAGAATCATTTGTATTTAACAAAAGTAACAGATGTGATGGGGAAAATAGAGAAGAAAAAATAATTAAAGAGGAATAATCTAGGGAAGAGCTTGATCCTGTCAATTCATATGAAAAATTCATTAAGTGTTTTAGTAGAATATAATGTTTCCATGAGTAATATGATTTGGTGGTAATTAATATGAAATGGTTAAAAGGAGAGAAAATAAATTTGAAACACAACTTTCTAACTTACAGTATATTTCATATTTACTTTACTATCGTTTAAATTCAGATTCTGCTAGGATATTCTTCAGTGAAGAATGTTCCCAAATATCACAATGCATACTTAAGTTCTTTCTTCAGGTGTTTCCACCTTGGGTATTTATGAGAATTATTTGAAGTGAGTTTTGTCATTTATTTATTTATTTATTTATTTTTAGTTTTTTACCCATCTATATTCTAGATCTCATTTAATTAGTGTTTAGATTTTCTTATGTGGATGATTTGGGTCATGGAATAAGTAATTGTGTAGTTGGTTTACTTCAAATATTTTGTGTCTGTTAGACTTCTTTTTTTTCTGAAGAACAGATGAACAGATTATGTTTTATGGTGTTTTTTTAGTGTGATTGTTTATTTTTTTTAAGGATCTGAGAAATTGATTGATTACTAATAGTCAATTGTAAAAAGAAACTGTAAGATGTTTTGGGTCTTTTTTTGAAAGGATAATGAAAAATGGATAAAATACAGCCTGAGTTTATAAAATGTAAATCTTCATAGATGAACCTGAAAACTGCCTTCAGTAATCACTCTCTCTGATATATGGGAAATCTCAGGTATCTTAACTGCCTGGAGCTAAGTACTGCATAGATTGTCATTAACAGAGCTCTGAAGAAAATGTGAATTTATATTTACTGGAAATGTTAGATAAATGAGTAAGGGAATATTATAGGTGGCCTTTGTAAAAGAGAGGATTAGAAGGGAAATTCTGTTTAATGTTACATTTAAGACTTTGATACAGAACCAAAAACAAACAAAAAACATATATGAGGTGACACTGTCAAAAGGCTCCCAAGAGATCAGTGACTGGGAAGCTCTAGCAAAATGATCTGCTTACAGTTTCCTACAGAAAATACTCCTAAATAAAAGTTCCCTTGTGAATGCTGCCTTATGAGGGCCTGGTGCTCACCCCCTGGATTTTTGGCTCTTGGGGTTCAGCATTTGCTTCGATACAGCACATTATCATGACTTATAGAGGCCCCAGTGTGGCTCTGTCTTCTGTTCCTGATTAGATGATTTCAAGGTAGGACCCTTATTTCTAGAGTCTGCCAGAGCCATGTTACAGACATACCTGTGGGCTGACCTTGCACCCTGGGTCTGCACTCCATCAAGCTTATATGATACCCTGGGTAAACTAAGATATGGCATATCACTGGGCTTCTTGGCTGACACTGGTTGCCATTGCTGGACCAGACTTCCCTTGCTCCATGGCATTGTCTTTCATCTTTCACTTGGGTTTCTTGTTGTATCAATGAATCACTTTTGAAGTATCATTAGAGAGAGAGGCCAGATACTTCCTGTGACAAGAAAAACAGTCTCCTTTGATTCATATCCTATATGTATATCATTTCATACAATATCTCTGTCTGGTAAGTCTTTCTTCTAAAATAAATAATTCTGATTTGTTTTAATGCTCTTTCTCTAGGAAATTCTTTCCACCTTTTCAAGATAATCTGTCTATCGGCAGTTGACCTTGCCAGCAATTGCAGACTTAAAATGCAGAAATTCTTTTACAGTTACAAAGCAAAATATCTGCATGGGATTCTGTTATTTATTTATTAGTTTGTTTGTTTAAGTATAAATATTGATTATCTTAACATCTAAGTCTAATACATTATGGAGGAGTTTGAACAGGTCAAGGAGAGACTTCACTTTGTCTGCAGACTACATGACCTATCTGTAGTGTATATGTGTTGTAGTTCACAGCTCCTTTTAAAATATTTTTCTAGTTCACGCTTCTCGTTAAGAATACTGTTGCCCTGACATGACCTCTCACTCATCTTTTTGCTAACTGAAAAACTCAAAACCAGAAAAATACATCATCTTCCTTTTCTGTAATGCCTTTCTTTTTTTTCTTTTTCTTTCTTTTTTTTTTTTTTTTTTTTTAAGGTTTGACCTGTCTGGCTTAGCCTCAGAAAAATCAATGCTGGCCTTTTCCAACTCTCTAAGTTTTCATTGATGATTATCTCCCTACTGATTTAAACATATAAGGAAACAAACAACAGTTTAGAAAACCCTGATCATATACTGCAGAACTGGGAGGCTGAGCTGTGCAAGAGAGAAGCTAATAATGTTTAAATTTTTTTTCAATTATTTATTGGGATTCTAATATTTATTATTTGGTGACATACTGTGGTGTTACTACCCCGTTGTATTAAACTATGCCACATTGACCAAAGCAAGCTTCTGCTTGCTATATTTGGACTTAATTGACCTGGATCAACTAGCAACAGACTAGTCAATATTGCAACTTGAGGAAGGTCTGATCCTTTTCTTCAAATTTATAACACATCTGGAAGAGAAGGAAAGGAACAACCTTGCCAATCTCTTTAAATCTGCAGAGAAAAAAAGCAGATAACTTTCGAAGTTTAGTTATAATAGCAAGACCTAAATTAAGAAGAAAGTTCTGAACAGAGATTTAGAAGGGAGACAACGTCTGCCAATATTTCTCATAGAGGAGTGTTTGAGAAAAGATTGAGTGAGGAAGGAGTTGTGTCAGTTCTCAGAGTGTGACGTTAATTTATAAAATTAGATAACCTAATTGCTCGGTATTTCCATTTTACTGCATACTGTACTTTGTTCTACTGTCTGGTCTTGTGATGTGAACACATGCTTACTGGGGAGTTTAGTCTGTGTCTCAAGCTTCAGATGTTTGTTAGAGAGATAAAGCCAATACAGTAACTAAATTTGCTAAGCACTTAATTTCAGTTTTAATGAATCTAATGCTCAGTTTTATCCACACAGTTTTACTCTTCACTAATTGAGAACCAAACAATGGGCACCTGTTACAGCAATTTATTTTCTGATATACAAATGGTGCTTTCAATTTGCACTGTAACTGTAACTTTATCTCTGTTTTAATATGGCTAGTGGACAAAGCCCAGTGATATTATTACACTTTGACACTGAATTACAGGACAAATGACTTGTCAGAATTAATTTATGTTTCTTAATATTTGATGAAGAGTGACAGCTTCGCAGAGCTTTTAATTCAGTGACGCATTATCTCAATGAAATAAAACAGCTTCCCCTGAAAAATATATGCAAAAAATATTGGGGGGGAGGAGAAGGGGGGGAATGAGAAGGTCTTATAATGTCTTTTAGATTCAGATGTGACTGTCTGCTAAATAAGAGGATTCATTCCACAAGTCACATAATGCCAGAGGAAAAGAGAGAGATTTGTCTTCTTTTTGAGTGAAGAATAGAATTTGGGGCATCAGGTATCTACACTGAGAAGTTTTTGAAGTTTTCTTCCCTTTAAAAATAGAAAAAGTCTGGTATCATCTGTGTTACAGTTTGTGTTTAATGTATGTCAGTTGCAGTGCTTTCTTGATTTCTGCACACCACCAATAGTGATGTGAATTTTCAAAGCAGATGAGAAAAGTTTAAAACCATCTAAATCCAAACTGATACAAAATGCAATTTTGGTCCTTCTAGTTTGTCATCTCTTGAAAGTAAGGGAAATACATTCTCAAAAAAAACCAGCAACAACTATGGCACACTGCTACCTCTCCTTATTTTCTTGGCATACCAAGGCAATATCTTACCAAAATCTCTATTTACAGTGCACACTGTTTGGATTTCAACATTTATTTCACATATTCTCAGGTGGAAAATTGAACCAAGCTGTGCTTGCTGCCATTCTGCTGGTACTGCTGTGAAATGAGAGGAAGTAACAGCCATTTTGATGTGCAGTTGTGGGGCTGAAGGTCAGACCCAGGTGAGGCAGAGCTCCTCCTTAGGCCTCATTCACTCAGTGGCACTTGGGGTCAGTATATGTCTGGGCCTTGATGGCTGCATCAGGCTCATCTTGTTGTTACGGGATTTGTGACCCCTGAGCTGTTGGCCAGCTCTGACTGCTGACTTTGTCAGTGAGGGGTCTCACTGTGGGGGTCTCATGGTCACCATTCCCTGTTGAAAAACAGGTCCATGCTGCTTCTGGCCTGAAGGTACTGTCTGTTCTCCTTCCTGGTAATGGTTAGTGTTCCTCAGATTGTTCTATCTGCATGTTGTTGTTTCAGACTGAAATACAAAGCAGGAAGGCAAAAGTTTGGGGCACTTTTTTTATTTTTTATTTTATTTTATTTTTTTTTTAAGAGCCTGGTAGTGTAACAGAGTTAAAGAAAAAAATTACAAATTTTCCTCTTGGAATAGGGGAATAGTTCTGATTATATTAAAAAAACAAAACAAAACAAGAAAAACAACTGCAGACTTTTACCAGTATCTTCTATTACTTTTTTTTTCAGCTGCTATAAATGCTCTTATAATGCCAGTTTTCCAGATACTATTATAGTCTGATTACTGGATTTTCAGGTCTAACTATATTAATTTGCAAGAAGAATTTTGTAATTATGTATATTCATCAGTTCAATTCATGAAGGACAATGCATGGCATACAGGAAATTAGAGCTGTGGAGATAAGAAATTCCCTCCCCCACCTAGCAACTGTGTAATTAGGAGTGCTCATTTAGAGGATCAGTTCTCAATTATCCGTTAAGTGTAAGTATTTGAGTTAGATATGTTCCCCAGTCTAACGTGACTGAACATAATTTAACTTAGAGTATGTGGGATGTTGGCTACTGAAGGCAAACTGACAGATGACATTTTTCATAAATTGTATTTGTTAATATAAGATCTTGTACGTGTGGCCCATGCTTATTCAAAAAGGAACTCAGAATGGAAGAGGTAGAGCTAGGACTGCATACTATTTAGTATGGGATGCTTCTGGGTATGTGCGTGCTTGTCTAGTTTCAATTTGTTATAATGAGGTTTTCTTGTAATAAATACACATAGTAAACTGCGTAGCAGGTTTCAGATATGATTTATGGTGGCTATAACAAAGCTCTGTTTATGGATAGGCACATAAAAAGAATCAGATACTACATAGTATTAATCAAGTACCCTGCAGTGAAAAGAAAATCTCACTAAGAGTTTGTTCTTTGGAGGTGGGGAGGGTAACAAAGAAAAATTATGCATGGTATATGTGTGTGGGTTTTTTGTTGTTTTATTTTATTTTATTTATTTATTTATCTATCTGGGGGGAGGTTGTTGTTGGTGTGACATGTTTAGTTTCTTTTTCTTTTTTAAACCTTTTGCCAGTCATGGTAACATTCAAGAATGTTTTAGCTGTTTGTCATTAGTTGCTTTAATATTTTAAGCTATAGCACCTGCAAATATTTTACAATTGGCTGGTTTTAATCTCCATTTTCAAGAATTTTGAATATCAAATGTCATTACTAGAAAATCAAGATATATCAATACAGAACCATTTTTGCAAAATAATCTGGCATGTTAATTTATAGCACACTCATTACTGTGTGCCATATGAATGTTTTTGGAGCACACTAAGGGTATTACTCCCAAACCTAATAGGGGAGGTACAATCTTTTCAGCCTCTGGTGTGTAGAATTGAAGACTTAAGTGAAAATGCAAGAGATCTGGGCAGTGGGTGCCAGGACTGCCTGCATTGTTTGGGTGTGCTTGAGTGATGGAGCAGATTGCTCCATTCCTCTCCTGCAGGCTCCTACTTCCTGAAGTTCAGGCGGGACCAAAGATGCTAACGTAGACTTCTCTTATAATCCTTATTGTCCTTGGGGATGTGTGCTAATCCTGTTTAGCTGTCTGGTTGCTAATCTATTAATCTTATTTGTAAATGTGTTCAATATTGGACTGAACCTTATCTATAGCAACCTTATCACAACATTCAGGTAACACCAGATAAATTATCCAGCAGTCTGTGTTCTAACAGGCAAAATCAGCACCTGTATGAAAATTGCATATTGCATATGCATGCCTCTTCTTCAGAATTTTCGATGCCAACGATTCAAACTCTAAAACAGATGCTTATGTCTGTAAAACTAACTTTTAGTTTTGAAGTGAGGAAGTTCCCCTTAGAATGAAAATGCTTAAAACTGCATATCTCCTTTCTCCTTGTTATCAGTATGGTTTTGTTCTTTGATACCAGCTGCTTCTTCTCTCAGATGGTTTGACTGCTTAATTTAATCAAACTGAACTTACAGCAGCTGTTCTCAATTGAAAAATACAGCTTCTGTTTCAAGGCTCCTGAATCCTGCTGAATCTTTTTTTCCAATTATATTAATTTACCTTGTAACAGATAGTACGTGAAGAATAATGAATACAAAGGTAAGCTGTAAATTCTTATCATACATTTTATATCATCTTTCTCGGTGAAATCAAGTGACCTAAAGGCTGCTGGAGGATTCATATTATTGAAGTAATTAGTAAAGCCTGAGGCAGGTCACTGAATTGTACAAAATGTCTTCAAGTCCACATGGTGTGTGGGAATAACTCAGAATCCCCTCCTGCAGCTTTGATACTAACTTACCACAAGTAATACAAGGACAACAGTGTGAGAAGTGGTTCTCATGTGGTTACGGTGTGGACCATTGAAGAACTTCTTTGTGGGCTTTGTAGAGGAGGTAGGCAAGGTGACAGGTTTATGAAGGCTGACTTGTTTTTCTGATTATTTCTGCCTGCTTCCAGAGTTCTGTATTCAGAACTATTATTAGGTATGGTAAAGGTATCACCTGTTCAAAGAAACAGATACATTTAGAGCTATGCAACAGCAGGAGTCTTTCATAATATTTGAAAACACATAGATGTTTTGGTTCAGAAGAATGGACTTGTTGATTATAAAAGTGAAGTGCCTGAAAGGAAACAAAGCCTGAGATACCATTGAAACTCTGGATTTAGGCCCAGATGTCATGTCTTTTGCCCCGTACCTCCCCTCGTCCATTAGTATAAAGCTAAGCATTGAAAGTAGGTTTCCCCCACTGCTTTCACACTATTGATAAAAAGCGGAATATTTATGCTTGTTACTGGTTATTTGCTTTTGTTTTAGACAAATTTATTTCAGCTAAGTGGCATTCAAGTGCATACAAAGAATAAGACAAGGTTTTACTCATGCACTTAAACGATAAACCATTTCTCTCTGAAATGTGATGTTGTTTTCCCATAAATCTTCCTTTAAAACACACTGATTGCTTAAAAGCAGTATGATAAAGTAATAAATGGTGTAGTAATACCAAATGGGTTTGTCACAACAACTGGAAGTGTGCTAATTTTTAAACTCTGCTTTCATTTCTCCTTAGATCATTTCTGTTTTCAATAAGATATTCAAAGAAACATTATTTTGTGTTTGGTAGGGGAGAACAAGTAAAGTGCACAAGCTTTATACCATTCATTGATTATGTAGTAGGTAGTTTTTTGCTTAGTCCTCTCATAAAACCAAGTTATGATTTTTCTTATTTTTTCCTTTCTTCTGTAGTTTTGTGCATATTAGGTATGTGTCCCTAAGCACCCCTCTTCAAAGCAATTTCCTTTCTTGTTCTTATAGCAAGTTCTGGTGTATGCCATCATATTGATTTCACGATTAGAGAGTAAATATTCTTTCATATACATGAATGCTAGGACAAAAGAAGATATTTTCAGTATAAACAAATATCTTGCAATTAGTTTAACTGCTCTATCTGAATAGAGAGAGAGGGATAATTGAAAATGGAAGATAGCAGTTTTGAATTATTTGATTTGTCAGAAGTATGTTATATAGCAATTTGAGACTTACAGGAAAAAAATTGGTTTTAAAAATCACATCTTTTTCTCAAAATTCGGGGATACTTTTTAGTTATAGTAGTGGTACATATTAGAATTGCTTCTATCAATAAACTAAAATGAGACATCTGTAAGGCCATCTTTCACTGAGCAGTAGTTTTAATGTGAAAATCCAATGTGGAAGCAAAAAGGATAAAATGGGTTTATTGGAACATTTGCATCATTTTCCACTATATAGCCCAAACAATTGGGCATTTTATCTGCTTACACAAAGCAAGGATAGATAATTATACAAAGGGATAGTCACAAAGCAAAAGAGTTCCTGAGTTCTATCAGGAGGACTAACCCATTAGCATCCATACGTGCTATCACGTAAATGCCATCTTCTATTTGGAAATTTTTGATACATTTCATGAAAATTACATTCTTCTTTTTTTTTCCATTTTCCTGCCTTAGTAAATTTCTCCAAATCTCTATCAGCTGCCATGCTTTTAAAGAGCAATTGGAAAAAAAATGTGGAAAAAATAATTTTCCCCTCCCAGAATAGGTCACTTCCTGGAATTGTGAAGCATATGTTTATGTAGCCTCTGTGAATATTGAACTTAATTTGCTACTTTGTGGTAAACCTCACTTTCATGGTGCTGAGAGGACCTTAGGTATGTTGCATGTCCTCATACCAAGGATTGCTCTTCAGAGAAAAGTGATGCTCATAAGGAGCTGGAGGCTCAAGCCCTTAGATCCAACTTAATCTGAGTTTTAGTGCAAATACGGTGTTTTCAGATGGTAGCCAAATCAGATACACACAGGAGTTAGAATCAAAGAGACTGGAAATTTGAGAACAGTAGTTATAGATACATATTCTCTGTGCTAAAATTGAAGTTATCAAGTTACCTATATGTATCGATGTGCATATTTTAAAAAGCAGTTAGTGAAATGTCTGGGCATGTCTGTAATATGCGACAGCTAAGAGAGGCAGGCTTTAGTTCATTTGAAAATATATAATATCCTGCAACATTCATTATGGCAATTTCACCGCATGGGGAAAAGAAGTGCTCTCATTACTGAGCCATTGACATGCTTTCATTAAAATTTTAAATATGCGTGACAAGTGAAAAATTTTCCACATTACTAACATCTAGAGAATCTGCCGGGGGGGTTGAGGACCTTTTTTAATAGAGGAATAAACCTTATTTTACAAGAATTTCTTAATGAAGTTGTTATATCTTCAGACTAATAACTAACTTGAACTCTAATTACACTCACACTTATCAGAGCAGCGCTCAGGTTTTCACTTTCACAAGACCAATCTTCAGGTACTTGAAAGTATGCAGAAAACTTCTCTGCTCATGTCTTACTTGAAAGCAGGTGTACGTCCCCCCAGAAGAGTCTCTGGTGTGTCAGTAAGTATCTAGATAGGTTTGAATCTCTGGTATAATAAGGATAGTGTGGCATGAATGCCACCTCATGTTTTATCAGAGCTGATATCTCTGTCTTCCTCTAGGAGGGTTGACTCTGTCTAGCTTTGTTTTTCTGAGGAGTGTTTTGGATCCTGGAAATGGCTTATTTGTTGAGTGTATTTAACAGCAATCCTATACAGTAGCATTACTTTGTCTCTGTTCAAAATTGAATGTAATATTTTCAGTTAGTTCATGGAATGATGAAGAGAAGTCAAGTATTTCAACAAGTGGTGGTGTTTGAGGAGTGAAAGCGATGAGAGAGGCACTCAGAGGAGCAGGGCTGATGCTAGCACCCACCTTAGCAGTGTTTTTATGATCTCGTGTAATATTTCTGTATCAAAGCCAAAAAAACTGCCCTTCTAACCTCACAAATTTGCAACTCATTTGGATGATAATACAATGTATTTTGAGTTTTATAAATAATAAAAAGTATTTTTTTTCTTGTTCCTAAAATGATAGTACGGATAAATTCTCTTCTGAACTGAACTTGCTTTTGCAAAATACTCAGGTAAAACAGTATTTTAATGTGGGGAAAAACACTGCATTTTTTTGTCAGTCCTCCTGATGAGGACTTTCAGAGAATATTCAAGGGGTATCTTGAGGAGAAAAAAGAGGTAAATCCAAAAAGAAAAAAAGACTAGAAGAGTTGGGAGATGCATTGTAATTCTTTTTTTCTCTGTAGTACTGATGAAACTTCAAATATTCAAGGTTTATTTTTTTTTTAATTTTTTTTTTTTACATCTGATAATACAGTCAATATTTGTCTATGATTTCAGGCTTTCTTCCATAGAAACTGTGGACCTCCTAAGAGGAAAAAAAAAAAAAGGGGAGAGAGCCAAGACGGAGGTTTAGTTTGGAGGGTCTTAATCCCTCTGTATGACTTAGCACAAAATTTGAAAACTTCCTTGTAAAGAAGGATAGAAAAAGAATTTTAATCTGGAGAGAAGAGAGATTTGTTTGTAATTTAGTGTGAATCTGGGAAACTTAACTTATCAGATATAACAATATTGATTTTGGGCTATATCTTTCAAGTGTTCAATAGCAATAAATAAAAAGTGCAGAAATAACAGATGTAAATCCCTGAATATATAAATTCTTTGACCAAGGTGACTGATTCTGGCAGATTTAATAAAACCTTAGTCTGAAGGAGGAGGAGAAAGAACTGGATATTGAGATGCCATTAATGAGACAAGTAGAAATCAGGTTATTTCTTATATAGGAAATTCTGGGGAATATTATTATAACTGTGTCAATCCTTAGTGGTGAGGTTCTGCCCTCTGAAAAGTACAGCCTGTAATATAGATGACTATTTTAAGATGTCTTTTCCTCCACCCCAAAGTCAACTCTACCAAATCACTGATATTCTTAGTAGGTAGGAGGGGAAAAAAAAAATGCATGCAAATACTTGGATAGCTAGTTGTTACTACTGTAGCAAGTGATATAAGTTGTTACTGAAGCCTTCAACTAATTACCTTGCCTTCAGCAAATATTTTGGCTAGATTTGGGATAGCAAGTAAGGTGATATACTTTTTTTAAGACTAAAGCAGAAAGTCTGAATTTATTCTGTTTTTGTGAAAGTAATAATTGTAACATGCTTTTCTGACACTGTATAGTATTTGCCATTAAAGTATTCTAATTCTGACATGTTTTGAAGTATAAGTCTTAACAAGAATGCCAACAGGGATGAAAAAACTCTGTCCTTAAGTTAATGAGCTTAATTGCATTGCTCTGTTTTAACTAGGACCATATAATGTGCTGTTGTAGCAAGATAATTTTGTATGCCTTCTGTTGTGAATCTGACTAGTTCCTGTCCAGATAGTGCAGGTAGAAACTGAAGTCATACAGAGGCTTCTGATCACTCTGCTCTTACTTCTCAGAAATTCTACTTGAGAAAAGTACAGAAAACCTTAGAGATGCAGGTGCATTACCATTTGTTTTCCACTTTTCTTTCAAGAATGTGAGAAGTAGAGGGCAGATTTTTATGGAAATGGAGTTTTTCTTCTGATGAGCAAAGACGTGCAAGCATTTAGGCAAATTATCTAGTAGTTCCTAACAGTACATGTTTTTTTTTCCTTCTTCCTCTACCATGTTAACCTCTGAGTTGATATTTTAAAAAATGAACAAAAAACTCCAAAAAACCCTCTCCTCAGTAACTCCTGTACCTCTTTCTTGAATGCTAACAGGATATTTCAAATTTATCATTGTACATATTCTCTCACTTTATTAAAAAAGTTTCATTTGACACTCATTCAATACCTTGATATAATTCTATACTTTCTAATCAGCTGCAGATTTGACTACTGCCAAATACTATAAAATAATAAACATATCCATGTAACGCTTTATTGTCCCTCCCTTTTTCCACCAGGGATTTCTGTTTAAATAATGATGCATCCTACAGACAGATTTTATTTGATATTGGCATTGACTTATAAAATTTTTTTTCTGTTTTCATTCAGCTTTATTTAGAAAGTGCAGGTACACTACTACATGCATACATGATAACACACATTTGTTTACTTGTTCAAACTGTTTAAACTGAAGACTTAAATTTGTTTCCAGTTGTGTTTAATAACTTTCAGCATAATTGCTGTCTATTTTCTCAGAAAAATCTAGACTTTTCTAGTTCTGTGAATCACCTTATGCATTAACCTTTGTGGACATTAGTATTGTATTAGGTATGCTTTGTTTCGGGAGGTGTGGGTTGTTTTTTTTGTTTGTTTCCAGAATCAGATGCAAGTAGTAGGAGACATAGATGTTATTAACATAGTTCCTTGAGGTTTTAGCTCTAATTCCTCACTGAATTATTATCTGTCTCCGAATGTCTGCTGCAGTTCAGTTATTTGAGCTTTGTTTTGAGTAGGTTTTTTTTAAATATATCTCCTACAAGGATTAGCTTGGTGTCTGGAACTCCTGTACTAGAGACAAACGTGAAGGGTTTGGTTAGGCTCTCTGCGGCAATTTAAATTTCATTGTTATGATCTGTTTGCCCAACGGAGCCTGATAAGCTTCTTGCTGTTGTTGCAACTGAAAAGCTTTTCTGATCTAATTTAGTAAGACTTAACCAAGATATTTTTTTTCTTTCTGTTTTACTTGCATGAAAACTTGCTGTGTTAAGCATTAACTGTCATCTTTATGTGGCTATTAAATTGTGCCATCTTTTTTGTTAGTGTTTTTGAGTAATACTTATTCTGCACCTTTAACAGAGTACTTTTAGACTATTATCTTTATGCCTCGAAAAATTATTCTTTTGGGTGATTTGTTTAGTCTTTACAGTATCATTTATATATGAATTATAGTTTGAATTTATAGTGTATTTTACATTAAACTCCATATGATACGACTTTATTTATTTTCAGTACTCAAATGCCTCTTTCCTACTGTGTAGATGATGTGACTATTGTTGCCAGTGTTACAAAGCTACTGCAATAATATTTGTGCAATGTTTGGGACTAACTCAAGATTTATTTATTTTTTCCCTAAATTTTCTGCCAAATTTGTTTTCTAAAGTAATTGTTTATGATGTTTCAACCTCCAGTAAGTCTCTTGCTCTGCTTACGTGCAGGTGATTGATATCTTTGTTTAATATCTTCCTTTAATAAATAGAATATGATTTTCCTCTTGCCACTATTATTTATTTATTTTTGGAGAAGTTATGTTTCTGGTATGCTATGTTTGACTTTTACATGACAAATACCATTTCAGCTGTATAAAAAGCAGTATAACTGCAACATTAGATAAAACATCGCAATATACTAACAAATAGTGATGAGAGTAAAATAAGCAGTCCAGGTGGCATTGCCTCAAGAATAAGGAGAGAACATAAATGATTTGTGCAGAATTATAAAGGTTAGTCTTCCTTAAAGATAAAGAAATAAGAAAAAACCTCCCTAGTCAGATCATTCTTCTGTTATTCAGGTAGTCTGACAATGGCAGTTCTTGTATTTTTCTGACAATGGCAGTTCTTGTTGTATTTTTCCAGACCTTTCACTAGTTAATAATATTTCATCTTTGTGGTGAAAAATTAAATGAAACTGATTTCTGCACATGAAATCTTTCAAATGATTTGCTATATCTTTTAAGTCAGGTGGATCAACTGTTTTTTTCCATAGGAGAGATTGATGTATATTAATCTAGCTAAAATAAGAGTACATCTGGAAACCGCTAGGTTCTTCTTATACATAAACACCATACATTCTTGTATATGTATGCGTTTGTGTATATATGGTGGTGTTTTACAACTTGTTTACTTCAGAAACTGATGGAGTCAAATGCATGTCACATGCTACCTGAGAAATGATTTTCCCTGTTATATATTGCCGTTATTACTAAGGAAAGGAAAAGTGTGGTCGGAAAAGTTGAGTCCTGGTATCACAACAGAATCCTTAGGAACGGTGGGCTTTTATCTGCTCTGCAACTCACTGGGAGGGATGATTCTGAGTGCAGGGCAGTCTGCTGTGCCTCTGGTGTGGAACAAGCTTGTTGCTGAAGGAAGTCAGAGCTTGTCACTTTACCTTTTTGGCCCACTGTGTTGAACTCCTTGCCTATTTTTTGCTAACTAGACCTTTGTCCTGTTGTGTGTATGATTCTACCTTCAAGTAATATATTACCAAATACAGTTTTCACTACTTCTGATTCAGAATTCACCACAGATTCCGATATAAGCTGGAACTTGATTTAAAGCAGGTTGAACTCTAATGCACGTTTCCATGCTTCTGGGCTATTTACCTGTGAGAAAACTCCTGTCTCTGAAGTTGGACTGGAAATTTGGATACAAAGTTTGAATTTGGATGCCCGCTCAGCAGAACAGTGTGTGTTTAAGACACTTTAACTGTAGTTGCTTGCTTGTGTGCTTTTCTTACTCAGACTCTTAGTAGACCATTCCATGTTCATCTTCTGGTTGAACTAGAGAGGTCTATATACAACTCCTTAATATAGTGGCTGGCTGAAGTCCAGGTCTATGAGGTCTGCAATTTGGTTCATTATTGGGTTGCCTACATCCAGGGGGTGATGGGGGGAGCAGAGTTGAGGTGATAAACTTTTAAACCATGAGATACATAAAGGGCCTTCAGGTGTAGCAAGATCTGCTTTATTTTCCAGCACACTCTACTGGTAGCCTGACTGTCAATAAGTTGAGCAACGTGATGCTGAGGAGCGAGTAACACAGTGCAGCATAGTTCAGGCCATTCCAAATTCTCTTGTTGATATGTCACATAGGAATAATGACCTTCATTTCCCTTGCTGGCAGCCCTCTGAAATCCCAGGGAACATGTGATTCTTGGTATTTATTTGCCTTTCCAGTTTGTTCATATTACACAACAAAAACAGACCTCTCTATCGGAAAGGGTCAGTTTGGTGTTGCTCATAAATGAAGACAGTTCCAAGAAAACTTAGCCAGCGCAGTGAGTCTACCCTGCAGTAGAAATGGATTTAAATCATTTACAAGTAAATAGAGAGTAGATTGAGTGATGGATTTTTCCAGGCTTCAGCATCTAAGGATGTCTGATCTGCCATAACAAAAGCCTTAGAGTCTTAATCTGGTAGTATTCAGTTGGCACTTTTTTTCTCTTAAAGCACTACTCTGTCAGGTTCCCCTATCAGTAGGTCAGTTGCGGTTTCAGTAGATTTAAATGCTTTAAATGTAAATAAGCATGAAAAGTGTTGAACTCATGAAGAATCCCTCTATGATTAGCTGACATAGAACTGCAGAAATTCTATCTGATAGAGAAAGTTCTAAAATTATGAATTACTTGGTCAGGACAAATATAAAACAGTATTTTTGTCCATATACTTCTTAAAGAATTTGCTTTTGGCTACCAGCAGACACAGGGTGTTGGGCTAGATTATTTTTGCTCTCAGTGCAATCATTATTTTGGTCTTGTGTACAGGTTTATTACTTTGATGGTTGCACTTTTCTGGATTTCAATTTCACCCTAGTAAAGACAAGTTGTATATAGATCTACCTATGCGAAATAGAATTCTGATTTTTATACCCAAGCATCAGATGAAATTACTCAGTGGCAGGCCATTCTCTAAGGACTGCCAGTAAAAATATTCCATTGAGAGGTCTTCAAAACAGTTGCGTGATAAGACAATGCTGGTAATTATTCTTTCTGAAAGCAGCTTGACTTTTCTTGTGCTGTACTTAAAGTACTTTGCACCATCCATGCACAAGGAAAGCCTGATTTGCTGTTATCCAGCACATAAATTTTTGTTGTTGTTTGATCGTGTTTTTGTTACGGCTTTGAAAAAGTTATAGTGTAGAAACCACAATGCAGAATCTCTCTCTTGAGTTGTAACTTTTTTGGTGATTAAATGTAATTTCAACTATGCTAAACTGATAGTACAATTAAGCCCGCTACCCTATTGGTACTACAGATTTTTCTGCTGCATGTTTCCTTCTTTATTTATGGAAGGTTTCAGATTAGTATTTCCAGGTCATTTATTGAAGATGGTATGTGGATTTCTTACTTTTTTTTTTTTTTTTTATACAGTGAAATATAGGCCTTTGGGTTTTGGGCACCCTAAATATAGAAGCTTATCTGTGAAACCTCCATATAATTATTGTATAATGAATTTCAGCCAGTTCATTAAAAATGAAAATCACCAGAGAGGCTCTCTAGGGTTGATCATGTATACTGTAAAGTTCAGTGAAATTTGAGGACACTGAGAAGACCTTGCCTGTGCAGAAATCTTTTAATATTTATCAAAGTATTGAATAAAAATAGTCTAAATGAAAAATTTCTTGTGATTTTCATAAAATTAGATTGAAGGAAGATTTTAATTTGTATTTAGGTAAAATTAACACTTGAATGACAAATATATTTACCTAGCTTGATGAAATACTTTGTTGTCTACATAATTCATCATATTTGAGATAAACATCTTTCAAATATTATTTGTTATGTGAAGTGAGGATTTACTATTACCTGTAGAAGTTCAGAAGCTGATGTAGATTTTTTTTAAATTAAAACTTTTACTGTCATATTCATGTGTTTTTTTCCATAATTGAGTCAAGAACAGGGTTTTCTGTGCAGCCTGTTCATAAAACATTGAGTCCTTGAGCTTCCCAGCACTGTGATGAAAAGATATATCTCTTGGGAAATATTCATCCTGAGATGCTCATCTAACCTAAACTGCTTACTTCCTCATCTTCTTCATTTCAGAAAGCAGGAATAGTTCTAATGGTCTTTTGAAAACTTTAGTTTACATCATATATAAATGTTTCCTCGTGGAAACATTTTTATATTTTATATCACAGTTAAAGCAGTGAGCACTAAGATGACTTGTTCTGGGGAGTGGTGGAGGAAGAGATATTGTTTGAACAGGGAAACTGGAATTGGAAATAAATGTGCACAAGCTGTGAGAAAGGAAATGTAATTGAATATGAAATATATTGAACTCCAAGCCTAATGGCTGCTACAATTAATAGACTATTCGTTCTTGTTTCCAGTTCTCAACAGATTTCAACCATGTAGGAAAATGACTTGAAAGTCACTGATAACATTTCAGTGAACACATTTGCTCAAGAAACTCATTTGTTATGGAAGAAAAATATATGTATTTATACAAAATCATGAATGAATTTTTTTCTCAGCTACAAATATATTTTTCAGAGGCTTATACAAAGACATTTTTCACTGTTCCTTTGCCAAGAAAAAAAGGCTTGTGCAAAATTCCAATATTTAGACACAAATATTGGAATAATAACTGATGGGGATAGTACCTACTGCCTCAGGCCATTATCCTCATTTGTACATGCACTTAATGTCTGTATGTGCTTTCCCTTTCCCCACACACAAGCAGAGTACCTAACCAGATTGCAAATCTAACAAGATAGCTTTTTCCTGTCATCAAAGAAAGCTCAGTTGAAAATGTGGATGAGAGAAATCAAAGCCAGAACTGTGTGGTACAGTAAGAATCAAATGTCTTTGAAAATTAAACTTTCAATAAAGCTTTCAGTTTTGTTTCAGTGGTAAAGGGAATTTTTTCTTGAACATTTTAAAGTGGGCAAAAATGGAAATACAGAACAACTGTGGTAGAACAAAATTGTAAGCTATTAACACAAAAAGTTAATGCTTTCCATTTCATGCCTTGATGATTCTGTTCCCAAGGTAGAATCAGACATATTGGTACAGAATTAATGTGGATGATTTGTAAAAAAGGAATTATATTTTACATGGTTAATTATTCTTAACTTGTTAATGATTCAGCTATTTATTTTATTTACCATGATAGGTGTTCGTTTCACCAAACCCTTATGTCGGAAAGAAGGTTAGCCTCTTCAACAATGTACATTTCTACTTTAGTTCACAGTGGCAAAAGGTAAAGAGACACATGAGATCATCTCCCTGTTCCTTATCCTGAGAAAAGCACCCTGCCTTATTGCAAAGTCTGGTTATTTGTACATCAGCTAATTTCAGTGCAGTCTCACCTCATGCATTGGGTGTGGATTTGGGCACCACAATGTAAGAGGGGCATAAAACTATTAGTGAGTGTCTACAGGAGAGATATGAAGATCGTGAAGGGTCTTGATGGCAAGATATATACAGAGTGGCTGAGGTCCCTGGCTGGTTCAGTGCAGAGCAGAGGAGGCTGAGGGGAGTCCTCATGGTGGCCTTTAGCCTCTCATGAGGGAACAAAGGGATAGCACTGAGCTCTGCTCTCTGGTGAAAATGTCAGGACCTGAGGGAAAGGCATGGAGATGTGTTGGGG
>VXAB01002902.1:29554-115768 GCA_013399175.1 Odontophorus gujanensis
AAGGGAGGGGGGTGGGTGGGGGGGGGGGGGGGGTGTCAGGTGGGGGTTAGGGACAGGTTCTTCACCAGAGGGCGGTGGAGCTCTGCTACGAACTCCCCAGTGCAGTGGTCATGGCCCCAGTTACCAGAGTTCAAGTGCCTGGACAATACTCTCGGACATAGGGTTTGGATTTTGGATGTACACGTGTGTAGCTAGGAGTTAGAATCAATAAACCTTGTGGGTCCTTTCCAGCAAGGGATATTCAACAGTTCCAGTGTGGACTTTTTCAGAGACTGTTTTTCCAGAAACTGGTGAATCTTACTGTTGTGCTTACCATCATGCAATTGTAGATGTCGCTTTCATAGAACTTTATAAGATCTTTTAGAAGCTAACAGTATGCTGAGAACTCCAGCTTTTTGGTTCTGCAGATACTTATGGTAGCAGTTTGCAGTTTATGAGTAGTCCTATCACCTTCTTTTATTATTCATCAGTCACAGCTTTTGAATTTGTGAGTTCTCAAGTGCAGCTGTACAAACTTATGACTCAAAGCATTTAAGAAACTCTGTCAGTTTGAAGAAGACAGAAGTCATACTTCAGTGGAGGCTGAGTAGTGTTGAAAGCAACACTATTGCATCTGTCTCACCCTCACCTGAAGTGAGGTTATGCCAGGATGCGCCTTATTTCTTCTATTAGCATATTTTTTGAAGTTTAATGACTTACAAAAGGTAAAAATTCAGTGTATCTAGTAATGTTTGTTGGTAAGATAAATATTAAGAATTAAGGCTGATAGTTGAGCAAAGACTTCATTTCTGCTGTTTGTAAGACTGGAGTTACTTTTCATCAGTTTCAATCAGTTTATTCAGTGGCTAGTTGTGATATCAAATCCTACTGCTTCAGAGCACTGGCATGAAAATCAAATAAAGGTTCAGATAAGAGGTGAAAAAATATATATATATATATGAGAAAATATAATTCTGACAGGCAAAGAGAACTGTTTTTTGTGTATAATTTCTTTTAAGATTTACTCCAGAGGAGAGCAACTGAAATATTATGAGAACAGTTTTATACCATGTCTACTATGATTCTGGGGGGTCACTTAGTTCAAGAAATACTTTGGAAATGGCTTGGATTTTTAATTTGACCAAAAGATTGAAGATCTTTGTTAGGTTGGAATGCATTCTGTGCAAAATGAGGGAAGATAAGAAAACTGGGGAGAAGGGAGAAGTAGGTCACATACTTTAGTGTATATCACAAATGTTATATATTTAGGATGTATTCATTGTGTTCCCTTCTAGAATTCATAAAACAAACAAACAACAGAAAAAAAAATAGAACTGTTTTGTAGCTTTAATACAGTGCCAGCTCTGAAAAATGAGCACATAAGCTTAGTACTGCTGCTTACTTTCAAGTGAGAACAGAATTTCCATATTTCTTCTGGAAGTTTTTAGAATTATGCATCATACAATGCTACTGGTCTTCTCACAGTCGTGATGTGTTTATGACATGGAGTAACCATACTCCAGAGTGAAATATAGACCTTTCTTCAGCTCTGATTTTATAACATAAATGAATGTTTTCGGTCTACAAGTATGAATACCTTGTCATGATTTAGAACTTGAAAATATAATACTTTACTGCTCCAAACTACTTGTTCCTTCTTAAAATTCCAGTCCTTCCCTTGCCTGTTCCTTGCAATTTTGTTTTCCAAGAAATTTCATTGCATCTTTCATCCCTCATGAACACACGAATCGTATTCAGTACTTCAGGAATTTCACCAAGTGGCTTCTTCTGGTGTTAGAAATGTTCAAAGGAGCATGTCATCACTTCTTTAACTAAATCACTTTAAGGAGATTGTACTAATATTTATTTTCTATGTTCCAGTGACTTTTAGGGATGTGATGTTTCATTGAATTCTAGGTAGAGAATTTTAATGAAATAGAACCTTTCTTTTTAAAATATTTTCTCAAAAAGAAGTGTGAACTGCTGAGTTTTTGTCTGAAAAACTATTCAGGCATTATCCTGTTCTTACTTCTCTTGCTACATTTCACTTGTTCTTGAGCAGATATTTTTTCTGCTTCAATGCTTATTTCCAAAACTCTCTGAGCTACTGAAATCAGACTCTCCCTGTTTTCTCATTTTCCTATCTTGACGATGCTATTTCAGTGTGATGCCATGTTTCTCTAAATGTATTTAAAAACTACTTAGTGTTTGTTGTACAGTTTGTGTGTTGATGAACCCAGACTTCTAATTTTGAAATTATCTGGGCAATATTTTCTGTTTAATGTTTTGCTTGCACTTTGGTCTTACAACATGTACTGTTCCCTAGCCCCTCTGTTCCATTTATTCCTCTATGTTCAACATAATCTGCTGTGCAGAACACTGCAGAGTATTTTATTGTGCAACTAGCATGTATTATATTTCAATTTATGCTGCTTATTCACTACTTAAAGTTTTTTATTTAAATAATATTCTTATGGATGATTATTTTTTTCTGCATTCAATTGGGATGTCTAAATTGGTCTTCATGTGTTTCTTGCTCATTTTGTACATTTCGAGCTTTTATTTAAGTACTTTTCTGTTTCTTAACAAGAACTTGTTTATCTTGCTTAAGTATTTTTTTAGAATTTCATTGGTGACTACATACTTTCTTAGAAAATCTATTCCACCCAATATTTTTGCTTTGTTGTTTTAAAGAAATTTTTGTTTGTGTTCTAAAGTTTTCAGTCCACAAAGTACATTGTTTATCTATCTATATCTGAATTTACCCTGTTGAAGCAGTGGATTTTGATTGCAGTGTTTCATGCTTCTGTTGAATTTAATAGAAACAGGGTGTAATCATTCTGGCTGTAGCTATTCTGTATATTTTTTTAAATTTTTAACTTGCTTTTAGTATGTAATGAAAGATATTAATAAGGACAGTAAATTCTAAGTAAAATTCTAAATTCTAATTCACGTGCTAATTATTGAAACTTACTCTTGATAACTTACTAGTATGTTAACAGTCATTCAAAAGATATACCTAAATTGCTTTAATTGGAAGTGGAATATTTTGGGTTCCTTGAAACCCAGTTTGAAAACAAAGATTCACTTTTCAGATTATGCCTCTAAGTAATTTTTGTGAAAAATGTGCCATTAATTTTCTGGAAATTCATAGATAACAATTGTAAACAATTTCAGACCAATAGTTGTTTCTAAAACATTTGTGAAGCAGCAGGTAGTGGCTTACATTCTGCATGGAACCACTGAAATAGTCATCCTTCTTTCAGTAAAACATATTTCAAAAGGGTCTCTTCTAAATAACTCATGGAGGTCTCAAGACTGAGAAGACATGAATGAGTATCATTTGGTACCTTGTTCAGTGAGTAAACTGAAATATCTTCTGTTGTATGGAATTCTCTCTTGCTCTTGAACTTCAGTTCAAATCTGCTTGTTCCTTCAGTTTTCAACATACTCAAATCAGTCTGTTATGATTGAAGTGCACATACCAACACAGTGTATTTTTTTTTTACCTTTTCACTTTACGTCTTTCTTGTATTGGAGGGGCGGAGGGCAGTGGGAAGAAGGATTGTAGTATGTGAGGAACACTGAACACTGTTCTAAACCAGGCATGTCGGATCTCCATCCAGGGATGGGGCATCCAAAGCTTCTCTGGATGGCATGCATTTGTGCCTCACCACCCTTTTAGTAAAGAATTTCTCCCCTGTTTCAGTTTAAGGAAGTTTTCCCTTATCGCTACCAGGCCATGTAAAAAGTCAGTCTCCTTCCTGCTTATTAGCTCCCATCAAGTACTGGAAAACTGCAGCGCAGTTTCCCTGATGTCTTTTCTTCTCTGGCAGCTGTGACTTTTTAGATGTAATGGAGAGTGACTTGGTGATCACATCAGCCACTTCCTTCAGGACCCTAGGATGCATGTCCTCTGGCTCCACGGACTTCTACTCACTCAACTTCATGAGGTGGTTTTGGACTTTCTCCCTAGGTATTCAGATGCACTGGAAAGATCTCTTTGTCATGGAAGGAAGACTAAAGCACTGCACATTTCACTTGTAAGAGGAAGGCCAACATACAATTTGAACAATAATAACAACGGCATAACAAGATTCAAAATGGCTAGATGGCCTTGGCCGTTTACTGCCCAGAATGGAAGGGAAGCAAAATGAATTTAAGTTCAAATCTTAGCACATCTGGTATAGCTTTAAAATGCCTTTGCTCTGTGCAGCAAGGTAAAATGTTTCTTTGTATGTGTGACCTACATGCACATGTAACCATTCTCCTAACCAATACCACTCAGGATTTAAGGTGATTTTCCTAATTTTAGTTAACTCATCCACCCTTTCATTCAATTTTGTGGCTGGATGATTATCCTTAACATGGACTTTTACCCATTCCATCTTAAAAGGGGTTTTCATGGCTATGTCTAGTAATAGCTATCAATTCTTTTTCCTCCAAACTGGGGATCTATTTACTTTCCATTTAAGGATTTCCCATTGACAGAACCACCGCATGGCACCAACCCACACAACATAAAAATCTGCTTTTTTAATTTTTTGCTCTGTTTTATGTTGCTAGGACAACTGCTCTTATTTCTCTTATTTGTGGACTACCTTCACCTTCCTCTATTACTTGTTTACCAGTGGTAATATCCAATGCAACAGCTTTATATTGCCATTTACTCTTCTGGATGAGATATCTAAACCAAATGTTTTTCTGTTGATGTACCTTCAGTTAGGGATGGCGCGTTCAGAATTGGTAAAGGCTTGAAAGGTAGTTGCAATTCTAAAGGATCTGTGTTTATAGGCACCTCCAGTTTGGAAACGTTAGTGCATCCTTACACCAACTTCATAGTTTCTACAGCTCCTGTTAGATAAGCATACAATTTCCAGGTGTCTTTCTGCACAATTCCTTCTGGGGGAGCTATCCCCTTTAGGACTTCCAGTAAGTTAAATGGCCCTCTGATTTGTATAGGTTGTTCTGATGTATTTTCTCAACTTGATCAACTGTTCAGGCTAAATATAGAAGTTCCTTTTCCCATTCTTCACTCTGTTACTTTAAATGTGAGTGAGCTAGACAATGAAGTCCTTTTTGGCTCATCAAGGCCAATTTGAAACAGATTAAGTGAAAAGTGCTACAGTGAAAAGTAGCACCCTCAGGAAAAGCCTGTTCAACTATAATGGAATTGAAGGACGTATTGGCCCTAGTGACTGATACTTTTTTAACTCTTTAGGTAGAGTTATCCTTCAATTATCCTTCAATTATCCTTAGAGGATCTGGAGAAATCCCTTGGTCCTTGACATTTTCCAGATGGAATCTCAGATTCTTCATTTAAATGCTTGCTGTACTAATGCTGCCACATGCCCCACCTTCTCAGAGGAAGTCCCTCTGAATAAAACATAATCTATATACTGATATGATTTCACATCCAGAAGAAGTTAAGTTCTCTAAAAGTTCAGCAAGTGCAGACTGAGCAATTGTGGGAGTATGTTTATATCCCTGTTGGGAGACTGTTAAAGGTATACACTGTATCCCTTCCCAATTGGAAAACAAAACAACAACAACAAAAGCCCTTCATCCTCTTCATGAAAGGGAGCCATAAAGAATGTATCTTTTACATCTAATTCTACCATTCATGGGTTTGTGGCTGCTTACAAAGTAGCTGCTAAGTTGGCAATGTCTGGGACAGCAGTTGTCAGCTGTGGTGTATTGGCATTCAGTTGCCGTTAATCGATAGTAAGTCGCCATCTCCAGTCTGGTTTCCGAACAGTCCAGACAGATGAATTATACTGAGTTCTGGAGATAACTTGGTTTGGGGTTTTTTTTGTTTTTTTTTTTTCCCAAGTCTGCTATGAATTAAGAAATCCCATGTTGTGTTGTGGCGGAAATGCAGAAATGAGGTACTGTGGTACATTAGTGATCTTGGATTCAGGGAGAGCAGGGTTTGCATGAAATACACACATTGAAGTTTCCCTATTTCTGTGGGGCTTGAGATTGATATTTGAGCCAAATAGCACATGCAGGTGTTCAGCAGGCACAATGTTCTCCACTTTAGAACATCCTAAAAGATTTCCGTGATGCTGTTTAATTGCAAAGTGAGTAGATGACAGAAGTTTCTCACTGCTGAACCATAAGCTGACCCAAGCCATTTGGGAAACAGTACTCTCTCCTTTCACACTTGTAATCTTAACCTTTTGGTATCCAGGCTGCACACCTAGCTTCTCAGGATCTTGCAATGACATTATTGAAATTTGAGCTATTAGAAATTTCACCAATTGTCTTTGAGGATCAACTGGAACCAAAGTATATGAAATATATGAGCCATCTTAGCTTATCCTTTGATAAATCTTCACTTGTCCAACAGGCAGACCCAATTGTCTGCTGGCCATTACTCCTTTTTTTTTTTTTTTTTTTTTTTTCTGCTTCGTGTCCTTCAATTCTTCCCTAAGAGAGATGAAGGGATTAGCTTCATTTCTCTGAACAAGTATTGAAAGGGCTGAAATCTATTCCTTTCTTTCACTACTATTTCCTTTCTGGAATGCTTCTATCAGACCCAAGATAATGCTAATAGGCTGACCATGCATTTCAGCTCTGGTAATGCCTTAAGCTAATGCCCTTTTCCATAAAGCAGTTCTCCATTCCTGAGATTCTGTTTGCACATTTTTAAATTAACTTCCTTTTGGTTGAGCCTCTGTTCACTGTTTCATGGGTCTCACCTTATGATCTCTGCCCCATGACTTTAAACTTCTTGTCTGTTAGCACATCTCTCTGGTCTGTAATGACTGTAATTAACAAATGCCATGCATTAAAATTCCCATGCAAGGAGTTGTGTTAAGGGTATTCTGTGCATCTTTATCATGTATTGAATTATGTTTCGTGTCTCTTTTGATCTCATCCCATTTTGAATCTAGATGGGATTTAAGGATAGACAGGGCTCCTCTAATTAGTAGTTTAAGCATTGTGAAATCCCCTAGAGCAGATAATGGAGCATCATGAGACAGCTGTTTGAAAGAAGAACTCTCAAAGGAGTTCTTAATCTTCTTGATATTTATGGAGTAAGATGATTGACTCGTAGTCATATAACTTAGAATTGATTATATTGAACCAGTTGTCTGTTATCAGGTGTCTGAGCACCAGTGATGAAATCTTGATTGTTATTAGTGCCAAGGACAAAGTCTTTGGTACTTTCTTGTATGCACTAGGCCTTGGACATAATGACCAGGCTAGGTGAGAAGAAAGGAGTGCACTGTCACACTCGTTCAGCCTTCTCTCTTCCACGCAGAACAATCCCAACTCTCTCAGCTTCTCCTACTGTGACAGATGCTCTTCATCTTTGTGACCTTGCACTGAATTCTCTCCAGTGGCTCCATATCTATTTCTTCCTAGGGACCAGGGCTGGACACTCACTCCAGATACTTCACAAATTCTTAATGGGTGGGAAAGAGCTGCTTCTTTATCCTCATGTGAAGGAAAAGAAAGAACATGGGCAACAGTATTTTAAAAGAAAAAAATAAGGTGAGGGGGAAATGTTTATGTCTCACAGTATGAAGTAAGTTATAAATCTGAAGAAAGGTTGCAGTTTGTGTGAATCCAGTTGTTTCAGAATTGAACAAAACAGTTTGGCATCCCTTCACTACTTATTGCCTGTTGAAGTTGAGAAAACTGACAAAGGAACTTGACACACCAATGAGTTATGCCAAGCAGGCATTCCCTTTATTTACAGCATTGTATGTATGGGGATTGCTCACCAAACATACACACCAAAGACAGAAATGACTACACGTTTCAAGGCATAGCATGTACGTATTCATTACATTCCAAGGACATGGGCAGAAATTCCAAGAAATGATTGACAACTCTGGTGGTTGTGGGATTAAAGCTAGTAGCCATTTTTGCTGTGACTTTCCAAACGTTACTAGGGGGTAGCCTGAATGGCTTCACACTGTGCTGACACATCTGTTTTGCCATTTTATCTTCAAAAACAGGACATCTATTCTATTTTCTTATCTTCACTTGACAACTAGTTTTGCGGCCCCTGCATTTTGTACTTAAGCTTGCATTTATGCAAGCCTCCCATCCTTCAGCTTATATCTGCGCAAGTTGTTCTTACAATGTACTCATGATTCACTGTTAAAATAAGAGAGAAGAATGTCATCCAAAATCTGTGGAGAAAACTCTCTAACTCCAGTGTGGTGTTAGAAAGTAGCATTCTTATATTCCTCATGATGTGTACCAGATGACTTGACAAGAAAGCTCACCCTATCAGAGTTCATTTAAACAGTTAATATATACATATGCAGTACATTGGCATACATATTCATTCTTTTTCAAGCACTCGTGAATATATGCTAATGTCCCTCTGGGCATTCCTAGTGGTATTTAGGGTGGTCAAGTGCTCACCAGCTTCTTCCCAATTTTCCGCTATCTGTTTTGTCACCGAGAGCTCTGACTAGCTTTTCACCAGTTTGGAAAATTTCCATTGCTTATTAGGTGAATTAGGTGATAGTGACCAACTTTTAAAACAATGTATGTGGAATTTGAGGAAAATGTCCTTGCATTTAATGTGTGCAAAAGATAAATGTATTCTATTATGACTCCTGTGCTACTTGTGAAGCAAAATCATTGAAGCACAAGATAAAAGTATTCTATTATGTCCCCAGTATAAAGCTATTGGAGAAAAAGCCAAGACTGTTCACCCACTAAAGTTGAAATGGAAAGTTTTAGAACTGTCAAACATAGATTCCTTTTGCTAAATTACTGTATTGACTCTTAGACTAATGTACTAATCCGTATTTCTAATCACGTCAACCCATATCAGGAGAGGTTCCCGTTTTGTGATTGGTTGACTGATTTTATTGTGATATCTCCTCTGACACACCTACTCTGTTGGAATCTGTTGGTAAACAATAGACCAATCAGGCTCGTCTCCGTCCTTGGAAAGGTGGTGGAACAACTTGTTCTGGATGCCCTCTCCAGTCAGTTGGAAGAAAAGAAGGTTATCAGGAGTAGTCAGTGTGGATTTACCAAGGTGGAAGCATGACTGACCAACCTGGTAGCCTTCTATGATGCTGTCACTGGCTGGGTGGATGGGGAAAGAGTAGAGGATGTTGTGTACCTTGACTTCAGCAACTTGTTTGACACCACCTCCCACAGCATCTTTGTTATAGGACCTAGAAAGTGTGGGATTGATGAGTGGATGACGTGGTGGATCAACAATTAGCAGGCTGGCAATGCTCAGACGTCATCATTGGTGCAGAATCTGGTTGGAGGCCTGTAACTAGTGGTTCTCCTGGGGGCTTGGTGCTGGGTCCAGTCTTTTTCAACATCTTCATCAGCAACCTGGATGAGGGGATAGAGCCCACTCTCAGCAAGTCTGCTGATGATATAAAGTTGGGAGAAGTGGCTGACACACTGGAAGGCTGTACTGCCATTCAGCATGACTTGGATAGGCTGGAGAGACGGGCAGAGAGTAATCTGATGAGGCTTAACAAGTGCAAGTATAGAGTCTTGCAACAGGGGCGTAATAACCATGTGCATCAGTACAGGCTAAGGGATGACCTGCTGAGAGGAGCTCTGTGAAGAAGAACCTGGTTGTCTTGGACGACAACAGGTTGACCATGAGCCAGCAGGACACCCTTGTGGCCAAGAAAGTCAATGGTATACTGGGGTGCATTAAAAAGAGTGGCCAGCAGGTGGAGAGAAGTGATCCTTCCCCTCTACTCTGCCCCGAAGAGACCAAATTTAGACTTTCATGTTCCGATCTGGGATCCCCAGTTCAAAGAAGACAGGGATTTCCTAGAAGGAGTCTAGAGAAGGACCACACAGATGATGCGGGGCCTGTAGCATCTCCCATATGAAGAAAGGCTGCATAGCATGAGTCTGTTCAACCTGGGGAGAAGACAGAGGGAGTCTCATAAAAGATAAATATCTAAAAGGAGATGTTAGACAAATGAATAAGGCAAGGCTCTTCTCAGTGCTGTATGGAGACAGGACAAGGAGCAGTAGTCTAAAATTTGAATACTGGAAGTTCAGTACTAACATGGGGAAGAACTTCTTTACAATAAGGGTGACAGAGCACTGGCACAGGCTCCTCAGAGAGGTTGTGGAATCTCCTTCTATGGAGATATTCAAGACCCATCTGGATGCCAACCTCTGAGACCTATTGTAGGATACCTGCTTTAGCAGAGGAGCTGGACTTAATATTAGGTGATCTCTTGATGTCCCTTCCAACCCCTGTGAATCTGTAATTTTCTAATCTACTTATCCTTGCAGTATTTTTGTATGAAAGGTACGCTAAGGGTATCCTGAGACAACACAATGATTTCACGTGAATTAATGAAGGCATACAATAAACTGATTTCATTGGAAAGCATAGCTTATTAATCAGTTTCTTTAAAGAACATGTGATAATCCCTGGAGGTTGTCTTCAGGCACATTCATGTGACTGTGGAGAAACATCATTGTATTTTCTGTTTTGTACTTGTTAATGTGACAGCAACTTCAAGTTTAGTGGTAGACAGTGTAATCCTTTTATGTAAATAACTTCTTTATATAAAAGTGAAAAATTATTTTCACTTATTGTAAATAAAATATAATTTAGATACATTATCTAAAATAATGTTGTGATGCTACTACTGAATGAATAATATTTTTACAAATGTAACTGGCAATACTTGCCTTCACACTGTCAATTTTTATTTTGTGATGATATATTTACAATTTTCATGCTGAACTTCAAAGCTTAGCAACCACTAGTCTCCAAACCACTCACCTGAGACATTAAAGCAGGATTTTTTTATTATGTTATATGGTGTTAGACTAGCAGAGTTCTATATTTTTTTGTTTTTGTTTTTTTTAAGTGGGGGAACAATGTATGTTTTATTGTTGCTAAGACTATTTTGATGACTGAAAAGCATGTAAGTGCTGTTCATCTTGCAAATTGGAATTGGAGGAGGAGTTGCTGTGTGTGACATCCCTAATTACTCACTGCAGTTTAACACTCTTTATCGGGCCTGCTTGCTGTCTGCCCATCTAGTACCTATCACAGTAATTGTTTATGCTTCATACTATAGAAATCTGAAAAATCTTTGGTGTATCTGGCTGATCTGCACACAGCTGGTGTAACAGAAGATTAAGTTGCCCATACACTAAACAGAATGATTGATAGTCAAGGTTTTCATCTAGCAAAGTGCAGTTTTGTTACATAATTACAAGAATTATGTGCAGCAGTAAATCTTTCCCCTGACTATAAATTGAAGGGTTGTTCTGACTGAGTTATGAAAGAAATTATAAACTAATTTGTGAAAACAGCATCTGTTGTATCCAGGCAAAAAAAAGAATAAAAGCTCTTAGAATTTATCTCTCTCTGTTTGCAGCTTTTTATAAGACAAAAGAGGAAAAAAAACAAAACTACTACAGTCAGTAGTTCTTGTACAAGACATGTTTATGTACACAGATTCATGGTTTTATTCACTGAAAAACAAGTTTTTATTTTATTTATTTATTTATTTATTTTAATAAATCCAGGAATGTCAAATGTAAGACAGACATATTGAATGTGTTGCAGATAGAAAGTGAGTGTTGCAGATAGAAAGTGAGGTTCCTCAATAATTACACTCCTGAAGACCAGAACTTAAATTTTGTGAATATACCTCTACGGCTCCATGCAAACTGATTTATTTAATTATTTATTTTTTTTCCCTGAGTACGTAGTATGGCAGCACTTCATAAAGAAGGAAATGCTTTCTCATCTGTATTAGGTGACATTTACTCTTTTGTCAGGGATGAATACTACAACAATGTAGTTCCCTTACTACTTATTCACATTTCAAAATTAAAATAAGCTTTTTGCACATTTTGTATTGTGCAAACCTGTCAAGGTAGGCAAAGCTGTTTACCTTGGATTTTTTGATAACTCACCAAGAATGCAAAGAAATTCTCCAGAAATAGCACTTTTACTTGGCTTAGGTGGTTCTTTGTAAAGATAATATGTTGGAAACGGAGAAAATGAGTATGTAATGCCTTTGTGTGAATGACTAGTAGAACTGTTATAGTATAAGAGTAGGTTCTCTGTAAGAGTTTCTAGTTCTTCAAAGAAGAAACGAAGGATACTGTAGATAACTTATGTGTCCTGGTTAATTTAAAGCTATATGGGATCTGTTGCAACTGCATGCACCATAGGCATTTGCAATGGAAATATGCCCTTAGAGATGTCACAGAAAAGCATCATCAGCATTGAGAGAATACAATAAATAGGAATACTTAAACATGACTGAAGTATTTCCCAACTCAAGTGATATTTAAAAAACCTCAAAATTGCTTCTGTGACTGTGATGAAAATAGTCTAGTTTACATGACAGAAGTAATTTGGTTTTGAACCTGTGAAAATGGAACTGGAGATGCAGAGTGAAGGGAGTATAACCTAGTCAAGGAGAAATATGAAAGTGCAGATGAGATAAGAGAGGTAGTCATTTCTACATTCCATATAAATAGGGAAGCTGGCACTCTGAGATCCTGGCTTTCAGATGGTGTATAGTCTGGCCTATTTTTTGAACATGGTTTTGTTTCTTGCAGATGTTTAGAATCATTTGAATTGGAAGGGACCTCTAAAAAGCATCTAGGCCAAGCCCCCTGCAATAAACATAGGACACCTACAGCTAGATCAGGTTGCTCAGAGCCCTGCCCAGCCTCACCTTGGATGTCTTCAGGGATGAGGCAACTACCACCTCTTTGGGCAACCTGTTTCAGTGCCTTACCACCCTCACTGTAAAAGCTTCTTTATATCCAATATAAATCTTTCCTCATTTCCTTTAAAATCATTTCCCCTTCTCCTGTCACAGCATGCCCTGCTAAAGTGTCTGTCCCCTTTTTCTTACAGCTCTCCTGTAGATACTGAAAGACCACTCCCAGGTCTCCCTGGAGCCTTCTCTTCTCCAGGCTGCACTGTCCCAGCTCTCTCAGCCTGTTGTTGTAGGAAAGGAGTTCCATCCCTTGGACTATTTTTCTTGCCCTCCTCTGGATACACTCTAGTAGGTTCATGTCTCTCCTGTACTGGGACTCCAAATTTGGATGCAGTACTCCAGGGGAGGTCTTACCAGCACAGAGTAGAGAGGCAGGAACACCTTCCTTGACCTGTTGGCCATGCTTCTTTTGATGCAGGCCAGGGTACTGTTGGATTTCTGGGCTGAGAAGGGCACATTGCTGACTCATGTCCTGCTTTCCATCGACTACACTCTCAAGTACTTTTAGACAGGGCTGCACTCTATCCTTTTCTTCTCTAGCTTATATTGACAGGGGGAGTTGCCGCTATCCAGGTGTAAGTGCTTGCATCTGACTTCGTTGAACCTCATGAGATTCTCCTGGGCCCACTTCAAAAGCCTGTCTAGGTCCCTCAGGTACGTCTCATCTTTTGGTTTGCATCTACTATGCTGTCCTCATTGTTAATTAAAGAAGTAAATGTTGTTTTCATGCCAAGTTTCTAAGTATGATCAGGTATTGTTATAACTAGCAGTAAATGAACTGAAATGTAACTGCAAAATGCAGGATTCATAGAAATAGGAGGAGCAGTTCTTGCAAGTACCATCGTCCCCACAGTTGTCAGGGTTAGAAATTAAAAAATATCACCAAGAGAAAATGGAGAGCTTGTATTCTGTCATCTTTTTTTTTCCTCTCCTACCAGTCTCACCTGATTAAGTAGTGAAAATTTCTACAGGTACTATTATTAAAAATAAATAAATAAATAAAGATAAAAAATATCAGCGTCACATAACATAATTTCTTATTTCCTTTTTCTCCTCCAATCAATAGGAATCTTCTGATGTTTATTTATTTATTTTTTTCTTTTTCCGTTAGAAGCCTACTGGTTGTTGTTCTCAAGGTTACTCTTTCGTCTTTGTAAATTATGTGAAGAAAGTTTAGATAAGTGTAGTTAACTTCAAAGAGCTCTGAATGTTTAAAGGAATTGCTTACAGAATAACACTTTGGAAGTAAGTAAATTTGCTGCCTACTTGTAGTAGAAATGTTTTGAGTGCATAGTTAAGGGGTACAGCAAATAATTCCTTTGTCACTGTAATGTATCTGACAGTTTACCCCATATTCTGTGATATAAGTCTCAGTTCAAAAAGCAAAGAGGGCAGTCTACTGTGTCTTACCACGTTTCTTCCAGTTTTGTTGTCTGTATGGGCTGCTGGGTTTGAGGTGCAAGATATGCAGTGCCACAGTAATACTGACAGTCCTTTTTCATTGGTGTTTTCCAGAAGGTTTGCTTTGCAATTGTATTCCTTCAGCACTGGCATACAGTTTGGTAGATTAACCTGCCTTCATATTTTTAGCTGCACAATAAGTGCAGCTCTTGAGCAGGTTGCACAGGTGGTACTAGGTAATATCACTTCTCCAATCATCAGTGTGTAGGATCAGAAGAAAAAGTGCTCATCTTAATCTTTTTATTATTATTATTATTGGTTGGGTAGAAAAGAGGGCAATAACTGAGCAACAGTGTGGAAGTAAGCGTATTCCTACAGTATTTCACATAAGAGTCATTGATAAATCTGTACTTTTAAGGGATGTTAAGTGGCAAAGAAAGACTGCAGACCTTTCATCACAGCTGCTGATTTGTGCAAGGTACTGTGTGAGGGTTGGGAGAGGCTGAACCCCTGGTTGTCCATGTTGCCTCAGCACATCTGACTGCAGCCACATGCGGGCTGTAGGGCAGCAGGTTCCCATATATGATCAGGAGGCTACCCTGCATACCCTAGGTACCTCTTTCTTTTTAACCTGTGGTGAATGCTGTAGAGGGTCCTGTCATCCTACAGTAATACGAACAGCTGCTGCATGCTTGATCTTGTGAGTGCAAAGGTTGTTTTTCTCTTTCTCAGGTAAGTTCTGTTGGCAGAATTTAAAACAGCTTGATTTAATAGGGACTGGTAAGGTTACTGAAGATTCGGTGTCAGAGGCAAAACAGAATAGGCTAGAATAAAGGAGAGCACGCCTAATTGCATTACTGCAAATAATGGAGAAATGTACTTCGTTTACTGAGGTAGATTACATTTGCTGATTGGAATTTGTTAGTTTAACAGTACCACAGGTCCCATCAGGAACCTAAACATTTGACAGAAGAATATACAATATTCATAATGCTTCTAAATAACAGATAAAGTAACTGTAAAACAATATAACATTTGTAAGCATTATGAGCGTTGGAAATTTTTCCATCAATCTGTTTGTGTGATAATATTGTCCAGACATTTAACTTGTAATCTTGCATGATGGCTTGTTAATGTTTAATTTCCATTTGAATACTGGGAAATACAGGAATCTTCTGTGATTAAGCCTACATTACTGTGTTAAACTGTCACCTCAAGGGTTTCTTTCCTAGATCTTGATATAGCTGCAGGTGTGATATAATTCTGTTATTATTCAAAGTTCTATTGGACACTGTAACATCCTGAGCTAAGGAGTAAGAAAGAAGTAAAAATTCTAACAGTTTTAATGTACCTAAATCCTCAGTTCCTATGAATAATCCAAAATTATGTATATACCAATTACACAATGAATTGAGCATTAATCCTGCAGAATTTAACAGGAGAAGCATTCTCTTACTAATATGGTGTCCCAGTGATCCTATAGCCTGCAGAAGAAAGACAAAAAAAAGAAAACCTGTTGTCTGATACAGTTCAACGGTATATTTTTGTTTTTACTTCTGCACAGTATTTTCATGTAAGATTCTAGAGTAACAACAGTAAATACTGCTATTGCGATAAAATGCTTTAATTGGTATACCTACCTTTACTTTCTGTTGGATAGCTGTGAAGACAGAACATTTAAATGCTGCAATGTTCTTTAATGTAAAACTGTCAGGAACTGTTAGAAAACTGTTATACTAAAGTAAGTTTTACCAGTGTACTTTATGCTTAAGGGAATTTACAGAGTTAAAATGAGTTAGAATGAATTCAACTTGCACAAATTTAGGGTATAGCACTTTAGTGTTAGTGGTATGAAAAAAATAGGTTTGCTCTCTGAATTAAAGGAGATTCAAGCTGAAAAAGTACAGTAATTATGGGTCTCTAGCTGTGATTTTAAACCTTAGTTTTCAAAAGAATCCATGTTAAGAAACAGCTGTTCTTGGTAGTGGAAACAGCACAGTGACCAGGTCAGTTGTATGAGTTAACAGTATATGAGGAGGAAGAGGGGTCAGCATGTTGCTCATCTGTGCTCTCCAGCAACTGCCTCCAAGTCCCAAAGTGCTCTTTGAGCAGCAGGGCCAGGATGTGCTGGGAAATCGAATTGCAAGACCAGAGGTGAACTGTGACAGAGCTCGGCAAAACTGGGGTAGCAGGGGCTCTGCACAGCACTGTCTTATTACCACAATTGTATTTTTTCTTAAAGGTCCAATTTTTTCCTCATTATTTATAAACAGATTTTACAGACCATTTGCGTTTTAGACAGGAACATCTGCAGCTTGAAGTACCTGCTGTATTTTAGAACATTAGCAATATGACAAAAGTATATTGTCAGGACAGCAAATCAAATCGAGGTAATTGCTGGAATATTCATCCTCGAGACTATTGATCAAGATCCAGTACTTGGAAAAAAACTTGGCATCTCTTTTTATGCCTCTGGAGAAGATAAAGTACTTTTTTAAAAAGCCAGTGGTTTAGTTCATTAATGGAAGGAGACGAAGAGGGAAAACAGTTGACATACAAGGTGAAAAATCTATTTAAAACATTCAGAATGATGAAAAGAAGTTGAACTTATTCTGTCAGACTACTGTTCTTTAGACAAATCCAGCTCTGTTTGCCTTGTTGATTCTGATATAGTTCTTTAGGAACCGGCCAAAATTAAAGCCATCCCTTCTCTTGTAAACTCTTGTAATTTATTTTAGTTGAACATACTAAAAGAGCTCTGGCATTTTACAGTGCTTCTCCATGTTGGAAGATAAAAGTCTGTGATCCATAGCTGACACAAGTTTATTTTCCTTATCACTGTTCACATAGAATTAAACAAAACTTGCAAAAAAAGTGGAAACTTGTCATGTTTTTCCCTCAAAATTCTTCAGATTTTCACAATGAAATCGTTACAAGATTGTTTTATTTTAGAAGTCTTTCTTTTACTTTTATTTGAAACCATGTTTTAATCCTGAAAAGTTTGTTGGAAATGTTGTGTCAGACTTATGGAAATGTTTATGCCTGTGAAAAGTTCAACTGGGATATGTATTCACCAAGGACATTGATATTCAAGTACATCCTTGACTACCTCATATGATTTCAACTTAGTACAAAAGATGTGATGCCTCATTTGCTTCATGGCCTTGCTAAGAATCTATCCATACTTTTAACAAACCTAAGTTTGTAGAGAGAAGTCTGAGATACTGTCCTAAAGTAGGCAGTTACCATACAGTATAAATTTTTGATATATATTCCTTTAAAAATATGTATAAGTTTTGTTGCTAAAACCACTTGGTCCCAGAAAATGAAAGTCCTGTTATCTTTAGTATGCCTTCTGAGTTTCTGAATTTTCATGCCTCCTGCTTTCAGAGTCTGGCTGCAGTTGCAATAGGTTTATAAATTTAAAACTAAGGTGACTGCACAAAAAAATGTCCAGGAATGGCATAGATAAGAACGCAAAGCATTCAAAATGTGTGTTGAATAACACTGTTGAATGTTATGAAGAAAGGAAGTCAGCCTTGAACCTGCCATCAGAAATTCACTAGGGAAAACTGGTCTGCACCAAGAAGGAGTTTGCATTTTTGTATGAATTGTGTAGTAAATGTTCTTCTGTTCACTGAAGACCACTGTTAGGAGGAAAACCTAGTTAGAATGTGTACTGGTATACATGCTGGTCTCCTTTCCAAAGTTCAGTACATTTGTGAGCTTTGTCTCCTTTTTGACCCAAGGAGCAGAAACACAAAGCAGATTCATGCTGTGTTTCTCAAATGTGCATGCATATTGACCCTTCAGTAGCATTCTTGCTTAGATGGGAAAAAGAAAGAAAAAATAAAAGGAATAAAAATTTTCACAGAGCAGAATTCTCTGAACTAGCCTGTAAGTAGAGTAGATGATGAACCCTTAGCACAGATTTCCACAGGGTACTTCCTAAATGGCAGCTTTTGGAGAGCTCACTGAATTCCTGTCCTTACACTCTTTGGCTTTTTTGCAAGGCCATTGACATGCATTAGTTTGGGCAGGGGGTAGTAGAGAGGGAGTGGCAAATGCATGTAGCCTCTTGCTTAGCGTGTGAACACCTGTATTCCCTTTCACAGAAGGCACTGAGATGACAAGCAGGTAGATGTGACAGTCAATTCTGTCCGCACTGGATTTTTAACAATCAAAGAGAGATTGCTGCTGCTAATGTGTGCTTACCCCCTTCAGCCATCTTTGCCACTCCAGCATTTAAAACTGTTTTCTGACAGTACTTCTTCCTTGCAGATAAATAATTATTTTGTTGTTTTTGAACTTTCTTTTTAATATACCCTGAAATGTACAGATAAAACCTTCATTGCCCAGGTGCTTCTTAAATGAAGCTGGTAATGTGGGGTTTATTTCAAGTTTATACTAGATCTCACAGGAATAATTGGACAAATGCATTGTGAATTTGGTCTTTATGAAAGATACATGTCAATATATAATAAAGTTGAATAAAAATCCTGGAACACCTGTTCACAGTTTACATAACCTTATTTCATCTTACCCCTTACTGCAGTACTTTCACTCAGAAACAATGTGCTGCCATTGTACATTGAGAGAGCATTTCTGTTACAGTTATGCTATCTGTTGTTGGTGTTTCTTTTTTTGTTGTTTTTTGTTTGGGTAGGTTTTCTTCTTTTTCTTTTTTTTTTGGAGAGGGAATTGTTTTTTTGTTTGTTTGTTTTGATGTTACGCGCTAATTTTAGTACCTGATTTGTTGATGTTTATCTACATGTTAAAATTCAAGAAGTTTCTTGAAAAGATTAATATTTCAGTCCTGCAAATCATTACTTACCTGATAAATATTTAGTTCAGTAGGGCTACCCTTTCTGAAAAGGGTATCTAGGGTCTGTGCTTTCACTGAGCTTAAACTACATTTGAGAATTATAGTGCTGAATCATTTTCTAATTTAGCAGAGAGGAAAACCTTCAAATGTCCCAGAAACAAACTGTCCAATGATTCTGATGGTGATAAAATATAGAAGTGGCCATGGTCTCTTGTGAGACGGCATCATGCTGAAGGGCAAAGGGAGAATGGAAATTCTGCTGAAGCAGCAAGAGAGAACTCTTCAGGGAAATGATAGGACGCTGTGATTAAACCAGCTGAAGAACAAATTTCTCTTGTTAAGTCAGGTTTGGGGAAAGTGGAATTTTTTCATTGCAGTATTCTTCCCTCCTCCCTTTGATACCAAAAGTGAATAGATTTATTTTTAATGTACTTCTCAGATTTGTGTCCATAACACTTGTGTTAAAATTTATATTTGTTTTGTCATAATGTTTGCATGTCTCAGTCAAAAATGATGTTAGAACTGTAGGCAGCTTTTATACGAAATGGGAAGTTGGTTCTGCTCAAAATATGCCAAAGGTTCTATACCACAAAACACTGAATTTATACAAGCACATGAGAAATGTACTACTAGGTCAGACTTGTGTTACTTTTTGAATGAGACAGTGGGAAATAGTTTGTCCTTCTCTCATTTGGTAAATAAATATTATCTGTTAAAATCTAAGAGTAATGTAGAAAAGCTGATGAACGTTTTAAATGTTGTACTGCATTTTATTGTGAGGAGAGTCAAAATGGAAGTGAGAACAGAAACACTAACAAGCAACATCATTTTTTAATTGGGTCTACTCAAGTTTCAAACATCTATTGAGTTGATTTCTTCTGAATTAGTGACTGCTGTGGTTTTTTTTTGTTTGTTTGTTTGTTTTTGTTTTTTTCTGGAATCTTGGGCATCCATCTCCAAGGACAGCCAGTTTATTGTTAAGATTATATTTTATTTGACTTCAGTTGTACTTCATGAAACAAATTGCTCCAGAAATATTTATTAAACTGTGAAGCCCCCAGTTATGAAACTTATATCAAATACTTGCAGTTTAGAAGCTCAAATAGTAAAAATAAAAGATCCAAATGTAACAGAAGACAGAATGATAAGCAATGTTTCTAATGAGACTCTTTTATCAAGTGAGAAAATTGAATGTATTCAAGAGTAAATGAACACTTAAACAATAACCCATTTATTTTTCAAGTCCATCCAGACTAATAAAGAAATTGAAACTTGAGTCAGAATTTTTTCAGTATATTAGACATTAGTTTGGTGTTAACCACTCATCAACCTTTACCAGAGAAAAGTTAAGTTTTTCCCTTTTCTTATGTTCCCCTCCATTCTCTTTTGTAAGAGTATAGCTTTAAGATTAAGGCAATAGTTAAGGACTCAATTTTAATTTTTATTTTCATTTCTACTTAAGATTATAAGTGCAATACTGAGAGAATTTATAATTTTCTCTTTGTTTAAAAACTAGTTTATTATGCTGTTACAAAAACTGTTTGTCAGTTTTGCTTATTTACATTATTTGCATTTTGTTCTTAAGTTCTCAGTATTGTAAATACAATTAAGTCTCCAATCTCAGTCCAATTTCTCTAGATCTTTTTAGGAAAAAGCCTTCCCTCTTTCCAGTACAAAACATAGTGCAGTCATAAATATACTGGTAAAGATTGAACGATGTGATCTGCAAAGTAAAAAACTTTACCTGATAATTCAGAGACAGAGTAAAGGTTTTAAATATCCTTCTATCAAAAAAAGGAGCCTAATACAAATAGTCTTACATGAACAGGAAAAATCTTATGGACCTATGGATTATTATTATTATTATTATTATTTTGTGTGTGTATATATTCAAAACCTCTAGAAAGCATAATATAAATATTCTTAAATTGTTTGAGTCATTTTGTTTTCACATTAGCTACATATTCAGTGTGATTTGAAGCGTAAAGTTTGTAGTGTAGCCCACTGATTTGCTAAGATATTTTACTTTATTTCCTGAGAGGGAGGGCTTATATCTACATAGAATATGTATCTAAAAATACATGTATGATAAACACGTGTCCCAGCTTTTAGGAATAACTTGTAAAGAAAATAACTCATTACTAGAAGGTCATACGGAGATCAGCAAATGTAATATCAATAGGGACTGAAGTAAATCTGTTAGGTTTGCCATGTATTGGTTTTTTTTGTACTCCGTTATAGTCTTGTGTTTGTTGGTTCAACTCAGATGTTTCAGTATTTGAACAACACTTTTCCTCTGGGGAATTAAATTAGAAGAAGTATTAAAATTCTATTCAGGTGAATGGCCCACTTAAATGTAATAACCTTTGTAGCATCAAAAGATGCATCCAGTAAGAAACCGTAATTAATTTTTTTAAAAAGAGTCTTTATTCCTCCTGTTCTATTCATTGAAATTGGTTGCCTCTTTCCTTGCTTAGACCAAAGGTGGATTAGCCACATAAAACAAAACACCTGATTGATTCAGAATTATTTTGATATTAACAGTTCTTACATGGAGTACAGTTAAGACTATCAGTGCAATGTTGTTAATGCCACTGAAAGACTGAAAAAACTGTTGTCTAAATGTTAATCTATGTCACGATGAGAGAAGAATGCAAATAGTACTTTTCCCTGCATCTTCCTCTCTTTCACTTGGGAAAGTTACTGCGGTAGGTGCATGGACTGCAGCCCTTCCTAGAGGCTGTTAACAAGTAAGTTCACAGATAACCTCTCTCTCCTTTTGTATAACTTAAAAGCATTGGTTGACTGGTTGCTTCACACAGCCTAACAAGTGATCTCATACTGTCCATGTCCCTGAAATACCTTGAGTATAATTACTTGACTTTCAGGAACTACTTTCTTTTATGATGCATATTTCAGAAGAAAGAAGGAAGGGAAAATGCTTTGGCCTCTGCCATGCGAAAAGTGCTGTTGCTTTGCCTGGGCTCTCTCAGTCTGGGAGGCGGATTTTGTTTGTCTGGACAGTTCCCCATCAGAATTCACTAGCGATGTCAGCCATGTGCATGTTTTCTAATGGGATTTTGATTGATAGTCTCAAATCTGAGCTTCTGGTGAGGCTGAGACCCCTGAGTGACTGTGCCCTTTAACATCCATTTCTAGGATTTTTTTCTCCCCTTCTTTTTCCCTTGTATTTTGCTACCAACACTCCGTGAGCTGTTGTATAATTAAAGTGCTTTTGATTAAGGCCCTTAGGGATGAGATTTCAACAAGAGAGAACTGAAAAAAAAAACAAACAAACCAACAAATAGAAATAAGAAAGGCAAGTTCTGCAGTTCTTTGTCACAAAACTGCTGCATAATACTGTGTTCATGTTTGTATAATGTGGCCATCATTGAGTTTCAAGGGATCTCTTACTGCGCTGTAAGATCCTATGCTGTTTTTAAAAGTGGAATGGGAAATGACTGCTTTGCAGATGCAGGGATGTAGCTGATGAAGGGAAGTGTTGATCTGAATGGTGCTAGAGAGGCACAAAGTGGAAACTTTTAAGAACTTGACTTCTTTCAAACAGTAAACTATGAGTTGAAAAAAAATATCTTTAAGATTCATTACAATATATAATTCAGTATTTCCCTTCTATGTTGAGAAAAATAAAATATTAATTATAAAATATTTGTTCAGAAGCTTCAGATTTGGGAGACTGGTACTGTAAGAGCAGTTTCCAAGTCTTTTAATCTTTACAAGGTAAAGATTACTATGAATCTTGTTAGAACTAATCTAAAAAGAAAAATATTAGTTTTCTTCTGATTTAGCTCTATTAGTCATTCACTGATAATAATTATATTGTTGATTTTTATTAAAATACAATGTTCAGATTTTGATCACAGTAGTGAGTCCATTCATTAATTCAGATCCTTCTCTAGGGAATTTTTCTTACTTTAAGTTCTTGGCCAGCAAAGGATGGAAAGAAGCCAGGTGGACATTAACTGACAAGTCTAAGATTTCGCAACAGGTCATAGAACTAATCTAAAAAGAAAAATATTAGTTTTCTTCTGATTTAGCTCTATTAGTCATTCACTGATAATAATTATATTGTTGATTTTTATTAAAATACAATGTTCAGATTTTGATCACAGTAGTGAGTCCATTCATTAATTCAGATCCTTCTCTAGGGAATTTTTCTTACTTTAAGTTCTTGACCAACAAAGGATGGAAAGAAGCCAGGTGGACATTAACTGACAAGTCTAAGATTTCACAACAGGTCATCAATTAAAAAAAAAAAATACATATTCTGAATGAGGGTACATATTTCTGTCTACATTAGACCATGTAACTTCATTAAATGTCCCTGCAATCCCTACCAGGAAGATACATAATGAACTAAATTTTTAGATTTGTATGGTCATGATTTCTGTTTTGTAATCATCACTTCAAGTGAACAGCCATTCCATGGACAGTTAAATAATGAATTAAGCAGTCCTTGAGATACCCCATGGTATTATGCTGTATAGCTTTGGAAATAAGAAAAAAATACTCACTGTTTTAAGAGAAAGAAACAACAAAAATGCAGCACTTGAATCTGTGCCGTTGGACTTAGAAAATAGTGGTAACTTTTCCATAACTCTTGAACTCCAGATAAAAGTAATCCGAAGATTCTTGGAAAAGTGTACTCTACAGATGGAAATTTGGTATTATCCATTGAATTATTTTGAGAACTGTACAATTAAAGGTGATTATAATGATGAGTTTAGTAGTGCCTGTAGGGGAACTGTTGAATCACAGCCTGAACCACTGATTGATCACCTGAGGTGAGCATTGGGTCAGCCATGGGGGCACAGGTGAAGGCAGTAATACCTGTGTGATTGGAGGGGGTGGAGCCTGGCTCCACCTCTCCCCAAGCCCCATTTAAGGGCTGGCTACCACCAGAGAAGGATCTCTTTCTGGAGATCCCTCCCGTGTGGAGTACCAGTGAGCCTTCTTTATCTAAGGTGAGCCATTTTCCTTTTGTATCATCCTGTGTATTGCCTGTATAGATCCATCTAAATATACCATCTCTTATTATTTTTTGAGAGAGTCATTTCTAAGATCTCCGGCTCTACAGTGCCTATAGTCAATTTTCAACTCAATTATATATGTCTATTATGCCTATTGTTTAGCAGTAAAACCGTTGATACTATTCTTCAGGCAACCTGACCACAGCAGATGGAGAAGCCTCTGTCAGCTGTTTCATGAACCAAATAAATAAGGCATTAGATTGAAGTCAGTATTTCCAACAAACTGACACAATGTTTTTTATGCCAAAATATTTGCAGCTAAAACTGTGAGTTCTAAATTTAATTCTTACACACAGAAATGCAACTTCCTTTGTATCAGGATCTTGTACTAAGTGTAGCATTCAAACAGTGGGTATCACTGTCATGATGGTCTTGTCCTCAGATCCTTACCTCTTTCTGCTGCTCACAGTGAGAGAAACCTTGACAGTATTGGCTAGTGTGTACAGGGCTCTGGGATGGAATTAGGGGAACAGGGTGTTTTCTTTGCTTGTTCTGGCAAGGGTAAAGGATTTAGAAGCGTACATGCATTGTGAGTGACACCTGGTTGTGGAACTGGAATAGGTTGATTAGAGTCTCGGAAGTTCCCTTGGTGATATTGAAAACTTGCTTGTAGGAACAGCTGAGCAGATTGATATGAGTTTTCCATTTTGAGAAAGGAATTGGGCCAGGTGACATTCAGAGGTCCCTTTCAGTCTAAACTTGACTATGATTCTATGATTTTATTAGTAGATTTTCTCCTGTGGAAGGCTGAAGGAGGCTTACAGTAGTTACTAAGACTCAGCATCAGGATTCCTGCTTCCTGTTCTGTGCGTTTACCACTGAGTGACTTGCTGCCCTTTTTGTCATAGTTTATGCCTTAGATTATCAATCTGCAAACCATTCTGTAAATAAAACTTGCACAAAAGGATCTGTGATATTTAATCGGTTTTTGTTGAATGTTTTGGAAATAAGGAAACACACTCCTTTGACATTTTCTCTTAAATGCTATTTTCGTTTATTACATCATTCTATGTAGTGTTTTTTTCATTTTTACTAATATGTGAATATAATGAGGACTTATCTATTTACTGGAAAGAAAATCTCTATGATTTATTCACGAAGATTGCCCATAATTTGCACTGCAAAAGTAAACATGGTGATGAGCATGTGTGATTCAGTGGTTGTTGCATCATATAATCTGATATTATGCTAACCAGAATTTTTCTGGCATGGCAGTTCTAATTCTGACATAGGAAGGAATAAAAAACCTAACAACTGAGTTCCAAGTTGGGCACATTCTAGGGTCATATTGTTTGCTTTGGCTGTGTTCTACCAAGATAACATTTTCATAATGCTCTGCAAATTTAAGTATTGGTGTTTTTTTCATTTAAATATCAGTTTGTTTAACAAACTGCAGGACTGAGTGTGCATTTGGAGTTTAGTAAAACACTTGACCTTAATGTGAACAGAAAATAGTTATTTAAAAAGTAATGGCATTTTCATCTACAGTTTATTTTTCACTGACAGCACTTGTCCAGATGGCATGTAAGTGTAGGTGTAATTGCTATGGTACCCTCCATTATTTTAAAAGCAGCAAATAGTCAGATCAGTTTAACACACATCAGCCACATTTCACATGGAAAGGGAAAAAAGAAGTTGTATACAGCAGATGATATCTTGAGAGAGCTATAAACACCACCTGGTGCAAATGCAGTTGGATACAGCAGGCATCTCCTCACTATTGTAGTAATGATAGTATTGACAGATTGGAAAGGATTCTGAAAGTAAACCTGGTGGGACTTATTTATGAAAGCAAATTAAAGAACTAGGTACTAGTTATACTGTCTGGCTAGATGATGGCAGTAGGCCCAACTGAATTATATGCCTCTCATCATGTAAAGTACTCACAAATGTCATGAAGTCAACAGTAAGTGCATAAAGGGAAGGAGAAAATAAAATTACTTGTAAACATTGTAGCTATGCAAAAATGCAGATATAGAATAGTGAATAGGTAAATGTGAGGACAGGTGATTAGTGATTATGATGGAAAACTGAATTAAAACAAATTTGCTGCAATTCTCATGTCCTTTAACAATAACATTCATTATAGATTCAATACAAATTGTAACTTCCCTGTAACCTCAATCCTTTGCAACTGCAATTTAAGCAGAAGTAGTGAAATTCAGCACTTCAACCTTGTGTATCAAAAGTGTGTTTCTTCTACTCTGATTGATCTAGCTGCCTTTGTGTTCTCAGGAAACATAAGTCCTATTTAGGATGCAATTCATTTATCATTGCTGAACGTTAAAGACGACCAACTGCACCTGGAATGCTTTTAATTCTCTGCAGATGAGATCTCTGATAATTATAGAAGAACGTGTAGTAACTAGTTCAGATGTAGGCATCCACGCTCACCCAGATAAATTCCAATATTAGTCATAGTCTTGTGAAGGCAAAAATTAGGAACATACTTCAGAGCTCATGGTTAATGCTGGCACTCTGCCATTATAAGATCGTATTTCCACTTCAGTTTTGTAGAAAATACAGAACAGAGTGCTGTTAGCTTTGCTGTATTTTATCTTATCTGAGTGATGCATTTAAAAAACTTCAAGTCTGGCCAGTCTACCCACTGGGACTGCTCCAAAAGTAATGCCTCCTACTTCATTATGTTGGTCCACTACATCAGAGGAGATTATTGGTAGTATAACAGTAGAGGTGGAACATTCCTGCCAATATTCCATTACACTTTGTTGCCATGGCAGCAGATGATCAGTCTGATGAATTAGTGTCTGAGATGGAAGTGCGCAGTGTGAAGAAAAGATGTGCAATTGAATTTCTCCGTGTGGAAAAAATGGCACCTACTGACACTCATCAACACCTTCTGAATGGTTAAGGAGACCAAACAGTGATGTAAGCATAGTGAGGCAGTTAGCGCTGTGTTTCAGCAAAGGAAACAGTGATGACAAGCCATGTTCCATTCAACAGTGGACACAATGAAATGGGGTGTCTCAATCATCTCATCCATGCAAAGCAGCAGATTATGACCAGGGAGCTGTGTATGGAGCTGAATATTAGCTTCAATGCATGGAAATGATGGTGGCAATATTGGAATGTTATGAAGTTTGTGGCAGGTATATCCCACAGATGTTTGCACAGGAATAGGAAGAACACTGGACGCAAGTCTGTCAGGACCTACTGAAACCAGCACAAGACTGAAAATAACAGTTACGTAGATCACATAATTACTGATGACAAGACACTGTGTCACTACTATGATCTGGAGTCAAAATGGCAATCCATGGACTGTCAACATGTGAATTTGCCATCAAAGAACGTTCAAAACACAGTACTCAGCCGGTGAAGTGATGTGTACTGTCTTTTGGGATAGGAAGGGAGTGATCAATCTGAATTTCCTGGAACCCAGACAAATCAACTCTGATTACTAAACTGTGGCACTGACTAAGCTGAAGGGCTCAAACTTCCACAGCCAGGTCAGGGATAGATATCTTTTCTCTTGCAACATGGTAATGCCAGGACCATAGCAGTTTGAAGACCATGGAGCATGTTGCCAGTTTTGGCTGGGCTGTCCACTGTGTAATCTGGATTTGGTGCCTCCTGTCTTTCATCTGTTTGGGCTGATAAAAGATGAAATATATGGATAATATTTTCTTAACAATGACATTGTCATAGCAGCTGTGAAACAAGAAATCACCTCCACAGCAGGAGATTTTAACAAGTGAGGCATGAAGGTTCTTGTTCATCACAGAGGAAAATGCATAGCTAATGGTGGTGAGTGTTTCAAAATATCGTGTTTTGTAGCTGAGAATTTGCTCTATTGTGTAGTGGAATTTTGCTCTTCGTAGCTGGTATAGTTTCCATGGAAACAAATGTGAGGCATGACTTTCAGAGCAACCTGTGTCTATCTTTTGACTGATGCAGATTAATTAAAAAACTGAAGGTCTGCATATCCAGAAAGAATAGGAGTATCCTATTCCATACTTAGAAGAAAGGAGATTTTAACTATAAGATTGCCTTCTCTTTGCTTATTTGTGGCCCAGGAAGATGGTGCACTAAAATATTTTTTACTGTTACAGCATTTTGGGTATAGATAGGTGTCTTTTGTGTTTTTTTTCTTATTTATTAAGGAAAAAAAAAAAAAAAAGGACTTGAAACATAATTCATTAGTTCTATATTGTATGCTCATACTGAAGAATTATTTTCTCCTGTCACTCTGTGGTTCTGTCTAGGAGACAGATCAGCCCTGTCAACCACTCTGTCTTGATCTGACAAACTAGGTTTTTTTAAAAGGAGTTTCATTCTTTCTCTGTTCAAACATTCATGTAATATATGTAATTCCACTGTTTGCATTCAAATTTAGTTCCATTTTTCTTCATCTCTTTGAAAAGGCAACCAGTAGACTGTATTCTATCAAGGGTTGTCTTAAAATGGAGGCCTCAACGGAACTGATTCATATCCAATGCAAGAGATAAGGAAGATTTTTCAGGAAGTTTGCATTACACAAGATGTCCGAAACTACATTAAGTGTTTTAGACTCATTGCTTCCAAATTGTAGACTATTACATTTGCAATAAAGCTACTCTCATTTCTAAATCTGAAATATTTTGTTTGGATTTGTACAGATTGATCTCCTGGGTTTGTGAGATACAAAGTCAGAAGTACCAGTTTTCCGCAAGGGGTCTAATGTGTAAGGGGAAATGCAGATAAATCCTGTGGGCTACCTGTGCCTTGTGTTACTGAGAAATGGAGGAAAAAAATCAACAAAATGCATACACAAAAATCCTATACCCATTAAAATCCGGCAATAAATGCATATCTTTAATGTACGTGCGTAAAAGAAATAGTGTTAACAAATCTCTGCAGTTAATTACAAGGGGGAATAAACATAAAGCATGGGAGGAAATGACCGAATTCCTCAGACTAGGCTAGCTACCATACTATTGATTCTGGAAATAACATTCAATTTATTAGGAAAGTACACTGAGTCTACCACCAGTGATATAGACAATTATCCTTGTTACTGTCAATCTGTATAAACTGAAAAACAAACAAACAAACAAATTCAGAAAGTACACTATCCCTGTTGATTCCCTCAGCAGGCTACGTGTTTTGAGTAATACATCATCAGATCAGCGTACTTCAGTTTCTAGGTTCTAAAAGTTGATCTGCAATGCCAGGAAGTCAAGTACACTGTAAAACTCTAAGAAACCTGTAAACAAAGCTAGGTGAGTCACCATGCACATGCTTAAGTTTTTGTTTTTAAAGTAAAAACCAAAATTAGCACTCTACTTCCTGGGCTTTCTTTCCTCCCTCCTCACTTCAGGAACTTTGTGTCTAAAGGCAACTATGTAATCTACTTTTGAAAAGTTAGAAGCACAGAATGATAGTGGAAAAATAAGTTTTGGACATTTTGAAAATAGTGCCAAGTTTTTAGTGCCAGCAGAGAGTAAATCCACCTATACTCTTTATAGTCAGTGTTCCATTCCTGTTGGTACAACACAATAAATAAATTAGTAAGGAGTAAATGTCCAACTTTTTTTGCCATGTTTTTGTTTTCTTATTTCTCGAGTAAGTAGTAATGCTTACTCTCCTCAGATGTATGTTCAAAGTATATTAAAATTTGCAAGGTAGCTGATATTCGCAGATGGAAATACAATATGAAAAATACATCAAAATCTGATGAGAAATCTATGTTTATAAGGTGAGAGTGATATTTTATACCCTGAGTGATTGAAACAGATGTCTTTCTAAGCTCATAGGACCTAAGGACTGAAATAGCCTATGGTGTACTATTCCACCATCAGACTACCTTCTCAAAGATGTCTGCAAACTGGCTGTAGGGAAATGAAATTGGAGATTACCACTTTCGTACACTGCCAGCAGACAGCAATGGCTTAATATGAATCTGATCTCTTGTATCAGAAGTAGGCTAAATGTGATATTATAAATGATGACTTTGTGTAAACCTTTAAAGCCATAGATCCAAATATTTGCTTGTAATTTCTGGATCTAAACTAACCACCGAACTCTGTTCCAAGTTATTTGTAGCTGAAGTCTAAAAACTTTATTCCCTCAAGGTGTTAGACCAAGATTATCTAGGAGGACATCTTTAATACTGATGAGAAAGTCTTATTCAAAGTATCTAAACTGGATTGGATGTTTGTCAGAATTATCGTGTTTTCCTAAAGAGGCAAGGGGGGCAGGAGGTAAGAGGTAAGAGGAAGCAGAGAGAAATGCACTGAATCTTAGATGGAGAGGGACTGTGGATGGCTACTGTAGTAAAGAGTAGAAAAGACTTCGAGTAATAAGGGAATAGGGAAAGCCTTGCTTTTAACCTTGCTTACATTCTTTCCCTTCCAACCTTCCCCCTTGTCCACCACACAGGATACTGTAATTGTTCTTACTGTAAAATGCTATTCACATCCATTGCTAGTAAACTTCTGAATTACCTTTCCTTGGTTCCCTCAGTGTTGCTTTATGATTAGATAGCTGTAGTCATAGGGAAAATAGTTCACAGACTACAGTGCTGTTTGGAAAACTGTTACCTGTTTCCCAGACATTGTGTGCCTTCTATTATCTCCTATTTCTCTTCTTGTGAACCTTTAGTGGAAGGATTTCACTCAGAGTGTTGCAAACTGTCATTAAATTCTTGACGCAACAATGACAGGCAGTTAATAGGTTGCCCAGATGAAATTGCCCAATATGAAATATGGATAAATACCACTCTGCAGAGACAGCTTTTCACTAAAATCTGTTGCTTATATAGCAACCTCTTAGACTTTACAGATTGGTAAGAAAAATATTTTTGTTGTTCTTGTCGTGTTATCAAAATAAATGTGTAAAGCCTTAGGATAGAAAAACTGGAGACCCTACCCTGTAGTACTGTGATGTTTGGTGAAATCCCTTGGTAGATGCTATGTGTCTTTCCACAGCAACAGGGTCCCTGGAATGATCTGTGACAGAGAAAGGGGAAAGACTGTGGCTGGCTTCTCGGAGAAACTGGGAATCCAAGGCTGCCAATAGAGAAAACAAGGGTTTTGTTAATGATGATCCCGAGGTAGGGCATTAAAAGCAAAGGTAGCTGCTCTCCTACCAGTCCAGAGTCTGATGTATTTTAATGAATAAATAAATATGTTCTGAAAGTTTTAAAAGGAGAAACATTTTGGACTGTGCTATAGATACAGAGTCACCTGAGGCAAAGAAGTGAAAGGGTTTTGTCCCTTCAACACATAAAATGACAGTTAAATTGGCTAAATGAAGCCAGCACCTTCCTCTGGAGCAGTGAGGCTGGAAACAAACCAATTAGGCAAGGTGACAGTATTGGACTGCTGATCAGTTTGTTTCACTTTTGGACAGGTGAAATGTGATAGGCATTTAAGAGGAGGAGGTTAAACTGAGACCTGCTTTACCTGCTTTTATTTTTTTTGCTTTTTTTTTTTCTTTAAGTAGAATTACTTGTTTAATTTTCCTTCAGCAACAGATCTTTGAGAATACTTATCTATATGTAAATCACAACTTTCTCATTCTGTAACTGGTTTTAATTTACTAATCTAATGAAACTGTCAAGTATCATACATACAGTGGAAGATGTGTGAAGTAGAATATTCATAGGATTTGTAAACCAGAGGGGTACAGGACCCATGAATGCATTGCTGCTGTTTTCTCAGATAATTGGAGAGTCTTCAGACTCCTTGATTTTGCGTGACTGTCAGGTTGGCATGGTAAGAAGGATCAGGAGGACCACTGTGTTTGACTGCAGCTGAAATGTGCTATCCTTTTGTTGTTTTCTGATTCTGCTGGACCTAGGACTACCCTGCAGTCTTCTACTAGGAGAGAAAATGTTTTCAACATCTTCACCTCTGTTCAGCTTTGATAGCAATAAAGTGATTGAGAGTTTCCGTTGTGTGGAAATTCTGTATACGAAAAAATGTGGTGTATTATTCAGGGGCTTTGGCTTTACTATATGGTATATATGCACTATGGCAATTCTACTTAAGTTTTTTGAGTCAGTTTTGAACTTCATAGTCTTTTACTTACTACTTAAATAACAGTAAACTGTGATAACCAATATGACAGCAAGTGTAGCAATAATTTTTGAAGGAGAGAACTTATATATACTATCTTTGAATATGAATTCTTTTGTAGTTTGGTGTGAATTGCAGAGAGCAAGTGAGGTCATGACTGACTTGATAGCGTACTTACAAATTCATGGTGAGCATTAAGCACATTTCTATTCTTCCCATCTCTATTTGGTCATTAAGGAAATTGACAAACATCACATGAAGTCAGAAGAGTAGAGTGAGAATGACCTCAGAAAATTTCAGAGAATGTAAAGGGAAGGGGAACAGAAACAAAAGAGGAACTGAAACAACTCAATGACTTTTTACACAAGTATTATAAATAGATTTCTTATGTTCAATTTTTAGAATAAAGAATCAAAAGTTTATTGCATATATGTGGAGATGTCCTTCACCTTGAGATTGTAGTACAGTTTGGGATTATTTAAAATATATAATGCATAGAAACACATTATTTGTTAATAGTTTATCTGAAGACAAGAGTGATAAATCTGTCATATGGGCTAAACTCTGAGCTGTTGGAAAGACTATGCTTTGGGAAGCAAATACTATAATAAAGTAGGTTTTTGCAATTCTCAAGTCCAAAATTCAGTCTCCAATCCTAGTCTCACTAGTTATATTTTGTTGTTTTGTTTGGTTTTGTTTTCTTCCAGTTCATACTTTCTTCTTATACTCAACAATTCTTTCCTGATCTATGCAATCTATCTCAACTTCTTAACTTGGGATTTTTGGCAAGACATTTTCAACCATGTCTTCTTCCAATGGCTTTCCATTCATTCTGCTGCCCCATCCCTCCCCCAGCAGTTCTCAGCCCTAGCTGTTTTGCCTACATAATTGCTGTCTTCTTCCAAATACAGTGGCATCTCAGTATCTAAAGGGGTACTATAGGAAAGAAGGGTACAAAAATCCTACTTTAAAAACCTTGGTTTCATAAAAGAGTACTCAAGTAATGCAGGTTTTTCTAATTTTGTAATAGATGCATCTTATTTTTGTAAGTGTCCTTATTTTGTGTGCACTAGGTTTTAAGAATATAATTGTTCTAGTTAAAACGAAAAAAACTACTCCTACGTTGGCCTGTAAGAATGTGCATTGAGTATTCTGTTTGAAAAAGAATATTCAATACTTTGCCAATGATAATGTTGTTGTGTAATAGTACGAATTTAGCAGTTGATAAGTAGTTTGGTGTGCTAGTTTTTTCCTTCAGGTTCTACTGTCTTTAAATAATCCATGTCCTTTATAGTTTCTGGCCAGTTGTGACTCAGTTTGAAAACTATTCTTTAAGTAGAGGCAGATAAAAATAATACAAACTTTATTCACTAAGAAAGAAAACAACAACCACTGTAAAAACACCTCATCCCATCTATTTAATTCTCTGACTGTCTTTTTCCCCAATCATTTTCCTATAAAGAAAATGTGTCTTTTTCTTTTAGGTTTGAGGGAATTGCATGGTGAGAATGGAATGTCCAGACACAAATGTTCACTGATAAAACATCTTGGTGATGCATGACTCTGGATAATAGCAGCTTCTTTCACTTTTTTTTTTTTTTTCCTTTGGAGATGGGCATTTCTATAAAAGCACAAAAAATCGTGCCACATGTAAATTGATCTGCATTACATTGAAGTACAACTACATGCTTTTGCATAGGGTTGATGCAATATAATACATATTCATTGAGTCTGTTTAGTAAAATCTTTTTGATTATGAGGCATGAAAGATTGATAGACAATGAACTCTTCTCCTGTATTAGTCTTGATAAGGACTACAAAATTTCCCTTTTGTTTTTAGCTATTGAAACTTGGCCAAAAATACCTTCTCAAAATTTTGAAGACACTAATTTTCCTTTTATTCCTATCACACTTAAGTAAAATGAAATCAAAGCAATGCTTCAAGATAGAAGGGAGGTGATCCTCCCACTCTACTCCGCCCTGATCAGGCCTCACCTGGAGTATTACATTCAGTTCTGGGATCCCCAGTACAAAAAAGAGAGGGATCTCCTCAAACAAGTCCAGCGGTGAGACACAGAGATGATAAAGAGCCTGGAGTACTTCTTATGAGGAAAGGCTGAGCAACCTGGGTCTGTTCAGCCTTGAGAAAAGAAGACTGAGAAGGGATATGATCTATAAACATGTGAGGAGTGGGTAGCAAAGGGATGAGGCTGGACTCCTCTCAGCAGTGTGTAGCGATAGGATGAGGGGAAATAGCCACAAACTGAAGTATAGGAAGTTTGGAACAAATGTGCTTAAGAAGTTCTTCACAATAAACAACAGAACACTGGAATGGGCTGTCCAGGGGGGTTGTGGAGTTTCCTTCTCTGGAGTTATTCAAGATCCACCTGGACACCTACCTGTGCAACCTGGTCTAGGGAGCTGCTTTGGCAGGAGGGTTGGACTAGATGGTCTCTAGAGGTCCCTTCCAGCCTCTACAGTTCTGTGATTCTGTGATAAAAGCCAAATAAAAGATTTTTTTTAATATTATTTATAGGAAATTTATAGTAGGAGTTGATGAAATACACTATTTCTCTTTACCTGAATTATTAGGATTTTTACTATCTTTTATCTATAGTTATCTAGATAACTTTAAGCTTATATTTTATTTGTTTGTGTGTGTGCTGGTAGATACGCTGTATTTATTGTACACATGACAGAATAACAGCTACACAGACTAAGATACTTCTGGTTAAGAGATTTGGTTTTTTTTCCTTTTTTTGTTTGTTTGTTTTGTTTGTTTGATTGTTATAAAATCTTTAGATCTGAGGAAATTTTTTTTCTGCACATTTGCAAAATATATCATCATAGATCTTGTACTGGGATATCTGTGTTATAAATAGGCAACATAATTTGAATTTAGCTATTTCACATGTTGCACCCGGAGAAGTTAAGATGTCCCTTTCCTCGCTGTCCTTGGATTACTGCTGCCTTTGTTTTCTGACACTGACTGGACTGTGAAAAGTTGCTTTTGAGATGGATGTAGCCTACTCTGCTGCTTTAACTGATTTTAATTCCAGGCCACTGGTTTAGGTTGCCCAGTTAAATGTGAGAGAATGCCAGCTAACCATGAGGAGGGACTCATTTCAACAGAAAATTATGTTTGGATGTACTAGACAGTGAATGACATGGAAATATCTCTTCAGTTGCCTTCATGCAAACCTGAGCTTTGAACAGTACTTAAAGGTGTTGCCCTTTTGCGCTTCCCAAATCATGCGAGCCCATCGACAAGTGACTTCCTGGACTTCTCTGCTTTTCTGTGACCTGACATTTGCTTTCCCCTGATGTAGAAGCAGTGGCATTTCTGCCAGTTTTTTCTTTGCTAGATAGTAAGAGTTTAATATGAGATTGGCAAAACTGGTTTCACCAAAGTTTCATCATAGATGTGTGACAGGGCTGTGAGAACAATGAATTAGTAATACGGTGGGACAAATATCTTCAGGACTGACGCGGCTGTAGAGAGCTTCTGTAAAGAGAAGTTGTGAAGAAAACACCTAAATTTCTTGTCTCTTAAGGAGGAATTCCTAGGACCAGTGTGGTTCTTGTACACTTAAGGCATGATGTCAAGCATCTACAGAAAAACAGACTGTTCTGACTTCTGTTTTCTCATGTGACTTTCATCAAAATCCAACACATTCAGTAGAATGACTTTATCAATATGAATAAGCTTTAGGTCAAGCCTTAATTTACATCTGTGGTCCTGTGCTTTTAGCCAATCAATAAAGTGTTGAGTTTTTTTCCTGTACACCTGTTGAATTTATTGATTCACATTAGCATTTGCCTTAGAAGAGAGCCAGCAGTATAGACTACAGTGCACCTTTCCATATTTTCCATAAGGGTAAGGTTGAAATTTTAAATGTCTAGTGTAAAAGGTTTAAAAATGTAGTAAGAGTTGCTTTTACAATTATAGAATATTCCAATACCTCCAAAATTATATCTCAAGATCAGTGTATGGTTTATGTGGCTCATCGAAAATGGGACATTCAAAAAATGTTTCAGTGTATTTCACGTTCTCTTCTTCTCTTAATACAATGTTAGGTCTATCAAGTGTGGATATCTAGCAGCAGAGATTGTTTGCCTTTAATTTTTTCTAAGCTTTTGCCTGTTGAAGACCAATGTGATTTAACTTGCTAGCCTTAAAACCTTCTAAATAGATGGTTTATAAACCCATTTCTTCTCTTTTAGTTATTTTATTCTCTAATTAATTCAAATGTCATGAGCGATGGCATTTATAGAAAAACCTGGAAGAAGATTGTATCAAATGCATTTCTGTTCACTGTCAACCAGTAGATACTACCTTCTCCTCTAATCCTCAAACTTCTCCCGTGTGGCGCTTTAAGGCATCTTTATTTTCAATTTGTAAGGAAGTGGCCCAGGCCTGACCCTGCAAACTCAGTTCAGAGTTGCCTGAAAAGACAGGCCATGGCAGCAATGAATTGATTAGCCATGAAGAAGAGTTTCATTGGAAAAGGAATGTGCTCAGCAAGTGCTCAAGTACTGTTCAGGGAGCTTACTGTGGTTGCTATAAAGGGAGAATTAATTGAGTGCCCCCCTGAAGAGGAACATGGAGTATGCCATCAGGAGTACTGAGGGAAACAACAAGGGACTTGCAGCTCCTTGCCTTTGCCTAATAAATTCAACAACTGAAACAACACATTCAATTTAAAAGATCTTAAGTGGAGGTCAGTTGTCAATAATTGTCCTAACTGAAAACAAATATTAAAATGATATTACAGATTCTAACCAGATTCTATTAAAGTAAGATAATTAGAAAAGAGGATCATTAATTTAAATCTTTAGTGTAGTTGAATCATACAGACAATTAATTTCCAAGGGTTTTAAGTCACTGGCAACATTAATAGGGCAGCATGAATTTCTCTGACAAAAGGTAAAAAAAGATTAAGATGATTTTCTGTATTTCTAATAAGAATCCCAAAAATGTCAGCTAGTATGATGAAAAGAAGTATGTGTAGAAAACAGCAATATCACGCTTTTGATATTGCCTATGGTTACTGAACTCTCAGATATCATGAATGAATGAAAAGTTTGGGTCTCTTTCTGTTTATGGCTCTGTAAACAAAAAACAACAACAACAGCAAACAAACAAACAAAAAAAAAAAAAAAGGGGGAAAAAAAAAAAGCATTCTCAACTTTCCTTGAAAAGGATAATAGAAAATCTAGAGTTCATCTTCTTTGTAAAATAATCAAAAGTTTAGCCTAGATCACTTCTACCTTCTAATCACAAATCTAAAAATTATTATGGCATACTTTTCAACAAACATCTTCCAAGCTAGTAGCTGATCAGAAAGGAGCATGTCAGTATCACAGAAATATTTAATGTGAATGAAATTCACATAGGTAATATTATTTAATATCTATATGGATATATAAAGATCTGATGGAAATCAGATAGTTATTTTTGCAAATCTTGGAGTAAGGGGAAATCATAGTTTTTGCTGTTTCATGTTTGATAGACTCTGGCATTACAGTGCTGCCTAAGGAATTTCTGTAGCTGAAACTTTCTTAGAGGTACACTTTTTTTAATAGTAATAGAGATGTCTACCAAAAAACTATCTTGTTATATAAGAGAAAAACAGAAACACTTTGTTGTCTGGGAAATACCTATTTGCTATCTTTAAGCTACTGTTAAAAATCTTGTATTATTAAAATGGGTAGCCAAAAAAAAAAAAATCCTACCAAAAAAGAGCTACAGACAAGCCTCCAAAGTACTCTCTCTTTTCTACAATGCTGATATTGGATAATTTAAAAAATCCAGCCACTGTGCCATTCAGACTATTTTTCTCAATCTTAGACCATATCCTTTTCCAAAAGTCATTTCAATTGACCCAATAAGTTCCAAAGTTTAAAACCCTTTGAAAATTGATCAAAATTAATGTCACTGTATTTTATCTTGTTCGAAACAAATAACTTCTGACAGATTACTGCTCATGTAAAATGAAAACTGGTAATTACACCACATTATTTTGACCACTTTTCAGACATTGGATTCTTTCAAAGGTACTCTTAAAATAAGTGTATCAGATTCACCCTCTATTTTATTGTTTTATTCTCCTTTCTACTGGCTTCATTATGCTGAATTATTTTTCTCATACTGGGTTAAATAATTGTATCTTTCAACACTTTCTTTTCCTTTGAACATATCTTTAACAAATGATTTTCCATATGTATTCCATCCCTTCTTGGAAAGTGTTATAGCAGTGTTGTGTTGTGCAGCATTATAGTAAAGACTCGTACAGAAATAAAGCATCCGTAGACTAAGAGCAGCTTGTTCTACCATTGTAATTGTCACAGAATGCTTAAGCTGAACTATCCAGATGTTTAAAATATTTCATTGAGTATACTCTGAAATCGTCAGAGGAATTTGAAATGACAGCTCTATTTAAGGTTTTAAATAATCCCAGTGTTATTGTTACTGATACCAAAAAGTGTAAAATGTGAAGTGTAATTTTTCAGATACTCCCATTGGCTTTCCTCTGTCTCACCCCTTTGGAAATGTGTTAACTTTTACATCCACATTAACTTTTATGGCTTAAAAGTTGTCTTTGTTAACTCTGTAGTAATTACAGAGTCTTCTCAGTCACAGAAAAGATTTAAGCTTTGTGATAAATCTGCTGCCTGGAGTTGTGAGGTTTAGGAACTGTTTTCTTCTTGCCAGTCTCAGACTTTCACTTAAGGATTCAATGGGGCCAGACAGATCATGATTCCATTCCCAAGTAAATGATTAAACAATATTTTCATCAAAGTTGGCAGAAAATAATTAATATATCAGGAGTTTTTAGTGTAACAAAGATTCTGTTTTGAGATCTTGCTAAAAACAAATGTTTGTATCACTATTTCCTCTTACTGTGATATTTGTTTCATTCCTTATATTTAACTGATGAAGATTGTTTAAAAAATTCCCTTACAACAGAAGTGCTGCAGCTTTGGGATATCTCATTACCCTCATAAGATACAGCCTCGTGTATTAAAACAGCTATCATTTTTTGATCGCAGAACTTTATTTTTGTATCCAACAGTGAGTTTCATAGTGACTTCTCCTTGTTTTGCATCTTCTTCAGTTGATTTTGCAGAACCTTATATTCTCTCATTTGTAAGTTAGAATAATGCTTGGATATTCATATTCCCTTAATAATGTAGTGCATGTTTAGAAAAAGGCTGTGATAATTATTTTTACTGTGTAGTGATGGGAAGAGTGTGCAACCCACCCACATGGAATAATACTCAACCTTGCAGGAAAAAGACACTTTGTCCTCTTTGGAGCTAGAGGATATTTTAATTTTTTTTTTAATAAGTAAATGAAGGGAAGGAGGGGATTTTAGTATCTCTAAAGCTTTGTTACATCAGAAAAAATATAGTATGTTATTAGTAACATTTACCTTTCATAAACAGAAACCATAGTGTATTTGGACCTATAGATGTATTAAAATAAGCTCCTTAGGTGTGACACCTGCCAAGGAAGGAAAGGTTTTCTTTTCAGTTGTATTCTCAAACTGTTGCCCTCATATATTAGACAAAGCTATACTGGTTCAAAATGCTTCTCACTGGTGCATGTGGGCCTGTGGATGTTGTTCCGTGGTGGTCACAATATTCATCCTTGTTCATGACACTGGCCAAAATTCTAGTGATGCATTACATGGTGTAGCTGACATTGGACATACGTCATTTCATTTTAATTCTCAAAGAGTAAACTGTGCATATGCTGCTTTCCTAGCAGCCTTAGTTAGTTGTGGTGAACTTTTGGCAGGGTCCAGTGTTGAAGAAATGCATTACAGAAAGCCTTCAATTGAACAAAATATTTACCATTTATCTAACAGCATCTTGAGATGCAGTTGAATGCATCGTTAGCTATTTGGCAGCATACTGACCACACAATTATTTTGCATCCCTAATTCAAGGGAATGGATGTAGTATTGTTGTTTAAAGATAAATACAAAATGTTTTTATGTCCTTGTGTGGTGAAACTTCCCCTGGGCAAGGAAATACTCCATTGAATGATCAAGATTGAAGCTCTCCTTGGAATGAGAAAGAACAGCAAAAAAGTGTAACTTAGAAACATAATTTTGTAATCTTCAACACTTTTGATTGTCTCAAAGGCAAAAATATGCTATCATGCCAGAAGAACAAACTTTTTTTTTCCCTTTAGAGCTGTACTGCCTTTCTGATTTAAAACAGTAACAATAATGAAGCCAACAAAACATAGACCAATATGACAATTTTCACAGGCGCTGTATTTTTAAAATATTTAGTAGAGAATGAGGATTAGTAATTAATAATGAATGTGTCAGGTAGAAGATCTGACCTTATTTGGGAAGCTCTACTACTGCAGTAGCATTTTATTGTGGCTGCATGTTGTATTCTCCTGCACAGTAGAGAACACTGTGTGTTATCCAAGAAAATTAACTCTGCAGTAATTTTCAGTCACTGAGTTCTACTTATGTATAATCCCCAGCTGGTAATGATATTAAATCATTAATTCCATCCTCATGTGTCAGTCACCCCCCACTGTAACAAATGTTTTCCAAAACACTGATAGCTTTTGGCTCTGAAGTCACAGTGCCTACATCGGGAGTGGTCACCTCAGAGCTAAATGAACATTGGGCAGCAGTGATATCAGTAGGAGTAATCATTATTTTGATCATAATCCTTCTGCAAGCTTCTGCATAAATCTGTTCTCTGCTTCATCCCACTGTGGTCATGAAGGGCCAGTGTGAACTGACAGCTAAACTGCCACTCAGGAGGGAGGAGAGAAAAAGGAGGGGGTCTGGTAAAGGAAGAAACTGCCATGCTTTTGTTAAGTACACTTTTGTACTTTTAACTAATTGATCTTTTATTGTACTCTGTGATAATGTAGCATCCACACTAGATATGTTATGTTAATTCAAAACATCCATAATGTAAATGTTTTTGACAGAAGTCCTAAGGTTTTTGCACAGCTGTGCAAAACTGTAGTATGGTGATATTCTTATGCAAGTAAATGCATTTCAAATGCATGATATAATTGCAGAATACATCCCCGCTGGGATGATAGGCATAACTACTGCAGAACAGTATTAGAACATGAAAACAGGAAGTCCAATTTTATGTCTTACAAAGTGAAGCAAAAGAATGGTGCCTACAGATTGACAGCAGATTTTCTGCTGGTTTAAAATAGAAAAGTGATTAGATTTTCCTCCAAAGAATAACCACAGAGAACTGGGGTAAATTTATGTATCCATATATAAAGTGCTTATGTATTTTCTGTTCTGGATGTTAGTGTCAGGTGTTGTTCCCTGTCATGCTAGATGTGATGTTACCCTGTCTACTGTCCATGCAATGACCCTCTGCAAACAGAGGTATTCTTACATGTGCTGTTACCACAGGTAGCAGCCATTTGTCCTTCCAGATGGGGGTTCATTTCTTCCTCAAGTTGTGAAGCTGGCCAATATTCTTGAGATCTGTTAGTCGGGATGAATTTGGCAAACGTTCAAGCAGATAAGGCTGCTTATACAGTGGGTGTGTATGAACATGCAGTCTGAGTGGATAGGAAGTTGAGCAATGTTTGTTTGGTGTGTTGTGCCTGAGGGCTAATGAAAGATGCTGAGGGGACAAGGTGCTGCCAATCATAGTGTGCAGCTCTAGATCTATTTTATGAATGAGCAAGAAGTATAGGCTGAGGCTGCTTTGCAATTCATATGTTCTTAATTTTTTTAATGGCTTACTAAGTACAGCCCTTCTTAATAAGGAACAAAAATGACTAACAAATTCACACACTTTTAAAAATACTTAATATTCTTGAACAAATAGTACTGTTACCCAACAGGACTATAATAGTCTTTCAGACAGATACTAACTAATTAAATAAGTTATAATTATTATGATTGTTCAAAAATGTAGTCACTGAAGGTTTAACACAGGGGAACTGATTGCCATCGATGTCTTAACTCATTTGACCACATTTGTGGTAAACCAGGGCAAAAATGAACCTTCCCTGTGAACTGGACAGACAGAAGAAGGAAGGAGTTTCAGCACTGGCCAAGATAAGATGAGTAGACTATTGGAAGAGCAACATCTTTTTCCTAGTTCTCTGCTGTTCCCTTCTTTACATTGCTACAGTGAATAGAACAAACTCTTTCCTGAGACAAGGTGCATCTTTCAAAAGAAAACCTGAACTAGGAAAACCAAATTATAAAAACCTGGGTAAAGAACAGACATAAGTTTCTCCAGTAGGCACACCTGTAATCTGCCCTCCACTGTATATGTAACCCCTACATGAAGTCAATAACAAACCTGGATATTTAATATCCTGATCCATTAAAATCTCACTGCAGTTAAACTATTTATTTAATTTTTTTGCATGCAGCATATTGTAACAACACATTTTTGGTCATCAAAACTATAGAAGTAGGTGGTAGGTGATGCAGATTACTCTATGAAGTAGGCAGCATTTTCTTTTTCAAGAATACCAAATGGGAACAGCTACCATCAGATTAAAGTTGTTTTCTCAAGAATGGATTTGTGATAAATGGAACGTTCCAATTTTTCTATTATGTCCATTAAAAATTATTAATATCAAATAATAAGACTACCAATAGCCTTTTCTGTTCTTAAATCGGTGTTCAAACACAAAGTAAAATTGAAGAAGTTGTATATTTTGTGAGAGTGAATTAATATCCTAAGCAGATGATTAGGACAAAGACAACAACAAAAAAAAGCAAAAGAAAGCATAAGGAAATTTAATATAAAACTGTCTCATCCTTTCCTGGGAGAAAACATTTTTGGTAGTATCATGAATTACAGAAGTAGTAACAGGTAAATCTAACATCCTGCGCTTATCTAGCAATAGCTCGGTAAGATTAAGGGAAGACATGAAACTCCTCTTAGCTGATATACAGGGGTCCAACTGTATGTTTGATATAGCTGTTCATCATCAGCCATGAAAGCTTTATTTATGTTTCAAGGATTAATGATTTGGATATACTGAGGCGATAGTTTTTCTTGGGGATGTTGTACTGGTGTTCAGTTGTTTTAGTGAAGCTCATAGGTAAAGGTTTTGATTGTGATAAAACAAAAAAAAGCCAAAACATTTTTTTTTTATTAATGGCATGTGGGTTAAAAAGGAGGTTAATTGTAACTGTATTACAACAATTTAGATATAGCTTCTTAGTAAAAGCCAACTGTACAGTATAAGTGCAGTTGAATATATTTTCTTATGTGACTGCCACTGCCATACTTGAGATTCTCTCTCATCTTTCAAATGTTTCTGCAAGTGCTTTTTTCAACACAGTTTGTTAACACACAGAAAAGTTTGGCTTGATCTTGTAAGGATTTTTTTATGCAATACAACTTGATTTGTATTATTGTGCAAATAATTGCTTTAGTTTTGGGAGTCATATCTCACTTTCCAAGACCACACTTGGATAGTATTGAATAGCACTGACTATTTCATATTACTAAGAAATAAAAAAAAATAGAAAACAAAATAATATTTCTGACTTTCTGAATAGTCTTCCACTGTGATGCATACTTGCTTTAAGCAAAGAAGAAAGGTATATTCTGCACCCAAAAGGTCACTGAACAAAAAGGACATGAATGTCAATTAAATGAAGTGACTGACCTGAGAATAGTTAGAGGGACATTTACAGAAATGCTAGTCACTGAGTTGTGAATGCTTAAATTCAGCAGTTTCCTTTGTCATCAAAATCAGGAGCCAAGGAGCTTGCACAATTTTCGGCAAGACAAACTCAGCTTTAGTCACTGACATCAAAAGAGCTATATTTGAATGTGTCTTAAGTAAATAATACATAATAAATAAAATAGTATGATATGGTTAAGGGAAATAGTAATAGTTAGCACTTGCATACTTAAAATACTAGGGGTTCAATTCTTATTGATAATACTATGTTTAGACATGAGCTAAATAAGAAGCAACTTCATATAGGCAAGAAATTAGAATCAGGACCTAATAAGTGACAATAATATGACCACTCACATAGTCTCTGATAGTTCACTGGTTATGCATGGTTCAGATGTTGTTGGTGAGATTTATCTAAAACTGAATCCCCAACTCATTTAAATTCACTGTGAATTATAACGTTAGAGAGGTGAATAGTCAATATGACCTTTTGAATGATGATGAGAAGAAAAAAAACCTGGCTTAATTGTATTAGTGGTCATCAAATGATTCGGAAAGTGACTGAAAGCTAATCAACCCTGGAGATTATTCTAAGGCTTTAGTTATTAACAAGGTGCTTTATTTATTTATTTATTTATTCTCCTTTATGGTTTGCTTAGTCCATTCCATTCTTATGGCAGAAATCAAAAATAAAATACACTGTTTGACCTAGCCAGTCACTTGAACATAATCTTATTATTTTTTAGCCAGATTCATATAGTCATATTAGAACATCCCAGTCAGCAGTGCATAAAAGATGATCCCTTACAAATTACCTTTCTGCTAACTACATTGTTAAGCCAAAAAATTCAAACTGCTGTAGGAAGTGAAGGAATTAACCAATCGTTTGTGGACTGAAATAAAATGTAGTAAAAAATATCTTGTCAAGAGAACAAATTATGAAAGCCTTCACTCTTGTTTTTTTGTGACTTCAATTCATTAGCCACTAGAAAACAGTTTTACAGCAAACTTTCCATTACAGGCAATGTGAGGTTGAAACACAAATCTCACCCAAACCTCACTCAGAAGACAAATCATATGAACTTAAAATCCTAAAAACAGAAACTAGTTATTGAATGCTTGGAGGAGACCTATTGTACTGCTATAAAATCTTATTTCAGTTTTTGAGGCTTATCTTAGTGGCAGATGGATTCAAATAAACTCCTGGAGTTGCATTAAAACTGAGGTTCAATATGCACATATTCGGAGTCATAGATCTAAGATACAATTGCATCAAAATATTTTGTTTACCAGTCCCGACAATAAAAATCACAATGTCCTTCATTACGTAAAATTAAAACTTGAAATTTTTACACTGACTTCAGTCACTCTAATAACATCTTTCTGCACCATGAAATAAGTGTTATGACTTCACTGCTGCAATAAACTTGGCTCTTGGGGGATCAGTGCAAGTTGTGATGCACTGATACATCTTTCTGCCTTAGCTCATGTTGTAGTGCCCACGATAGTCAGGACATGGAAAAAACAGCAGTTTTTCTCTAGTCAAGATCTATGAATGGCACAGAAGAATATTGTGTTCTCAGGAGTTTGAGTATCTTCCCTTGACTTGCGATGATATCACATTGTCATATTTGAGTGTGTTAGGAAATGGGCAGTTCAGAGGGAGTGCACTCACACTGTTGTTTTGGGGAAAATAAAATGCAACAATTATTTTAACTGAAAGTGAGAAATTAAGACTTGGAAAATAAGGATCTGTGCTTCTGATGTAGTCTAACTATGATATATAAACAGGAAAAGTCCTAAATTTCAATTTTCTTAAATTAGCTGTGGAGACTGACTGCAGCCCTACATAGACATTGATTATACAACTCCACAGATTTTAGATAAAATTTTTTATTTCTTTTTTTAATATATTCTGAAATTTTCAACCATAAGATGCATCAAAGATGAATAACGTGTGATTGATTTCTCATGACTCATTTTAGACTGGGAATTTTTCCTCTAAAATGCATTTATATTTGATATGTTTCAATTTTTGGACTAAGAATTTGGCACAACTACTGGTCAGCTCTTGTACGCTCCAACTGCCTGTCTGTTTTTAGTGCTTCATATAACTGTTTTCCCATAATATTTAATACTTTAAAGTTGTTAATGAACGCATCTTTAAAACGTGCTTGGGATGATCAAGAAAATGCATGTGATATAATATGTAGTTGAGTGAGGATTTAGAATGCTCTTAATAGTAATGCCTGTATCAACCCTACTTCCCCATAAAATGTGCTACCTGGCATCTGTTTCTTTTAGATGAATATCCATGATGAGTATTCAAAAGTGATAGTCACATATTATCTTTTAAAAATTCCCTGGATATGGAATGGACAAAGTCAGAAAGTCTCTGACAATACGTTGATTAAAAAATGGGACTCTAGGATGCAGATAATTCTTCATATTGCTTGATTTACAAAAAAAAGAGGAATCCACCACCATCTTTTTGACCATGGATGACAACCTACCAAGTATAGACAAATATGTGCATTCGTTACAGAAGTAAAAAGACTTATTTCACTGGGTATTTCAATTATCTCATGAAAGCCAAGATAGTTCTGACATCTCCATTTCATTATTCTTGTCCTTTTACCTCACTTCCCTGGTTTACTTAGACTGTTTTTTCTCCCCATTCTGTGTTAATTTATAGTTCTATACTGAAGCTCATTCTTTATCTGTGGAAACAGATGTGCTGGGCTTTGCCTGTCCATCTGAGTGATTAAGATTATTCAGGATGAAATTTATTTGAGCAGAGGCCATTGTGATTATGCCAGCATTAGTTGGGTAATGATTATATTGCTCAATCTTGAGTTTGGACCAAATCTGCAAAAGTTTATTCTGCTTGAATGATAGAAATCATCTGAATGCTAATGTTTTGAATTATTTTTTTCCCCTCTAATTTCAGATAAGCACATAACAAAATTTCTAGTGAAACTGTCTAAAGAAGTATTATGAACAAATGACATCTTGATATCAAAACAGAATGTTTCCTGTATTCACATGTGGTTACTACCTCTAAAGTTTCTGAGGCTTGTAACTACAGTCACTATTAAAAAAAATAGCATTACAGTACTGAAAAGGAATCGGAAGATTTTTCTTTTGGTAGCACAGTACAACAAACAATAATCAGCTTCCAGTTGCTATTACAAACTGGTATGCACAATACTTAATGATGTCAATACTTATCTTGAAGCACCCCCTGCAAGTTTTGAATTGCTGAATTCAGAAATTCATTAACCTGGTATTGATAGTAGCTTGCTTATTAGACTTAGAATTTTTCACCAGTGTGGTTTGTAGTGGAACTGAGCCCTTTGGTTTTGTTGTTTGTTGTTGTTGTTTATAATACGGGGAAATAAAAAGAACAGCCAAACACAGGGAGACAAAAATCAGAACTCAAAATCATAATAACAGAAATTAAATAATAGTGGAGTAGTATCCCAAAGACAGCAGAGGATTATGAGGTTGAGCTGAGATACCATCTGGATTGTAGTTCCTCAGCATTTATTTTCCTGATCTAATTAGCAGGCATCATAAATCACTGTGGAAGACAGGAATTAAGACAAGGCTGCCTGCAGATAGAAAAATTAATCTGTTGAAGTTAAAAGTCAAAATACAAGTCTCTGACAGGACTAAGGTTCACTTGACGTGCTTTGTGTTGTCATGTTCGTTTTACAAAAAGCAAAGTTATTAATAAATTAAAACAAAGTTTTCACTAAACTGGAATTGGCATTCTGAATCAGTCTTGAATTCATTAATAGATACATCAAATTCTAGTGTTTTAAATCAATTCCACTGAAATCTGTATATTGAGAGAAACCCTAAGATCTTAATATGAGAGTGAGGTGAGGCTGAGATTGAAGTTGTTCTGAAGTTAGTGAACTCTGTCCATGAAAGTCTGTTAGAACCGTGGCTTCAAAAATATCATGGGAACAGGTCGCCACTCTGTCACTTAACACTGCTGAAGGAAGAGGCATGCAGTGTGCTTATCTCTGGATCATCAGTCACCAAAAAGATTTCCTGTGGGGCTCTGTTCCTTCTTTACCATGAAAAACTCGGTAAACATAAAATAGCTGTCAACAGTCATTTTTAATATTAAACATTTTAGAAATTACCGGACATTGTTACATTTTCCTTTTAAGCTTGATACATTCAGTGATAAGAGTGGAGAACAGGAGAAGGTAACAAAGGAATTTTAACATTAAAATACATAACTAATGCCCTGGATTATTTTTCCAGTTCATTTGATGACTAAATATTCTTTTCCCATCTTTTGAATGTTAATTGGGTTTTCTACATGTTGTATGACATGAATTTATCTAGGAAACATAAATTACAACACTAGAAGTAATAGTGAATTGTACAGTGTAATTATGCCTCCATGCATTTCTTACCTAAATCTAAACGGAATTGCACTCACAGAAAATATGTAATCTTTTGTTAGAAAACAAGAAGGCATTGGTGATCTTGTGCAAACAAAATCCCTTACACATGCAGTAGAAATAGCCTTCTGTTGGTTTCGATAATTAATTCAACATATCTTTTTGTTCCCTAAGCTTTTAGCTATTAACATTATGTGAACTTTTGCATAGGTATTTTTGCATTCTTTGATTGAAAATCTGAAGATCAAATGAAAAAAAAATGACAGTTTGGGAAACAACTGAGTCTCTTAGTTCACTGGAAAGAAATATGCAAGCACTTTCATTGCTATGTATATATTATGGAGTTTCTTGTCAAAAATCTCAAAATTACTGTTTTCCCCAATTTACTTTTGGTTCTTTCCCTGCCCTCTAACATACGTATTCACAAATTGCACATCTGAAGCTTCACAAAGGCATTCACCTGAAGATAGAATAATTTTGAATAAATTATTCAAAAGTTAAGGAGGTGTTTGCCTTTCTCATGTACTTTAGTATTTGCCTCAGAGGCCAATAGAATTATTGATTTTGTAGAGAAAAAAACCTCTTTGAAGATTTGGTCTGACCTTCCGCATAATGTAAGTCATACAATTTCACTCTGTGAACTGAGCAGTCATCTATTCCATTGGATGGAATTATATGTAGAAAAATCTTCAATTTATCCTTTGGAAATACATTTATTCATTGTATTGAGAAAAAAAATCAAAACGTAAAAGCATTGAGGTACTAATTTGAGTACTACCTCCTTTGATGAACTGGTCTAATGACTTAATGCTTAATATTTTAGAAGTTGTATGAAGTCCTGATTTGAAGCTTTTTGCCTTCAGCTGTACATTTTAGAGCCCTGCCCTGCAAGGTCTCTTCTGGTTCTAAAGCTCAAGTGTTCTTTATAGTACTTCTAGGAAAAAATGAGGAGACTGTTGTTTAACCTCTGATTGTCTATACTCTGAAATGTCATCCTCAAAAGATATCGATCTATCACAATCTAGACAGTACACAGATGGATCTGGAGGAAACATGCCAGCAACGTAAGCTCACCTCATAAACTTGACTGATTTCCCTCTGGTCTTTTTTGTAACTCTGCAGCTGCACAGGACAGATGCCTCAGTGAATGGTCACAGCACTGCAGACTGTAGCTGTGTGGGCAATGTGGGCCTCATGAAAAGCTATTCTTTCTCTGTGATATTCTGAAATATTCAGATTTTGGCCTGAAATTAGATGAAATCCTGGTGGAGAATAATATATATTTGTAATGTAATATCATAATGTTCAGAAATTTAAGTATTTGTGTGAGTGTCTGACCCAGAACCTAGGCTTATAGTTTTGTATGCTATCCGCACTCTTGACTTCTGAATCTTACTGACAGCTCAAGACTGAGGCTCGCCAGCCTCACAGGGTGAACATGAGTTGGTTTTCTGATGTCTGTGGTAGATAGGGTTTCTCCAAGCTATGCCAAAGCTAAAGACCGAGAAGGAGAAAATAAATCAGCAGAGGACATCAGAGAACTGTATTGTAGAAATGGACTCTCTGTTGTAACTCACTGTAGAATTAATCTTGATTTCTGTTTTTATTTTTTCACTGGAAAATGTAGCAACTTTCACAGTCTTAACTGAAGGACTTCTAAGTAACGTAAAGGAACAGCCCAAACTTATTTCTTTACTGAGAGGCTTCAATTTCTTGTAGTCTGTCCTGTATAAGAGTTTGGATTCTTTGAATAGAAGTGCTTAACATTTAAAATGTTTCATCATTCCTTAAGCTGTGTGAGTTTTGATGCTGCCTGCTGAGAACTAAGAGGCCAAATGGAGAAAGGTTAAGCCCGACTTTCTATGATTAAAGTCAAACAGTAACACAGAAATCTTCCATGAGGTAGAACTATCTTTCAGCACAACCCTAGCTTGGGCTTTCTAAATACTAATGTTCCTCTAAGTCAGTTAAGATAAATAAATTCAAAGATACATGCTCTAACTCAGAAGAGGTCAGGACCTTGAATGCAAGAAACTGCTTCTGTGCAGCATAGGCTGTTTATTCTGAGATTAGAAATAGATCCAAGGAAGCTGAGAGCACATCAATGGTATGTGGAGTCATCAGCCTGCTGTAAGAGGTAGAGGTGTTCACTCATTCTCAGTGAAATTACTTTGCAGTAATGTGCCCAAACTAACATCAAGATATAAAGCCAAGATAAACATAAGGTTTGTCTGGTAAAGCCTTTTATTTTTTCTTTTACCTTTTGATTATAAATGGTTCTACCTTGTCCCTGTTACAGGTTCTTTCAGAATTCTCTGTGCATTATTTCTGGTGTAGATGAACACCAACTCATATTCAAAGCACTTAGACTTGAAGAGTTTGAATTGTTCTGTTCATACATGGTCAAGGCAATAGGACCAAGTTTTCCGTGTCATCTTCACACTGTTTGAGATAGGTAACTTCTGCAACTTTGCTAGTTATATGAGACAGGGATTTGTTCCTAAAATATGCTTTAATTCCCCACTGGTTAGCAGTTAAAATTTATATTGCCACTTGTAAATCTTTTAACTTGAAGGAAAACTTTTAATGTAAATGGTATGTATATATCTGTAAAATCATCTTCCCAGTGCTTATGTATTTTAACAGGTCTATATAAAAGAGGTCACATCCTGATGGTAGTTCTGTGGGGGATCAGTAATGGCTGCAATCCTCATCATTTTTAAAAGATAGCAAAAATAATTGGGACAAAAATAATTTGTTATGAAGGACAGCTGTCGCTGAAATAGTCATTTTATAGAAAGGCTGGGTAGGATTGGGATGTGTGTTTCGTATCTTTTTTTTTTTTTTTTAACGCATTTAACCACTTCATACTCATTGTTTAAATCGGCCTATTTTCATGGGTCTAGCTGAGATCCAAAACCTTCATGAATACTCAAGTTTTTAACATCTCACTGGAAAACTTGTTAATCATTTGTGTTTCCAAATTCAGTTTGTGCTGTTCCCACACCCCAGGTGAGTTTTTCAGGAAAGACACCTGTGACCTCAATGGTAGCACTTCATTTTAAAAGCAGATGACTTGTAAGTATGGGAACCTTAAACATTTTCATAATGTAGTCAGTTCAGAGAAACCCTGTACGGTAAGTGACTGAAGGAAACACTGCCCATTCTTAAGGATTTCACATTTTTAGGAGAAGTCTTTTTAACATAATAAATGCATCCTCTGTTACCCATGAGGGGCTATGATGCTGATAGCTGAAATTATAGCAGTTGGAACCAGCTAGTCCTGTGCACAGAAAACTATACAGTGATTATAAAAATCAAAATTTTCCCAGGGAAAAGTATCAAATCATTAATGCCCCGCAGTGTAAGCTGTAAATTGCTTTTAGAGGCAGACATAAGCAGTTCTGATCATATCAGTATATGAGCTGGTGGGAAAGGAATGGCATAAGATGGGCTGACTAGTCATGCAACAGCTTAACAACATTTCAAGTGTGTACTAATAGCGTGTTAAACCCTGTGTAGGTGAGGAATGCTGGGCAATTAAAATCTCTTGTTTTGTTGATGGTCAAAATGGTTTTCAAATTAAAATAATAAACCAGATTACAAAAAATAAAATCATAAATTGTTATTTTAGAAGCACTCTTCATTCACTTCTTCATTTTATATTCCAAGGTAGTCAGTGGGAGATTTCTCTTTCCTCTGTGCTGTATAAAAACTGCTGTTCTTGCAGGTTTATGAGCAAAACTCTACTGATCAAACAAGGTCGGGATAAGCACTCACACTTTTAAGTACTTTTATCAGAATGGAAAATCTAGATCATATCAAGCTTACCTATTACTAGTTAAAAGAGATTTTTAGCGTAGATGTGGAACTCCACACCACCAGGGTTAAGCAGTCACCTGACAGTTGAACTACAGAAAACTTACTGCTGAGTTTACTTTTTTTGCAAAAAAAGTGAAAAGGGTAATTGGGCACAAAGCAGGAAGGGTCATTCTGCATTTTCATGCTGACATTTGATAATAAATAAAAACAGCCTTTTCTGGTCAAAGTCTAATGATCATCCTGTTTGTAATAATGCTGCTTTGCTGAAAGAGTATGAGATGATAAGCCCTGGAGCAGTTGCAGGGTATGGATTCTACATGCTTACAGAAGTTCAGAAGTAACAGGTCAAGATGCTGAGCAATATGATCTGCATTTGAAGATAGCCCTACGTTAAGCAGGTTGTTGGACTATGGACCTTCAGGCATACCCCAAAACCAAAATCTTTCTGGATTTCTGTGTGAAGGAGATTGATCTGAGAGATGTTCTTTGCTCAGAGAAAGCAGCGTCAGTTATTGGGTATGTTTGTGTCCTCTGCTTAGTTGTGGGAGTGTCAGTTTGCAAAGTGCAAGGTCAACTTCTTGGTAACAGTGTATGTTGGGGTTCTGGTAATATTTACTTCTTTCTTTGTCACTGATGGAAAATGAGGAAGAACAAGAAAAAACTATAAGCAAAGCCACCACCTATGTACAAACAATAATCAGAAGCCCATGATTCTGTCTGTAGAAAAAATCCATGTAGATTAGGTAAGGAAAAAACTATGTACTGGAATTCTATGCAGAAGAGATTGTCCCAGTGAAGTCAAAAGGACTACAAAAGAGACTAGTTGTTTGCACTGGGTCTCTCTGATTAAACAAGTCTTAATATGTATGAAGGTAGCTCAATTATGTTTAAGAAAAATGATTTTGAAGGAATCTGTGGTGAGACACGATTACCTATAGGAAATCTTACGTTGTTAAAAGAAGAAAACAAAACAAAATCCCAACCAGTTATTCCTTTCTATATATAATTTCAATTATTTTTTTTTTTGCAATTAGTTTTGTTTTCATTTAGGCAAAATAATAGTTGAACTCCTCATGATAATGAATATAACATGGACATTAATATAAAATGAATTCCTTATGATCAGTATTACTCCAGCAGACTCAAAATGAATTAACAATGACAGGATAGTCAAAACAAAGTAGAACCACAGTCAGTTAAAAAAAAAATTATTTATTGGACAGGTCAATATTTTCTGTTTTTTGGTTTTTTTTCCTACATAAAACAATCCTGCTGTTTTTCTCCATTTCAAAATAAATTTTAACTTGTTGAACTTGTAATTGTTTGCATTAAAAAAGCAAAGCATTTCACTTGGTCAACGTTAAATAAGTTTAGCTTATTCTTCATTAGCTTCATTCTATTAACGTAGAAATGCATAGAAATATTTTTCTTTTTTTTTTTTTTTAAATCTACTTATTTTTCTCTGCAGATATATATACATATAATTCTGGAAATAAATAAAAATAAAGTGAAGCAGTGTAAAGCTGTAACTCCTTTTGCATTTTCTCTCTTGAAGATTATTTTCTCATTTTAAGAGTTAATGTAGTTAATTGTTGATGTAAAATTGGAAGTGTAGGTTAGCAAATAATGTGTATAGGTTGAATTTAAACAAGTTTTCAAATGCTTACCCATCTTGTGACTAGGTCATAACTTGCATTGTCTCCTGTGACCTTTTTCTGTACTATAAAACAATCTCTAATTCTCTGGGAAATAAATAAAAATATCTCAACATTTAGATGTACATAACCTAAAATAAGAGCTAGCATGATTAGTTACGTATTCTAATTAATTTGATTGCAGACACAAATAAGAAAGATTAAAGAAGCCTTGATGTTTTCTTAACTAAAGCTACTTTTTTTTTTACAACTGATGAGAAAAAAATCTAATTCCTATTTAAATTTGTCACTTTGATCTTACCAATATGTAGTGGAAACTGTTGGTTTGTGGGTTTTATTACATTTTGTTTCCTAGATAAATGTGAGGAAGCAGTTTTTCATGAAGTAGCTTCAGTTCCTTCTGGGCTTCAATTCCTTTTTGCTCAGAAAAAATTTTGATTAAAATTCTGCTTTTCTTGCTAAGTGAAAATAGAAGTCAAATTTTTAATTCATATGGAGAATATTTTGTTTCTTCAGATTGATTGTTTCAGAAAGTTCATGTTTTTCATTTTTAACTTTAAATCATATATTTCAAACTCCTTGATGAAATTAAATTTAATTTACTCCTTACTCCTCTATGCTGTACAAAATGGGGGGTAAGTCATCCTTTATCTGTTCAGTTTATTGCCTTTCAGTGCCACTGAGGTAACCATTCTTCCTCTGTTATAAGACAAGATAAATAGGAGCATCTTTACTCCATCTGTCTTTTTTGTAACATTCGTTACTCTGTAAAGTTCTAGTGTGTCTTCTCCTATTTGTCTCATCTATAAACATCTCAATCTTAGCATGCTCATTTCTTATGAAGGAAGTTTTCTCATGCCTCTAATCGTTTTTGTCATCCATCAGTGAACCCTTTGTACCTTAGAAGGAATGTAACAGAGAGAAGGTAACCAAAACTTAAAGCATGATTCCAAGGAGGCACTGTGCAGTACTTTTAATAGCTTTTAATATAGCAGAATTAAAAACATTTTTTTATCCTCTGATTTACACTAATACAAAAAAGGATATTTCTGGAAAATAAGTTACATTAGAAAAGCAGCATAGTAAAAATATTCAAAAGGGTATAAAAATTCATTAGAAATACTGCTGAAAATTTATCACATTTCCTGCACCTCCCCAAATAGCATTGTTTTAGGAAAAAACTTTTCTCACAGTTTTGACTATGAGTCCTTTGAATAGCTTTATCTGTAGCTAGTTATAGAATCATGTTATGGCAGCCATTCTGCAATACTCTGAAATTTGTACTGTTCATTCTACTGTAGAATATGGAAATCAAAAAGACTCTGATGCACTGATAGAGAATAACAATCACAAATAGCTGTATTTTCTATTGTTACTAAGGTAAATTCTCCTTCATTTCCTTCTCTCCTTCCCTCTTTCCTTCTCCACTCCTTACCTGCCTTCCTCCTTTCTTCCTTTCCTCCCTCCCTCCCAGTGGAAAAAAACTGTTTTCTGTAGCCTTTGTTTCTCAACTGAAAGCAAGCTATTTTTATAGTTGGTCAGCTGTTAACATAGTATGGACTATTGTCTGTGATAATAGAATGACCGACTTCTACAAGGCAAAAAATTTCAATTGGGCAGCTATTATCGTGAACTCCTAGAACAGTCTGTGTTGTAAGGGACCTTAAAGGCCTTCTAGTTCCATCCTCTTGCCATGGACACCTCCCACTAGACCAGATTGCCCAAAGCTTCATTCACCATGGCCTTCAGCTTCTCTGGGAACTTTACCATCTTCACAGTGAAGAATATTGTCCTGACGTCTAATATAAATCTACACAGTTTCAGTTTAAAGCTGTGACCCCTTATCCTCTCCCTACAATCCCTAGATTAGGTAAGCCACCTGGGAGACTGAAATGGGGTCTCTCTGGAGTCTTCTCTAGACTGAGCAAGCCCAACTCCCTCAATCTTTTTTTATTTTTTTCCATAGGATAGGTACTCCAGTCCTCTCATTGTCTTTGTGGCTCCCTCTGAGCCTGCTCCAACATTTCCATATCTTTCTTGTGCTGGGGGCCCTAGGCCTGGATGCTGTACTCCAGGTGGAACATCATGAGGGCAACAGGAGAATGGTCACCTCCTCCTCCTTGCTGGCCAACTCATTGTTGATACAGCCAAGATACAGCCTTTTGTGCCACAGGTGCTGGCTGCTGGCTCATGTCAAGCTTCTCATCCACCAGAATCCTCAAGTCCTGCTCTGCAGGGCTGTTCCCAATTAGTTCTCCACACAGTCTGTATTTGCGCTTGATGTTGTTCTCACACAGGTGTGTGATCTTGCACTTGGCTATGTGGTTTGCACAGAACCAGCCCTGCTGATGTATAAGTAATGTGCCTTGAGTTACCATTGGAGACCCTGATATTCAGGATAAAAATGAAAAAAACATCAAAGCTATGGTTAGGACTGCTATCTTACTGCTTGTTCTTGAAGGAAAAACAAGGATAAAGTATCCTTGCAAGATAAGCTGAAATTTGGGAAGAAGAAAGGAGCAATAGGGGGTCTCTGCAGAAATCAATAAAGAGAAAGCTGAGAATTTTCAGTCACAAGGATCTGGTTAAACTAACTTATGTTGCAGGTATATGGCAGGAGATTCTACCTTAGCATCTGTGTGTAAATCTTGTTTGCCATGAAGAACAAAGAGTGGCAGACTTTGCAGGATACAAAGATAATTCTAGTTGGGCAAAACAGCAAACTCAGAATCCAGATTGCTAAGTATGTATAAACAAAGGAAATGTAGGGAGAATGGCCTTATAGGCAAATCAAGAAGAATGTGAACCCAGAGTGCCTCAGCAGATGGGGAAAGGAGGAAGGGAGGGCACTGGAATACAAGGGTAGAAGAGGGGCTGTGTCCTCCACTACCTCTAGAAACCTTGCAAAAGTCCCAGTGGACTCTCCCTTTATTTGAATAAGGAATGTTCAAGATTCTCCTCTGTATCTTTCTGGGGTAAAGATAATTGAGCAAGCTTATTAGGGCAGAAATTTTTCTGCATAAGAATGTGTCTGGGATGAATGATTTTCCTTAGAAGTCATCATATTAGTGAATTGTAAGTTAACATGATCTAACTTTATATTCTGCAAAACCAGTGTTATACAGGTAGGATCTTGAATGTGAATCGTGTTGAGGCAGGTTTGTTCCTTTTAATATGCAAAGGTATCTACTGAACGGAACACTGTGTTGTCAGGAAGAGGTTTATAAACCTTTCTCAGGAAGAAAAAGAATCTGAAAGGAGAATAGGGAACAAATACACACTACCTTGTTCTATGTATGTATTAGAGGTGGGAAACAGGTTCACATGGGAGAGGCTGCTGCCATCAATATTAGAGTTGGTCAAGTGCTCTTTTGTTTGCATAGGAGGCTTGGATAGAGCTAAGAGACATCTGCTGAGGGTGCCTGGAGTGGTATAACCTTAAAACACTGTCCTACGAAGTACTATTTTGTACACTATGAGTCCTTCTTGAGATATTTTGGGAATCTTTGCTCGATGACTGAAATTTGTTTGCATATACAGTCTAACTGAACACTGAGACGGCAGGGTAGTGGCAGAGCTGAATGCTGAGCTGAAGACCACGCTGCTGACCCAAGGCAGAACAGCTGCTGTTGTGCTACCCTTCAAGAGTAGTATAGCAGCCATAATGTCCCACATGTGTTTTGACGCTTTCACAAATTTAGACTGCAGAATTGACCTTTCTGTTCAACCATTCCCATTCCTCAATACTCAATCTCTTTTACCTTCAATTGCCTCACAAAGCGATGAGCCAAAACAAACAGATAACTAAATAAGTCCAAATGAGGTGCAAACACTATAGTTTTGCTTTCAAAACTGCACTTCAAAGAAGTGCAAGTATTCAGCCCTGTTGTTGCAAAGTAGCCATTTGTAATAAAACTGAGGAATAATCACTTCTGAAACGGAAGCTAATGGGATCCAAATTGGTTCTACTGGCTGTAGAACTTCTTGCAGGGGAATTTTTCATTCTCTGGTGACTTTGCATAGTAATGTTAATTAACATTTTAGAAGTAATTAAACAAAAAAGTAAGCTCCGTGAACCAGTAAAATGAAGTCATTAAACTTCTGTAAGTAGTCCTCCTTTCAAAAAATCCTGTGTGACCTCTCTGATGCTTACAGGGATAGATATTGCTTTTGTGAATAAAAGTTGTGTAGTGGGACTCTGAAAATACATTAACAAAACCTTGTCTACATGTATACCTTAATGTTGCAGGGAAATAAAACTAAATGTTACTTCTACTATTTCTGTATAGTCTAAAAGTTATCTCTAGCTCTGTTGAGGTTATGCACAGAAAGTTAATGTTATCATTCCTTTGAAAGTTTTCAGTGCTGTAACAGTTGATTCCATGTTAACAGCGAATTAAGTGCAGTGAAGGAAGGTTGGTATATTGCACTGCTGAAATATATCAATATTCATATGCAAAAAAATAAAATCAAGAAAAATCTCACTGTCCTGTGGATAGTTTACTGGTATGAGCCAGGTTTCAGGAATCAAGTTTAATATCCTTCTACTTCTTCTAGTCTTAATAGTATTGTGTTTTTTCCACCAGTGTATTGTAGACATAGCTAGGCAAGTACTGTGAGGTACCCAGAAAATTTCCCTCTAACATTCTGGTATTTCAAAATCAAAAGTTAAAGTGAAGAAGGTGGATGATTTGGCTCTTAAATATCATTCCATTTTTTTCATAAACATCTGAGATTTTTGTTTGTAGCCAATGCAAATATTGAAAAGAAACTTAGTCATCAAGGTGTAACAGAAGCTTAGTGATAACTTGGGATAAGCTATTTTACTCAGTGGTGCTTTTTTCTTGGTAATCTGACATAATGTGTACTTTAAGGGGTTTATTTTCTTAAAACAGCTTTCAATCAAGTATTTTAGAAGGATTTCTATCAACAACATTTCATACCATTCTGATCTCTGTTTTGTTTTGGTTTTTGTCTTAGTCATCTAGTGATATCAAACAAGTAATGCCCAAGAAAGTGATTGTTATGGTGGCTTCTAACTGAGTGTCCAAGTATGTCAGTGAAGGTAGCAATTTAAATGTCAGCAACCTCAGATTTGGTTCTGACACTCGTATCCTAAAGACAATCTTATAAAACTAAAGTACTGTATTGGAGAAGAAATTGAAAGTATATAAGCATATCTAAAATCATTAAATTCCTCAGTTTTCAAAATAACCTCATGTTAAACCATAGAACTATGGAGTTTGTGAATTAAGTTCCTTTTGAACCAGTAAACAAAGAAGAGTCTAGAAAAGCTTGGTATATTTTATGTTAAAAGTCTGTCATTTATACAATATACTATCTTGTTTAGATATTCTCTTAAATGTTTTTATTCTTATTAGATCAAGAAACATTCTTTTTTCAAAAATATAGAGTTTCTTTTCTTTACAGAAAAGTATTACTTCACATTATATAGAAGGATACAAAAGATTTACCCAGTGCATTGTGTTACCCTGTGGTGTAACTGCTCTACCACAAAGCTTTGTTCACATCACTAGAATAGCTCCCCACACCTGAAGATCTTCTGCTGAGTTCAGAGGCTACAGATTGTTGTTGCCAGACAAGGTAGTTGGCTATAGGCAGTTCAAACACATCAATGCAAACCACATTTGAATGCTAGATTTCATTAGATAGTAATTCAAACACTCAGATTGTTTAGTTTTCATTTTGAAGGTACTTTCGTCTTCCCTCTGTTTATATTTCTGCAGATTCTTTGGGAGGAAATATAGACATGTTTATTTTCATAAATACAGTTCAGAAATGGGCCATGAACCAACAAGCTTTAATTATTGAGTTTAGTTTCCCTTTGCTTTCTATGTCTGGTGCAGAAAATGTAGAGGTGCTTGCACTTAGTGTTTGTCACTTTGCAAACAAAAGTTGCAGGACAGTGTGTAATCATTTCAGACTTGTTATGAAATGTTTGTAATGCTACCACAGATTATAATTTAAGTACAAACTTATAATAAACTTATCAAGTGTAAACATAATCAGTAAGATTCTTGCTGAACAACAGTCAGAGTACTAATGTAATTTCTAGTGTGGCATCTGGTAGTGAGAACAGTGTAAGCACAGAGCAATTTTTCTTTCTTCATTTTCTTTTTAATTGTTTTTCTGCTAAAAGCACTTTCAGTAGTGATTGGAGTTACGTGTGATACTACATTATACTCACTAGACTCCTTGGAGAACATCAGACTAATTAGAGCTCTCACTTGTAATTTATAATCTGGCAACAGAAGCAAAGAAATTAAAAAGATACTAGGAACAGACCTCTATGACACAGGCCAAGGCAGTCGTTCTTTGCAGAAAGGTCAATATCATTGAGAGGCTAAGATGCTATAGGTCTGTCTAATTCGAGACTCAAGTATCAGTAACGGTAATGAGTTTCTTAGCCTGCACTCGAGAGAGTCTAAAATTAACCTCCTACCATCTTCAAACTTGACCTCAATCACAGCAATTAATTAACAGGCACTGAGAGAACTTTAACAAAAGGGATGAGTGAAAGGACTCTGCGGGGAAGAGGAGATAATTTTATTTTACATTTCAACCCATTCTTTTTTTCCCCAGTACTGTTAGGAAATTATATTTTGGTGAAATCCTACAACAATATATTAAGAACAAATCCTTGATTTAATATAATATTAAAGCCTGGACATCAGTGTTTAAGCATATAACTCAATAACATACTTTAAGTCAATCTTATATTGTGCAGAAAAAGCTACATGTGCATTTAGTCTTGGATGTATCTAACGAAACATGCAGACACATATTTAAAGGCAATCAGCAGTGGTATCTGCTTTATTGTTAAAATAACTTTGGTTAAGTGTTCCCATTTAACAACAAAGTTTTCCTGAATAAAGCTGTTGCTTAGTTACAAGACTAATTCACTTTCAGGTGTTTCATCTAAGAGATTGCCATCCACCCAGCCTATTAATTCTGACTGTGATGGTGGCATTTTTAATTCTCATCCTACCACAGACTCAACTGAGAGCTGGAAACGCACCACATGAGAGTCAGAGACTAGGTAGAATAAAAAAAAAAAAAGATTTGCTTGCTGCTTCTTGGTAGGAAAGGTGCAGATATCACAGTACTACATGGAAATAAATTATTTTGACTAAACTGACAACTGACAAAAAGATTTTCTGTTGGAATAAACTTCTGAAAGATTGTTGGCTTTTTTTTCAGGTGGCAATATTTTCCATATGAAAATAGTATTTTCTGAACTTCTTTTTGTTTCTCTTATAGTGGCTAAATAATTCATTTTCTCATTTTGATTTTTACATTCTTGATAAGAATGGAAAAATATTCCAAATAAATACATGCTTTCTTGGCTTAGAGGTTATTTTGACCTTTCAGCCTGACTTCCCTTTGAAATCCTAAAGATTTTCATTAGACAAGAAAGCTGTTTTCTATACAGACAAACACAAACCCAAACATCCATTAGGCATGAAGCAATTCAGATCTGTTCTCAAGATACATAGATGAGACTTGTAACAAGAGGGAAAGAAATGAGAACTTGTTTTTTTAATCTCATTTGAGCCATATCAAATTCAACATGAATGTCAGTTTTGTGAAATCAAGATTCAACTGTTATACAAACTATACAAACTTGCTTTCTAAATCAAAGCACAGGTGGGTTACTTCTTGGGAACAGCCAAACTTTTTGCCCACTTGAAGAGCTGCCAATCACTGGGAATCAGTAGAAACTCTCACTAGAAGTTCACAGATGATGATTTTCTCAATGTTATTTTCCACAGATTAATTCTCGCTGTTTTTCACTGATGTCACTGAGTTTGGGACTATTATTAAATATAAAGATTTCATTTTTCAGTATGCTGATCATACAGAGCAAAATTCAGAAATTGCTTTGTAATCAAGGTAAATTTTCCTCACCTTGGATATTGGAATAATTGGGAATGCACATTATTTGTAGTTCAGCATGATTTTCAAGATCAGCATCTTATTTTCCTTTCACAGTCTGTTGCATATACTGTTTTCTCTATGATGGATGACCTATAAATATTTATTGTTTTCAATAATTCATTCATTTCTTTCAAATAATTTTCCTGCTGCAATAGTTAATGTATATAAAAGTATACTAGTTAATTCTACGAGAAACTTGGTGTGTTTATGGTAGATTCTTGAACAACCTGGGCAAAATCAAAGAAGATATTAGTTCCCAATAACTTCACTAGAATTAATAAATTTTGTATCAAATACTGATTTGTTAAAGAAATCCAATATTTTGTTTACATTCAGGGTTTATATTTTGTTGTTTTTATTTATACTTTTAAATTTGTGTTTTGATGATGTTTGTAATCTGAAAAACACTTAAAACATACATAATAAATAGGAATGTTGCATAATAATTGGAAGGTACCACCTCTATTCATTTCAGTGATTAAAGAGAACATGTTCACAATAAGAAAACGTACTTCAGAAACTTTTTTTTGAGGAAACATACTTTATAATATGAGTTTAAGATGTAGTGGAGCAACCTGCTTGCTTTGGAAGTATATTGATTATACCAGTGAAGTGCTTGGTGACAAATATTCCCTACCTTTGTAAGCATCTAGGATACACACTGATTATGGGCAAATGAAAACAAAGCAATTCTTTTGCTCTAAGTCTTATATTTGCCTTAATAATGCTTTCTAGACCATGATAACCTCAAAGTAATGCAATAAAAAGAGAAGATTTCATTAGTTTTCTAGTTTGTATTCCATGAGTTATCTAGAACTGCTTATCAAAATTAAAGAATCTTGTTTACCGCACTCAAAAAGTGCAGTATTTTTTGTCCCGTGCAAATGTTATAGGGATGATAAATCAATGTCTCTGTATTAAAAAAAGAAAAAGGAGTTTGTTTTGTTTTGTTTTGTTTTGTTTTGTTTTGTTTTGTTTTGTTTTGTTTTGTTTTGTTTTGTTTTGTTTTGTTTTGTTTTTAATAGAAGTGCTTTAGGTTCTAGTATTTTAGATGGAAAACTACCACTTTTTTTTCTTTTTTTTCTTTCTTTCTTTCTTTTGATACTCTGTATTTTGAAAATTAATCAAGACTACATTTTCTATTCTATAACAAAATTATATGTTATACATTTTGTTGTGTTCTGGACTATTCTCTCTTCTGTAGTTTAGTAATGGTTAAGTTAAGCCATACTCTATCCATTGGATAAGGCAGCAATCTTATTCACATAATATTCTAACTATGTTCCTTATGCCTTCCAATTTAAAAAGTTGCAATAAATAGTCTTACTAATGCTTTTTGTATTGTATTGGTGATCCCAGGCAAATTTCTTATTCTTGTCCTATTTCTGTTTGTGCAGTTGTGCGTGTGGGTAAGAGACAGATATTTATCCTTAGGCTAATTGGCTACTGACAAATAGCAGCTTGAATTAACAGAGAAACCGATAATTGCAGTTTACAGTAGTCATGAACGAAATTTAGAGACCATTTCCTTGTCAATTTTCATATTAGAGACACTGTTGTTGCAAATGTGACCTTGGCAGTCACTCTAGGAAACACTGAAGCTCATACATCATGAGAACCTCCCTTAGTGTTACTCATATGGAGATGTTTTTGTTCTCCTTCAGGCAAAGAATACCTATCCAACTGAAAATGGTAGTGGTATCAGCTGAATGTTATTNACAAACTTGCTTTCTAAATCAAAGTACAGGTGGGTTACTTCTTGGGAACAGCCAAACTTTTTGCCCACTTGAAGAGCTGCCAATCACTGGGAATCAGTAGAAACTCTCACTAGAAGTTCACAGATGATGATTTTCTCAATGTTATTTTCCACAGATTAATTCTCGCTGTTTTTCACTGATGTCACTGAGTTTGGGACTATTATTAAATATAAAGATTTCATTTTTCAGTATGCTGATCATACAGAGCAAAATTCAGAAATTGCTTTGTAATCAAGGTAAATTTTCCTCACCTTGGATATTGGAATAATTGGGAATGCACATTATTTGTAGTTCAGCATGATTTTCAAGATCAGCATCTTATTTTCCTTTCACAGTCTGTTGCATATACTGTTTTCTCTATGATGGATGACCTATAAATATTTATTGTTTTCAATAATTCATTCATTTCTTTCAAATAATTTTCCTGCTGCAATAGTTAATGTATATAAAAGTATACTAGTTAATTCTACGAGAAACTTGGTGTGTTTATGGTAGATTCTTGAACAACCTGGGCAAAATCAAAGAAGATATTAGTTCCCAATAACTTCACTAGAATTAATAAATTTTGTATCAAATACTGATTTGTTAAAGAAATCCAATATTTTGTTTACATTCAGGGTTTATATTTTGTTGTTTTTATTTATACTTTTAAATTTGTGTTTTGATGATGTTTGTAATCTGAAAAACACTTAAAACATACATAATAAATAGGAATGTTGCATAATAATTGGAAGGTACCACCTCTATTCATTTCAGTGATTAAAGAGAACATGTTCACAATAAGAAAACGTACTTCAGAAACTTTTTTTTGAGGAAACATACTTTATAATATGAGTTTAAGATGTAGTGGAGCAACCTGCTTGCTTTGGAAGTATATTGATTATACCAGTGAAGTGCTTGGTGACAAATATTCCCTACCTTTGTAAGCATCTAGGATACACACTGATTATGGGCAAATGAAAACAAAGCAATTCTTTTGCTCTAAGTCTTATATTTGCCTTAATAATGCTTTCTAGACCATGATAACCTCAAAGTAATGCAATAAAAAGAGAAGATTTCATTAGTTTTCTAGTTTGTATTCCATGAGTTATCTAGAACTGTTATCAAAATTAAAGAATCTTGTTTACCGCACTCAAAAAGTGCAGTATTTTTTGTCCCGTGCAAATGTTATAGGGATGATAAATCAATGTCTCTGTATTAAAAAAAGAAAAAGGAGTTTGTTTTGTTTTGTTTTGTTTTGTTTTGTTTTGTTTTGTTTTGTTTTGTTTTGTTTTGTTTTGTTTTGTTTTGTTTTGTTTTTAATAGAAGTGCTTTAGGTTCTAGTATTTTAGATGGAAAACTACCACTTTTTTTTCTTTTTTTTCTTTCTTTCTTTCTTTTGATACTCTGTATTTTGAAAATTAATCAAGACTACATTTTCTATTCTATAACAAAATTATATGTTATACATTTTGTTGTGTTCTGGACTATTCTCTCTTCTGTAGTTTAGTAATGGTTAAGTTAAGCCATACTCTATCCATTGGATAAGGCAGCAATCTTATTCACATAATATTCTAACTATGTTCCTTATGCCTTCCAATTTAAAAAGTTGCAATAAATAGTCTTACTAATGCTTTTTGTATTGTATTGGTGATCCCAGGCAAATTTCTTATTCTTGTCCTATTTCTGTTTGTGCAGTTGTGCGTGTGGGTAAGAGACAGATATTTATCCTTAGGCTAATTGGCTACTGACAAATAGCAGCTTGAATTAACAGAGAAACCGATAATTGCAGTTTACAGTAGTCATGAACGAAATTTAGAGACCATTTCCTTGTCAATTTTCATATTAGAGACACTGTTGTTGCAAATGTGACCTTGGCAGTCACTCTAGGAAACACTGAAGCTCATACATCATGAGAACCTCCCTTAGTGTTACTCATATGGAGATGTTTTTGTTCTCCTTCAGGCAAAGAATACCTATCCAACTGAAAATGGTAGTGGTATCAGCTGAATGTTATTACCTTAACTTTTTTTCCATTGCTACTTCCAAAACTTGTTAGTTCTGTGCAATATAACAAGCTACAAAAACTCTTCCAAAAGTAATGCCTCCTATATTATTATGTTAACCTGTGAGGTCAGAGGTGGATAATGGTAACAGAGCAGTAGAGGCTGAACCTTCCCTCTAATATTCCATTACATTTTGTTACCATGTGACAGATGGCAGCAGAAGGGCAGAAAGACACAGTGACATCTGAAATGAACCTCCATATGAAGCAAAGACATATTATTGAATTCCTCCATGTGTAAAAAGTTGCACCCACTGTCATTCATCAACACTTGCTGAGTGTTTATGGAGACCAAACAGTGGATGTGAGCATGGGGCCTCTGGTAATAGCTTTCTTTTTTTTTGTGCCTATGCACCAAATCAACATCTAAGAATAGTTTTGCTTTAAGTATGGCTTCTTTCAAGTTGTTATTTACAACTAAGGTGCAATTTTGCACAGTTGCTTTTTGTTTATGGTAGGTAGGAATATATTCGGGCACTTTTCTGAGCCTGAGTAGGCTGTACCATCAGCATGGTGTAGCCAGAATTGTGCTGGGGCAGAGATACGGTTTGTCAGGCACACAGCTANAGAAGGAGATGAGGTTGGACAAGCACGACCTGCCCTTTGTGAACCTGTGCTGGCTGGGTCTGATCCCCTGGTTGCCATGCACGTGTCGTGTGATCTCCCTCAAGATCATCTGCTCCATAACTTTCCCTGATACCGAGGTCAGGCTGACAGGCCTGTAGTTCCCTGGATCTTCCTTACGGCCTTTCTTGTAGATGGGAGTCACATCGGCAAGCCTCCAATCTTGTGGGACCTCTCCAGATAACCAGGAATGCTAACAGATGGTAGAAAGCGGCTTGGTAATCACCTCTGCCAGCTCCCTCAGCACCCTTGGGTGGATCCCATCTTGTCCCATGGACTTGTGGCAGTTTAGATGGAGGAGCAGGTCTCTGACCATCTCTGCTTGGATCACAGGGGGTGCATTAAAAAAAATATTAAAATTAATATTTTAATCCAAGCAAAATTTTATTAAATAATGGGAAGAAAATATTTTTTTGTCTTGTTGGTAGTTATATCAGATGTACAGTTGGGCAGATGGTCGTGATCATGTCCAAAAGCAATGCCGTATTTCTGATGAGCTAACAAGTACTCATCTAGAGTATGGGCAAAGAAGGAAATAAAAATACAGGCAGCCCAAAGTACTTAAAGTCCTCACAATATCCTGTTTTCTCCAGTAGACAAAGAAGTAGCCCATTGTACATCACAAATATTTTAAGCTTCACTATAATATAAATAAGTTGCATTACTTTATAATCTAAGCCTTGTTCTGTTGTCTTGTTTAAAATAGGTCATCTTATTCAGAGGAGAATATCTCCAGCGTACAGAATTCATCAGACTAACAGATTATACTGTCATTGTCAGAAAGGATGCGTATTTCACACCAGCGAGACCAGGATGTGTACTGAAATACTGTAGTAGATTTCTGATTTTAAGTCACTAAAAGATACAGAAATAGAAATGGAGTGCACACAGGCAGTTAAGCAGTCATTATTGTTTATAACTTGAATAATTGGAGGTGTTAAATGGTTATCAGGGAATATGTGATCCTGAGGTAGGATTCTGCATTTGACACATTGGATTTAGTGAAAAAAATTGAAACCTCTTAACTAGAACTTTGCATCCTGTGAGCTGTCACTGAACTCTGAATCTTTCCCAGTTCATTAGCTGCTGTTTGACATGAAAGTTTTTGAAATGTTTACACTTATAAATTTTTATGGCTGCAATTTCATCTATGTGATCATTTCAGAACTTAAATTCTACTTAAGCCCAATCAGAAATCTGAAGCGATGTGCTCATCTGCAAGGGTCCTTGACAAGTCTTACTGGACACAATAGCTTTCAAGTGAGTTGAACATGCTCAGGAACTACTATGCAATTCTGATTGTTCCATATGGAACTGCAACTGCAGCACGAGAGAGGTTTACTATGTTCTATTCACAAATACAATCCAGAGAGTCTTGAAACACAGATTTCTCTTTTTCATAAATCTTCAATTTTTTCATCAATGTGTCCCATTTTCACTGGGAGAATTATAGGAAACCCTTTCAACTTTGTGCATTGCTTGATGTTAAATATTTTTGAAGAAGGCTTAGGAATGTTGGTTTAAAATCCTTCAGGCTGGGAGAAGTGTTGCGTCCTAGTCTTCTACTGCCTGGGTAAATGCTTTTCAACGTTAACTAGTATTTAGATGGTGTATATTGTATTCTTTAAATTTAATAGTAAAAAAAGTCTTAGTTTGGACTCTGGATACTGAGTGGGCAATAATATATTTCCTAAAGCCCTCTCTCTGCATTTAGGATGTAAAGAAGAGCAGGATTTCAGGAATATCCCTGTGCTTAGTGTCTTAGATATCTGGGTGTCTGAGAGAAGTGCTTTTTTGTATTGCTTAATCCTTTCATATCCTGCGTAAAGAACATCTGCTGTTAACAAACTGATGGCTGTTTTGTACCAAAAATCTAGATGTCAAAGCACCAGCCTTCTACTTGATAGAAGTTTTTATGGGGGCAAATTTTATCTGTACCATTAAGAATGGGAATAGAAATAATGTGATACTTAGGTCTTTGAAGTGCATTCTGAGAGCTTGCTTTTTTAATCATCTGGTAAGTGCTTTATTTTTAGCAGAGAAAAAAAAAATAGAAAAAAACTGACATTCAAGTAATTCACACAACTAGAGTAAGAAGATGGTTCTTTCATAGTTATTAGGGGTAAATGTTGATATTGTCATTAAACCACATAGCAAGTGCATACCTATATGAAGAAGGAGTCCTCATCAATTTTAGAATGTAGTTTCTGTGCCTGCAGAAAGAGATGAGATGATGGAATAGTACACAACTGTGGTATGTGGGGAATATTACTGTTTCATAACTACAGTGGCTACGAAACATCACCTTAAAATAGAAATACCTGAATAATGTTTTAGATTCAAAATCTCAGGGAGGTGTTGTATTAGGCATTAAAGAGGCAACACCGGGATGTGACGCAATAGGACCTCCCCTGCTCTGTTATCTGCTTTGTTATCTGTTACGTGGTAATATCAGGAATGAACCGAGTTTTGTGCTACGTGGACGTACCGGGATGTGATACGCACGCCTGGGGGCGTAGAACACACAGGGCATATAAGCGAGTGTTTGCTACCAATAAACGCCATTTTGCTGCTCACCATATTGGTGTGAATGTGCTGCTAATTGGCCCTGGCCTGGTTAAGGTCAGTATCGTAGAATCAAATGCGGCAGGGAGGATCTAAAACAAGAAGTGCAGGGGTGTGGGGAATGGTGGGTTATGTTCTGTCCATAGCAGTTTTCCCTCCATCACCCTGGGTCTTCCCCATGAACCACAGTCCTTCATGAACTTCTCCTGGGCTGGTCTTTCCTGTGGGGTGCAGTTTTTCAGGATAGCCCTGCACCTGCAGCATAACTTCTCCACAGGTTGCTGGGGAACTTCTGCTCTGGTGCCTGGAGCAGCTACTACTTCTCTGACTTTGGTGTTCACAAAGCTGTCACTCTCAGGAGTTTTTCCTCCCTTTTCACACTCTATCTGATATATTCTCTCCTGTATTGAACATGCTTTGCCATATGTGACACTATGGTTGTTGAGCCTGGCAATGTGGAGCCATTGGAAACATCTGGAACTAGCTGTCCTGGGCTTGAGAAAGCCCTGGTCTTGCCTTACACGGGGGCCTCACAGCATCCACTGCCAGCACCTTGGCACCTGCACCCAATGCAGTAATGTAGATTTGAATTCTCACTAAATTCTCAGCTAGAATTAATGGACAGATGTCCTATTAAAACACTATTTGTTGCCTTTTTAAGTTTATAGCATCCAAGGTGGACCACAGAGGTGTAACCATGTGCAATGCCTTGCACAGTTACAGTTCAGGTTTTTGTAGTATAATGTTCAATTGAAGTACAATTTGTGGCTTGATTTTTAAAGGTACTGCTGAGCTGCTTGGTAGAAAATCACTAAATGTGCTGTGACCTGCTCCTGAAGAGGATTCTAAGAGAAAAAACAAATAATTCAGTTTTCTGAAGCTATTAAAAAGGGAAAGTCTATCTCTGACCACAAAGGCTGAACAAGCGCCATGGCACAAGCTCAAGCAGGAGATAAATGCAAAGTACTACGTCTTTTTTCTTGTTTAATACTACTACATCTTTTTTCTTGTTTAACTTTTTTTCTCAGTGCTTCACTACAACTTTATTATTATTCCTGTTACTGCAAAAGAGTGAATGGCTTGATGCTGCCTTTCAGTATGGGGCTGGCTTGTGAAACAGGTAGCAGCCTGAGGATGCTTTTACAGTAGGTGACAGATGTGGTATGTTATAGTTCATCTTGATGTACTGAACTCTTTGCAGTTACAAGAAGCTATGTAAGGAATCTGGTGTTGCAAACATTGATAAAATTGTGGAAAGAAGGGGGAGGGGGATATATCTAGTTTGTTCCACAGTTAGGTCATAGAATCTTAGAATCATTGGTGTTGGAAAAGAGCTCTAAGATCAACTAGTCAATTCATCCACACCATGCCTGCTAAACCACATCCCTCATTGCCAGTGGAGTTTTCTAATCAGCAAAAACATTTCCATAGAACTAACTATTGTCTGCCTTTTGTGATGGGTGCATAAAAAAAAAAAAGATAATAGCCTACTTCTCTTACAAGTTATTCCATTAGCAGAAGTGGTGGAGAACTGCTCTGGCATCTGAAATTGCCAATTCATCTAACGACCCATGTAGATGTTTCAGGTTGGTTCCACGTGGATTGTGTGGAAAGGGCTTCTTTTTCACTGTTTCACATTTTTAATTAGAAAATTTCATTAATGAATACATTAAAAAGTCATTTAAGTCAAGAATCAAGTTAAGAAATACCAGCTCAGTATGCTACCAGCATATTTGGTGGGATAGGTCAGAGGTTGTCTCCATTTTAATGGGTAGTTGACTCGTTATTAGATTTTCTTTGAAGGAAAGTGAATTTTTAGAAAATATATATATTCACTGAATATATATATATATATACACTATATATATATACATACCAGTGATTTTTTTAGAATAAAGGCTATCAACATTTGAACAAAAATATTACCTTTCTCTGGTTCTGTAACCACCTCAGTCCTGATGGTTTTTATTACTGCCCTATTCTTTCTTGAAGAACCTGCAGGTCTCTGTGATTTCCCACCATGCAGCTGTTCTTTGACAGGCTCCTCAGCCACTTCACCATGGCCCAGATAATCCTGCCTCTGGTTGAACTCTAGAAATGAGGAAGATGAAACGTCAGTGAGAACTGAATACAATAAAGGAACTGAAAAAAACTCCCTACAAGGTTGAGAGTGTGAAGAAAAACAAACAACTGAGCTTTAAAAAGGAAAGGAAAAGAAAGAAAAGAAAATTACAGTAGATTTTAAATAGTAGTATGGTATAAACCAATAGATCTGTTTAGAGAGCACATGACAGATAATTTAAAAAAAAACAAACTCAGACGTTTTTTTTTTTTTTTTTCTTCTTTTATTAGGTAGGACTCCATCTCATGATATCCTTTGATTCACTACAGTTCAGAATATTCCAGCCATCCTATTATCTCTTCCTGTTGCTCTCCACAAAATAATCTCTGTTTTCTCTTATGTGAGTATTATTATTGTTATTATTATTATTATTATTGATGGAACATCAAAAACAGAATCAAAGTTTCATCTTGTTCTGTTTATTAGTGGCTATCCTACCTAAAACAATTCTTTAAAGTATTTTTCAAGTATGTTTTCAAGCTTGGACTTAAGATGACTTTGTTTTTCTTTCTGTTACTCTCCATGTTCCTGATCTATTTTAAGACCAAAATATTTTGAGCTGAATTGTTTATTATTCTGAACTAGATGAGATGAAATTCAAAACAATCAAAATTTTGTTTTCCCATGAGTCAAGAGATATCAAGTGTTAAGGGTTTGTTTGTTATTGTTTTATCTTACTTTATCTTTTATGAGAAAATCTAGACCCACTCCTAAAAGACAGTAATCCAATTTTAAAATACTTGCTTTATAAAGTTTGTCTGGGCTTTTTTAAATTTATTTATTTATTTTTCATTTTCTTTGTTTTTGTTTTTGTTTTTATTGAACCATGTATTCTTATACCTTAAAAAATAGGTAATGACATTTGGAGAAGGGTTAAAATGTGGTATGTGTGAAATGATATTATCAGTGAACCATGAAAAACAAAGACTAGTTTCCAAATTATACCTATTATTAATATACTGTCGTTGTTGTTTTCCTTTGAGTGCTATCAGAAGAGTGTGTTGTTTATGAGGTTTCTTTCAGGGAGTGTTAGGAAGAAAATAAATTCCAACCAAGCATCAGAAAATATCCTTAGCTATGTTTTAGTCATTGCAGTTTGCCATTGTATTGGCACTATCTATATTACATATGACAGATAGCTTCAATGAGTAAAAAGAACATAATCCACTTTTCATTATTCAGGTTAATAATATAGTGATGTCTCTCAGAGCCAGCCTCATAAAACTTTAGTTTCTGACTCAAATGGTATTAGAGGGGTGAGCTAGACTCCTAACCAATTGCAATCTGATGATCAGATTATACGATGTGGTTCAAATAAAGTAGTATCTCTGGTGTAATGAGAAGGAAGAGCAAAAAAAAGCCAGGAAGAAATTGAGACACTGATGCTTATCTACATTATTTCCTTAGTTGGAACTATTGCCATTAGGTATATACAAAGACAAGGTTTTCTTCCTAGCTGACTCTGGTACCTTCTACTTCCGTGTGTAGTGTTACATGTATCCCCTTTTTATACAGACATTTTATGTAACTCTTGAAAGCATACCTTAGCTTCTTCCAATCCTCTGCAGGCCAAGAGGTCAGCAGAAATAATTGTAGCAAGTTGCCATAACTCTTTTTCTTTATAAATCCTGAGGAATACCATGCACATGGTTACTGTTGCACTTCTGGCTTCTCTGGGAGCCTCTTCTATCCGGCTGCCCGTTTCTGCTTAGATGCACCTCCGGTTTTCCCTAGCTCCACTTCTCCAGTGTATTCCTGCTCTTGAAGCTCTGACAGTTCCTGCCATGTCATTTGAGGAGCTTGATGATCTGGCATAGAAATCATTCAAAATGTTTGTTCTTTAGAATACATGGGTAAGGGTGTCAGTTAAGCTTCTATGTTGAAGGTCTCCCTTGTCTTGGCTCACATCCCACCACTGTGCTGGTACACAGAAGGGTTCACACATGAGCATTTCTCCCTTTTCTTGCCATCTCCAGCATACAATTCCAGTGCCTCATAATTGTTATGTGTAAGTATTTCACACTTTAAAATTTGTCACCTTGGAATTTCATGGAAGATTTTTTTTTTTTTTGCTAGGAGATTCATCTTCTAGACAAGCTGTTTCAGTCTTCCTACAAAGCAGGTGCAAAAGACAGTTCAGACTTCTTTTTCCATATGTAGTGATTTATATAAGCAGTCGAGTTGCAAAGAGTAGCAACCACCTCGCAGCTGACTTTGACCCCTTCAGTGCTTCTCACTTTGGAAGCACTACACTTTCTTGTTATGTAAGGGTCACATTCAGAGGTCAGCAACTTTGATGAAAAGGGATGTAACAGTCAGAGGCGCATGTAGTATTTGATTCACCATTCAAAACACTTCATGCCCAATTTCTTACTGAATGTATTGGGCAATTTCACCTCCTCATGCAATATTTTCCACATTAGTTTTTTTCTTACTATTTATGTATTTATTTATTGCTATTGTTAAGATGGCAGTAAGTCAGTCCTTGCTTTTATCTGTATAACTTATTTCCTTGACTTGCAAAGCCTGTAGTCTTTGAATGGTGCCACAGCCTGGTCTGGAGTTAAAATGTTCAGTCACACACACAAGTCATTCTTTGCAGAGTAAGAACTGAGGACTGATTTGTCACAGCCTGATTGTAGGTAAATTCTTCCAGTGTCATTATTATCTCTTTATGAGGTGTACCTAGGAATTTATGCAGGACCTATTTAAAATCATTTGGTCTAGGGGAGTTGTATTTGAAGCAGTTAGAGTAATAGCCATGCTGGGGTATATGACTTTTGTGTAAGTTTAATTCTAAGTGTTAAACCATTTTACAAATGAACCTTTACCTAAAAGAAAGAAAGGAATACTGGTACTGCTTAGAGTTTTGCCCTGAAACAGTGTCCAATGCACAGGAAAAAGCAGTTTTCCTTCTCTTTGGAAAATGTGATACACCTTTCTAATTTGGGTCCAAGTGAAGAGTATTGCCAGTGGATGACTTGCTTTCATTTGTTTTCTTGGAAAGATTTGTTGAAAAGACAGTTTTGGCTCATAGTGACAACAGACGTGGACCAGCTGTCATGTACAAGAGTATCCACTGATTTGGCTTTGAAATATATGTCTTGGGAAAAGAAGGAGGTGAGGAAATACCAGTTATGGCACTGTACATACATGATGTGGAGAAGTGTGAAAGTTGTGAGAACATGTTGCATTGAAATCTGTGAGTTCATGGCTGGAATGGTGGCTGGAGTAAGCTGGTAGTCCCCCTGCAAGGAGAATATTTTTACTTGACACGTGTATGGTGCTGTTACACTGCTTGTCTGGTGTGCAGCTGTTCATAAAGTGCCATCCAGCACTTCACACATCTTCCAGAAATGATGCCATGATACAATACCACTTGTTCATTTGGATTCTCTTTGATGTGAAACACTTTGGAGGAAGAGTGTCAGAAATGTTTTTACTGGTCAAAGCCTGAATTGAAAACCAGAAAAGAAACAAATGACAACAAACTATTACATTGCCATTAACTGGAGACATTTACCTGGCATCCAGAACTCCTTATCTACTACCTGCTGAAAGAGATCACTGTGCAGCGCACATGGGAAACATGTGGATCTACTTCACACAATTATTCTTTGTTCACAGTGCAATGAGGACTGGGAGGGAATTTAGCAGAATGAATGCTTCCAATCTCCAAATAACTCCCACAGTCTTCATGTTAGTGGAGACAATAAGATGATTCTGCAAGTTTGGGTCATGTTTCTAGAAGTTTTGTACAGCATAAAGCAGTAGGCTGTTTTATTCCCCTATCAAGGCAGATAGCATCATTGTAGAGATTCTGTTTCTTCTTTTTGTTTTGTTTATCTTGCCTAAAATATTTCCCTTTTGGCTGCAGATTTAAAAGACAAGCAATTTGCTGTTCAAGACGTGTCATTTTACTTACCTCATGGCTAAAGCATTTACATACTTACTACAGGAGAGATGATCAAGACAGCATAGCAAAGGATCCTATATGACATGTATGCTATCATATTCAAGATACTGTAGGTCATTCCTGTGGTAAAGAATAATGAAAATTTACTGATTGTTAATTAATTAGAATTTTATACTCAAATCTTAATTTTAATAGAAGAATTTTTCTTGTTTTTATGAGTCCATATTGTAATGACTCTATTTAATGATGCACTGAGAAGAACACACTTTCTTAGAACAACTTATTAATAAGGATGTAATATTGATATGGATTTATAAGACATAGCTCATACTGGAAATATATTTACTTCTACAAACATTGCACACAGTGAGTTCAAAATTCCTCCCCCTCCCTTTTTCTTTTTTTCTCTCAAAAATATAAAACAATATTTTACTTAAAGAAACCATGTTATAGGATTGACAATTTCCAGAAAATGTCAAAATACGTCTCAATTATAAAAGCTGTTTTTCATATTTTCATAGATAAGATCTCTTTGGATGTCTAAAAATAAAATGCAAATAAAGCTTCAGAAAGATATCAAATACAATCTAAGGAAAATCACTGTGCAGTATTATTTTGTATCTTTTAAAATTAGATTTTTATTTGCAATGAGTGAAGCAAAACAGCAGATACTATAATTTCCAAGAATGTTCTTTGTTCTTAAAAGCTGTCTTCGACTGTCTGAATAATCTGCATTTTTTTCCTTCTACCCATGAACTGTCAAAATCCTCTCAATCCTTCCCAAGAAACACGGAACTTAACTATTTAAATAAGACGTGCACAAAAGTTAAGATTTGTACTGTACATGTAAAGCTTTCTGTAAAACTGCAGTCCTAGGAATGTGGTTCAGCTCTGGTTTACATTCTGAATTTTTTGAAATGAAATTCATTTAATAAAACAAAAAATCCACTACTGTTTCAGTCATAACAAGTTGAAAATATAACCATGTATCTCAATTTGTGAAGTGTTACTGGAGTTCTAATCAGAAAGTATTATGTAATAAGCTTATGTGCATTTCTGATGATATTTTCCTCATCAGTGCATCTGATTTAATTTCTGTATTGGTACAATTTTTAAAAATTTTATAAAAGAAGGATGAATATTCTTATGAGGAAAAAACTTTTTAATTCTAAAACTTCTATCTTCTCTAGTTGTAAAATATTCTAAATTCCATCCTATCACTCTGTCTTAATCTAAATGCACGTAATTTCAGATCTGTGTGATCTGTGAAGGTTCAGTCATTCTGTTTAAACAACTGTGGGTTCTAGTTCACTTCTGTGTTTATACATCTAAGGATTATCTAAAGGAGAGTATCCAACACATAGCAAATAATTAAGAGATTGGTTTTCATTGTCTATGAAAAGAAATGAAATACCTAATTGTTCTAACCATCTAAATCTTATGAATAGAGAATTAAAGTTTTAGCAAAATGTCTGTGGAATGTATTTCATACATGTCCACTTTCCACTCCTGCAGAGCAGCCCTGCAGAGAAGGACTTGGCAGTCCTAGCAGATAAGAAGCTGGACATGATCCTGCAGTGCATGCTTGCAGTTTGGAGGGCCAAATATATCCTGGGCTGTATTGAAAAAGGGGTGACCGGCAGGGAGAGAGAGGTCATTGTTCCTCTCTATTCAGCTTTTGTGAGGCCCCACCTGGAGTACTACATCTAGGCCTGGATCCTTCAGCACAAGAAAGGCACAGAGCTCTTGGTACAGGGAGAACCACCAAAATGATCAGTGGACTGGAACACCTCTCATATGAGGAAAGGTTGATGAAACTGGGCTGGTTTAGTTTGGAGAAGAGAAGGCTCTGGGAAGACCTCGTTGTGGCCTTCCAATACTTGAAGGGAGCATATAAACAGGAGGGGGAATGGCTGTTTACATGGGTTGATAGTGATAGGATATTGGGGAATCATTTTAAACTAAGACAGGGGAGATTAGGTTAGATGATGGGGTTAGACGATCTCTAGAGATCCCTTCCAACCCCTACATTTCTGTGATTCTGTGTTAGGACAAAGTTTTTCACTCAAGGGGTGATGATGCACTGGATCAGGTTTCCAACCGAGGTTGGTGAATGCCCCATCCCATTCAAGGCAAGGCTGGATGTGGCTCTGGGCAGCTTGGTCTAGTGGTTGGTGACCCTGCCCGTGGCAAGGAGAGTTGAAATTAATGACTTTTTCAACCCATTCTATGATTCCATTCCATTATGTAAAGAGGCAGGACTACTCAGATAATGGAAACTTAGACAAGACAGAGATTCTCAAAATTATAAGGTATCTGCCAGTAGAACTCAGACTGTCACCCATTTGCTGTTTCCTGGACTGCAGATGGATGCTGCCTGCCCTATGCCTTGCTATATCTGCTGACCCAAGCTGTTGTACAGAGGTTTGTGCTGGCCTGGTGGCCATGTGGTGTTGCGCCTGGCTCCTCACCTTTGTGCAGTGTCTCACTGGTGCAGGGAGGTGCTCCTGACCTTTGGGCTATGATGTGAAGGTGCTTGGTTTGGACAGGGAGTAATGTAAGGATGGCTAATTGAGGATTTTCATTTTTATTGCCATTGCGAACCTTACACAAAATTGAGACCTTTGACTCTTTAAGAAAGGAAGGAAACATACTGCTTGAAACATTTGCTGATTAAAGCAAGTGTCCTTGGAGGTTCTATTATATGCAGGAAGCTCTAGGAAGGGCTCTCTATAGAAGAACTTTCTGAACTTTTGTTGCTCTTCAGTATAATTTTCAAATACCTGATTTCATCCCAATTACTCCATCTATTTGGTTAGCTGCTCTTCACAAGAAAGGACTGCTGTCCTTTTCCTCTCTAAAATCAGATTTGCTGTAGTCTACTCTAGGGAACATTCTTTAATAGGGGATTTGGACTAGATGATCTCCAGAAGTGCCTTCCAACTCCTGCAATTCTGTGATTATCATGTTATTGAGAGATGAAATATAGCAACAGCTGAGCTTGAGACACCAAGGGTTCATCATCAGTGTATAGCATTTATTGAACCAGAATATGCTGGCACTCAAGTACTGACAGAACATCATATCGTTGACAGCCATCTCAAGAAGCATTGATTTGGTGCTTGGACAGAAGTGTACATTATTCTTCATCATATTTTTTCTTAATTAACTTTCCACATAATTCAGAACCCTCCACTTGTATACTGACACTTTGCTACCACAGAAAATATTTCTGAACATCTAATGGGAAAATTTATTAATGTATTTAATACCATAAAACTCCTGTCCTCATCATGGAATTGGCAGCTTCTTTGTGGCAGTGGTGTTCTGTTCCTATGTTTTCCTCTTAATGCTGAATGATAACTTCTATGCTTCTTTGTGTTTCACTGTCCCTACTGTTCACCCCTGATGAAGGTCTTTTTTAGTGCACTGTCAGAACAGGACTGTTTTGTCTGATGCCCAATCAGAACAGAATAGACAATTACTTAATGTGTCCTGTGGGTTGTATTTAGTGTTTATTTAAATTAGCATAGTATTAAATCCCCATATTTAGCTTGTTGTAGATTATAGCCTCTAAATCTCTCTCCCACCCTGTGCCCCAAACCCTTCCCCCCTTTTATTTTTTTAATTTTTTCTTTTTTTTTGCAGAACTACTATCTCACCAATTACTCATCCTCATTATTTTTTTACTTACTTATTTCTACTTAATTACAGGACAGCTTCTGCAGTTTCTTCCCACCCTCTCCCCACCCCAAATCTCTAATTCCTCAAAATCATCCTGAATTATATGGCTTTATTTTTTTTCCTACAGACAATATACCCTATCCTTTCCAAATTAGTGTAATTTTTAAGTTTAATTAACTTATTTTATACTTCATCATCTGGGCTGCTTTTGAGAGTACTGAATAGAAATTGATTTGGGTGGATCCCTGTGACAGGTTTTTTGTTTTGTTGGGCTTTTTTGCACAACTGCTTCTGAGTCATTTGGATGTTCCCCCTGCTTTTAACGTACCTGCGCAAAATTATAACGTAGTGGCTGAGTACTCTTCATTAGTAATCTGACTGATTTTTGTTTGTACTTTCACAAATAGTTTAGAGAGACAGCCATTTTCTTTTAAGTGTATTTAAAGCTTAAAATGGATGCTAAATGGAAGGAAAACTAGAGTCTCAATTTGTGTCTTTATTCATTGTTCTGCATGGCACAATTGCAAATGTAAATAAAGCTCGGGTGTTCAGACATAATTTTGATGTTTGGTTGTATTTAAAGCATTTAACATCTTTAGATATATTTGGAGGAGAGAGGAAGTGTATGTCTGGTATGTGAACTTTTCTTTAGCAAACCTATTTACTATATTCATTAAGTATCTATTGCTTCGCCTTTTTAAATAAAGAAAAAATGTCAGTGCTTTTAATTTTGACTAATTGTTATTGAAAATCTGCTATAACTTGAAGTTGTCGTGAGGAAAAAAAGTAGAGCATCGGTGTAAATGAAGTCTGTGATAGCTGTCAGCAACCTCGAGTAGTGACACAATTCAGAGTAGGGCTCTAGGTTGAACCTCTACCAGTTCATGTTGTCAGAGACCTAGCTCAAATATTGAAAAAGCCCTGAAAGGATCTGTTTTCTTATCAAGGGTAAAGTAGAGTTGATTTTACACTTCTGTAATGGTATACTGATTTTAATTTAAAGCAGAGTTTTATCATGAATGAATCTGACTGACTAGGTCAATCTAAAATATATATTTTACTTTTAATATTTGCCAGCATCTGTAATGACAGTATGATTTAATTACACAGTAAAATAACTGAAATTTCTCAGATATGAGACTTCTGCAGGTCATTGAACGATGACTTTTGAACAGCACTGTAATTTCAAAATTCACAGCTTTATGAAAAATGTCTGCTAAATAAATACATACAGTAAATCAAATAATTTTACAGTATTATGGGGAATATATACAGAAAACAAATACTACAATAGGAGATACACTAAGCAAATATTTAAAAACCAGTTATGATGAATGATAAATAATGAATAGCAATATTGAATGTTTCAAAAATATACATGTGTCAAGAGTAAGAAAGCTCTTTCAATATTATCTAAAGAACAAGTTTATATTCTTTTCTATGGTGCAATAGTTCAAGGATTCTCTTAGTATTTTTATAAATAAACCATCATCTAATTTTTTCTTTCCAAATTACCTCATAGGTATATTTAACAGAGCCTGCATGAAATTTGTTACTTCTGAAGTAGTGCACTATGCTTTCCCCTGTTTGCATTCTTTTTTTTTTTTTTTTAATTCTTATGGATTTATAGCATCTGAATGCATTTCTACTGAACATTTTCACGCACTTCTGTAAGCGACGCATACATTTCTGATGATTTCCCTAACGATTTGCGGCACCAAACTTTATTTTTAACTGTACAATTTCTGACTGTCTTTGAAGCAGTAAAATAAAAGTATTCAGACCTTATTTAGGTGTGTATTTCCAATGAGCCGTATGCAGACATAGGAACTGGGACAAATGCCTGAGCTTTCTCTGCCTTATCTGAAACAAGCTGGTTCCTTCAGCTTCAGCTCCAGTCCTTCCTCTTTTACTTCAGACAGTTACACGGTCCCTTTATTGTTGCTGCTTTTCCTTCCCATAGCTGCAGTGAACATTTCCACACTGCAAAGACAAAGCTATCTTCAAGCTGTCAGCTTCGTGGTTGTGGGCCATTTTATTTTATTTTATTTTATTTTATTATTTTTTGATGAGTAAACGGCAACAGTTAAATCTAGAAGCTAAGAAAGAACTCACATGTTAGTGTACAAGACATGCAAGGTTATCAGACAATTACCAAAAGACAATTTGGAAACATCTGTCTGTTGTGTGATAAAAGCAACATTTCTTAGAGCCATCTGTCTACTTTTGGATTAGCTTTAGATTGTGGAAATAACCCGCCTTTGATTAAGGTGGTGAGGTTATTTTTCCTTATTACAGCTGACTAAAATTATAAGTAGATTTCATGTGTTGTATAATGATTCTGAAAGGGAAATGTATTTGTCTTAGACTGGAAATAATGCAGTATATTCAAAGGGCATTTCACTGGTGGATTTTTTTGATTTTTTTTTCCTTTTTCTTATCATTTTGGAATGTTCTTACTGCCAAATTTAGGGAATAGTCAAAACAGATGCTGTTTTGTCAAAATTTTCTTGTTAAAAAAAAAAAAATCAAACATCTTTCAGGCATTTAAATCCTGTAGGTTTTGTTTTCTGCAGTTTTTGCTCTAGTGATGATGATGTGTGGAGTGTTATTACTGTGGTGTTGGTTTTTTACCTGCTGTAGTTCCATAGAGTAAGTTTTGACAAATAGTTTTGTCGTGTTTTTACTGTTCTGAATATGGCTAAATTTTTGCACATTACACAAGTATTATTTTATTTCCTCTAATGTTTGTTGGACTTAAAGCTGTTCTCATCTGTTAAGATGAAGCCATTTTCAAATAAAATGGTCCAACAAAAATAGAAAGTGTAACCAAACCTGAGTCATTGCCTCCTGATTCAGTGGGAACAGCAGATATGTTTTGTTTCAATTCTAAAAGGATGATGACCTCAAGAAGTCGCCACTGATAACTATACTTGTAAGAAATCTATAATGTATAAGGACAAAATCAGCCACCACCCAGGATTCTCAAACATCTTTGCAAGTTCTTCCAGGCCTTTTTAAATTATGTTTTTTCAGTAGTTATTTTTTTTGTAGTGTCCACTGGTCTGGAAGGAGAAAGAGGAAGCTAGCAACAAGGTCAAGATTTTTCTTAATGATAATTTGCTGTGCGTATTTTTGTCTGAGTAAAAAGTTGAATGTGATAATATAAATATTATGATGATTTTCTGATTATTTTCTTAAATCTTTATTTTTATTTTTATACTTTTTTACAATCCAAATGACCCAAATGAAAATATTATAGCTATACTACTTTCTTTAGGGTTGCAGATGACATACAGAAAAACTGATAATAACATTATTTAGAATTATCTGAACTGTACCACTCATGTCCAGTTAATACAAACCTTGTCTACTGTCTCTCTAAGCCAAAATTTTGCTATTCAGATATCTAATAAAGTACACTTAGAGAATCTTCAATACAAGCAATTTTGCACGGCTGGTGAATGTATGCATTTCTGTAAACCTTCTAGGAAATAAGTTTTTCTTCCTTTAATTGTGAAGATACTTACACTGTAGGAAGTTCAAGTCAGCCTGGCAACTAAATTTTGCTGTACTTTTTCTTTTTAAGAGGACTGTCTGCAAGGCAGCAGAGAATAATTTGGCCTCAACTCAAGATCTGTGAAGATATAACTAGGATTTTCTTGCAAGTGTCAGTAGTTAAATGATTGATGAATAGCTTAAAGTTGAAATTCATTCTTTGCAAATCATTTTTCCAGCAGCGTTTGCAACAGTCATTTCAAAAATTTATGCACACCTTTATTGCAGCTGATCTGAACAGCACATGGTGAGTATTTTTAGGTTCACATTTCTGCCCATATCCCTTGTGCACATGAAGATTACGCCCCAAACACAACATTTCATAGAATAGATTCTATCATATCTCCATTGCTTACCTAGTGTCTTTAGCATGATAGATATTCTGTCACTTCTTGATTCATAATTGTTTCACTTCACAATAGCATGGAATTCTAGAACAGCAATCTCATGCCTAAGAAGTCCCATCCTGACACAAGCAGTAAGGGGACAATCCTACACCTGAACGAAAGAACTCTAGATAGAATCACAGCATCATAGAACTGCTCAGGTTGGAAAAATGCTTCAAGATCATCAAGTCCAACCACAACCAGACCGTACTACCCTAACTCTAACAACCAACTGCTGAATCATGTCCCTGAGTACCACATAGATACATTGTGTACATATAGCTATGAGTTAGGGAAGGAAATATATAGACTTCTGAATATATTTTTTTCTTATGTTTATCTTTCTTATTCAAGTTTATTACTTTAGCCAAACAACACGTTGCTGTGCCAGGCTCTGATCTCTAAATAAGCTCTTTCCAGCACATTCATAATTTTCAGAGTCATGGTTCATTATTCTAACAGACACACCACATCAGTTAGTACATCCTTTATATACTATTTCCAAGTAAACATCTCCCATTTCCAGGCCCATCTGCATTATATTTTAGTGAAGAACACTGTTTTTGTACATTAAATTGTACTGGCTGGACATGTTAACCAAGATGCAACTCCCTTACCTACACTGTATATGAAGTAAAAATCATGTGATTGACATTCTTCCATACCTTTAATGAACCAGGGTTGTTCACAGCTATCTGTTCATCTGTTGCAAACAGTAAATGAACCACCAGACATTTTATTTTCTGCTATTTTCTAATTAAAATAATCAGCTATCTAAAGTATGAATGATAAATTAACTAAATTGTGTACTCTGAACTTATCCTCCTACTTTACTTCCCTCAATTTCCCTGGTTCTGTCTTGTACACAGCTTTTTAAGATATCTTTGATATTGGTGCCATATTTGCCAGTATTGAGGTAATATTGAAGTATTGTGCATATCATCCACAGAGGATGGAATGCTTGTCATATCAAGCTTTAAATGGGGAATTTGTAAGATATCTTTTCTAGTCTGAAAAGCGTAATAGGTATTTAGAAACCAAAGGATGAAAGTAAAAAGCTGCAGGCTTTTTTTATTGTTTATGTTTTAATTAACTTGCTGAATTATAAAAAGCCTACAGTTGACTGAAAATAATAGTCTTGCTTCCTGCTTCATAATTTGTACATAATGACAACATTTTTAACTTTTGGCCACAACATAGTTTTTAATTTCTTATAATACTGTTAATAAAGAAAGGTAAATATTTTCATAATGCTGGAGTAAAGTTTGTGTAGGATGATAATAGCTAAATTCAAGAAATTAAGCTACTTCACTGAAGGTGTTCTGAGTGTCGATATTAGTGCAGTTGAGTATTTAAGAACATTAGCTTCGCTTCCTCAGCTGGTTTGTAGTTAATGTAGGTTTTTTCTTTCTCCTTTTCTTAAATGAATGCATTTACAGGAAGAACATTTGGAGCCATCTGACTTAACCAATTTAGAAGTCTTACAATGAAGAAACTTTATATGACTGCTCTTATTTTAAAGAATTATGTATCAGGAAAATAATGTGGACAGAGACTGTGAATTATGTTCCCAAAGGCAGCTTTCAAGTACCAGATGTTAAAATCTTTGAGTTCTCCAAACTGTGAAGGGGTCTGAATGCTGCCTACGGACTGGATTGTGTTCTGTTTTGTTTGGTTTGGTTTGTACATATATACATACACATGTGTATATGTATGTATTGGGATCGACTACTCCAACTCATTGCCCTACTCATTGCAGACATCCCCACCACAGTCTTTAGGTGGGTGGCAAAGGAATTTAACCTTGATAATTAGCAAGTTATGTATAGACAATGCACTTTATGCCTCTTTTCTGGCAGAGTGATTTTTTGTTTCCACAGTACTTAGGGTTGTGTACCATTAACAAATTAGAAGTTAGTTTTCAGGGAAAAAGGAGGGGAAATTAGTTCTATTTGCATTACCTGGAGGACTTTTAGAAAGCATTTATTTATAAAAGCTAATGTGTTTCCTAGGAATGCATTCTTCTTGTTGAATATATCCTGAGGCATAGATTATAGACAAAGACAGAATCCTTCTGGCAATGTATATCAGGAAAATATCTTATATCAGCAAATAAGTTGGAAAGAGGGAGAGAGACCACTCGTATTTAATAATAATGTAACACTTGTAATATAACTTGTCTGTTTGAGATGCAATTGATAGCTGCATTAATATTTTACTTTAACCTTTAATGTAGAGATAGTTCTGAGGTAAACATTAGTAGCAAGCAATATATTCCTTATTCATTGATGAATCTGATAGTTTTGTGTCACAATAACCACAGTCACAAAACACAGTTAATTCACCAGCTGGAAAATTGACCTCCTGGTTTGCTTAATAACCAGTGAATATTTGCCTCCTTTTGCAAAATGTGACAGCTTCAATGCAAAAAGCAAAGTAACCAGACAGTTCCTTAATAGTACTCAGTAAAGAAGAAAAAGTGCTGGTCAAGTTGCTACTCAGTGTACATCAAAGGTTATAAGGTTCATTCATGTCAGGTCTCCTCCTGAATAGCAAAAGATTAGAAGAGACGAAGATTCTTTCTGGCTTAGACATGTGATTCTTCATACTTTGTCTAATTGTTTATTTAGAAATGTGAAGAAGAAAATGGGTACAGCATTAGAATGTGTATAATGAAGGGTCCTTGGAATATTCCCTGGTGCCCAGATGTGTGACTGCCCTGCAGAAAGACTCTGATATCTTCAACACTGCAATCTCACAAGGCAGACTGGTGTTATAAAGCAGTGCTGTGTGTGTAGTGAGAGAGGTGGAGTGTATGGAGATGTTACCATTTACAACCAAAGATAAACTGCCTCTAGCAGACCTGAAATGCTGGCTGAGTCCTTAAAAAGCTCTGAAGTTGACCATTTTTTGTATTCTACTGGTAAGTTCTTCAAAATTTCTTTATTCTCTTATGTTTCCTTGCATTTTTATTTTTTTCTGAGGGACATATTTTTCACTTTAGTTTGAATTGAAACCCAAAAGAAGTTTCATTTCTTTTGATGTCTCAGCTAAACTTTGCTCCTTGATTACATGAAAAGAACCTTATTTCTAAAAACAACTCTGTGATTTTGTATGTATGTTTATATCAGGCTTTTTTGCTTTTTTCTTGCTCTCTTGCTAAATTAGCGGGCAGGTGATCACAATTGCAACTTCTATGCCAAACGAGAGGGATCAGAAAAAAGGGATGTTTCAGATGTGGAAAGAGTTTCTTGAAATATCTAATCCCTTATCCAATTGTTGATACCTTCATATTATGTCTTTGTGCGTGTGAGTGTTTCTGTGGTGGTGAGAGTAAGATCTCTTCAGTGTTCTTGACTTTGTTTACAAATTTTGAAGAGTTGCTTCAGTTTTATGCCCTCCTTCTGCTTGCAATGAACCTTCTCAGTTACTTAGATTACAATGAACCCCTTGGTACAAATGGAGCCTTCCAGAGTCCATTCCTTTCATTAACTGGGATTAGTGATGTGTCCAATTTAGTCAATTCCAGTGAGTATCTCTTATTTCTTTTCTACTTCCTCTTCTGTCATACTGCTAAATTGCTACTAGGAAAAAGATACGCAGTTTCTATTTAATACAATCAGCAGTATGCTGTTTTTTTATACACCTACTAAAAAGGTTTTAAATTCCTTGTGTTCAAAGTATATCGTATTCACAACTTCGGTTTCTCCAAAGAAACGTTCCGCTAAAGTGCTCAGCCAAGTTGAAGGGTTTATTGATAACTTGTTTCTAATTGCTTTCAAAAATGTGTTAGTATTCTTCTTGTTTGAAATATATGGTGTGCCCTTCTGGGTGAGAAGTTCCATATGGATGTTCACAGAGCCAATTAATAGTCCATGATTTGAACTATTTCTAAAATTTCTTGGTGTTATTGCTGTGGGCAGCTCAATAAAATTAACTGTTGTATCATGAATAGAATTCTGTTGTTTAATACTGGACAGGCAAATGTGGATATCTTCCTTTGATTGTGCTCCCAGATTGGT
>VXAB01002902.1:116826-338250 GCA_013399175.1 Odontophorus gujanensis
CCGAGCCCCGCCTCGCATCCGGTACCGAGCTCCGCCCCTCCGCTGCTCCCAACACCATTAAGTCCTTAGCTCCCTGCATGATGTTCTGATGTGGAATACCGGTATCAAAACTACAAAACCACAACACATTAACAAATTAGAAGTTACTTTTCAGGGAAAAAGGAGGGGAAATTAGTTCTATTTGCATTACCTGGAGGACTTTTAGAAAGCATTTATTTATAAAAGCTAATGTGTTTCCTAGGAATGCATTCTTCTTGTTGAATATATCCTGAGGCATAGATTATAGACAAAGACAGAATCCTTCTGGCAATGTATATCAGGAAAATATCTTATATCAGCAAATAAGTTGGAAAGAGGGAGAGAGACCACTCGTATTTAATAATAATGTAACACTTGTAATATAACTTGTCTGTTTGAGATGCAATTGATAGCTGCATTAATATTTTACTTTAACCTTTAATGTAGAGATAGTTCTGAGGTAAACATTAGTAGCAAGCAATATATTCCTTATTCATTGATGAATCTGATAGTTTTGTGTCACAATAACCACAGTCACAAAACACAGTTAATTCACCAGCTGGAAAATTGACCTCCTGGTTTGCTTAATAACCAGTGAATATTTGCCTCCTTTTGCAAAATGTGACAGCTTCAATGCAAAAAGCAAAGTAACCAGACAGTTCCTTAATAGTACTCAGTAAAGAAGAAAAAGTGCTGGTCAAGTTGCTACTCAGTGTACATCAAAGGTTATAAGGTTCATTCATGTCAGGTCTCCTCCTGAATAGCAAAAGATTAGAAGAGACGAAGATTCTTTCTGGCTTAGACATGTGATTCTTCATACTTTGTCTAATTGTTTATTTAGAAATGTGAAGAAGAAAATGGGTACAGCATTAGAATGTGTATAATGAAGGGTCCTTGGAATATTCCCTGGTGCCCAGATGTGTGACTGCCCTGCAGAAAGACTCTGATATCTTCAACACTGCAATCTCACAAGGCAGACTGGTGTTATAAAGCAGTGCTGTGTGTGTAGTGAGAGAGGTGGAGTGTATGGAGATGTTACCATTTACAACCAAAGATAAACTGCCTCTAGCAGACCTGAAATGCTGTCTGAGTCCTTAAAAAGCTCTGAAGTTGACCATTTTTTGTATTCTACTGGTAAGTTCTTCAAAATTTCTTTATTCTCTTATGTTTCCTTGCATTTTTATTTTTTTCTGAGGGACATATTTTTCACTTTAGTTTGAATTGAAACCCAAAAGAAGTTTCATTTCTTTTGATGTCTCAGCTAAACTTTGCTCCTTGATTACATGAAAAGAACCTTATTTCTAAAAACAACTCTGTGATTTTGTATGTATGTTTATATCAGGCTTTTTTGCTTTTTTCTTGCTCTCTTGCTAAATTAGCGGGCAGGTGATCACAATTGCAACTTCTATGCCAAACGAGAGGGATCAGAAAAAAGGGATGTTTCAGATGTGGAAAGAGTTTCTTGAAATATCTAATCCCTTATCCAATTGTTGATACCTTCATATTATGTCTTTGTGCGTGTGAGTGTTTCTGTGGTGGTGAGAGTAAGATCTCTTCAGTGTTCTTGACTTTGTTTACAAATTTTGAAGAGTTGCTTCAGTTTTATGCCCTCCTTCTGCTTGCAATGAACCTTCTCAGTTACTTAGATTACAATGAACCCCTTGGTACAAATGGAGCCTTCCAGAGTCCATTCCTTTCATTAACTGGGATTAGTGATGTGTCCAATTTAGTCAATTCCAGTGAGTATTTCTTATTTCTTTTCTACTTCCTCTTCTGTCATACTGCTAAATTGCTACTAGGAAAAAGATACGCAGTTTCTATTTAATACAATCAGCAGTATGCTGTTTTTTTATACACCTACTAAAAAGGTTTTAAATTCCTTGTGTTCAAAGTATATCGTATTCACAACTTCGGTTTCTCCAAAGAAACGTTCCGCTAAAGTGCTCAGCCAAGTTGAAGGGTTTATTGATAACTTGTTTCTAATTGCTTTCAAAAATGTGTTAGTATTCTTCTTGTTTGAAATATATGGTGTGCCCTTCTGGGTGAGAAGTTCCATATGGATGTTCACTGAGCCAATTAATAGTCCATGATTTGAACTATTTCTAAAATTTCTTGGTGTTATTGCTGTGGGCAGCTCAATAAAATTAACTGTTGTATCATGAATAGAATTCTGTTGTTTAATACTGGACAGGCAAATGTGGATATCTTCCTTTGATTGTGCTCCCAGATTGGTTCCTTTGTACCATAGCAGGAAGAAGCTACAGAAATACTGAATATATCCTAACAATCAGGAAGCTTTGTGACGGACCCTCTCTTACTGTTTGACTTAAGATGTGCTGTCAGTTCATACTGTGAAGGTTCATTGTGATTTGCCTAGGGCAAGTCTGAAAGCCTTGATGCATGAGGCTGACAAATTGTACTCATTGGTTTAGTATCACTACTGTTTCTACTTGTTTATTAGTGTGTTGAAATTAGTGCAATTTGCTGGATAAGAACTTTTTCTCTCTTTCTTCATCTTTAAACTAGAAAAATTATAGTATGAAATAGCTCTTGCTATGAGATGCAACTGGACAACGTAAATATCTTCAGATTTAATGAGTCTTAGTGTATTAAGACTTACTTGGTTGTACTGTTCTCCACTAATTTTTGCAACCAGGTACCAGTTTGGAAATGGGAATAGTACTAATCCTTTAAAGCTATGAATATATAGATATATATACACATATAGCCAGCATACAGAGCTGAGGTGGTATTCTGTGTAGACCAGATGCTTGATGTACCTTCTCCTTCAGCTTCACAACTCAGTTCAGTGTGTGCTGTTAATTTCTGAAACAGATGTTTTCTCAGAAGAGTAGAATTCCCCATGTTTGCACGCTGTGGACACCAGATGGCCACAGACAAAATAGCTTTGAGTGGGCTGACACTTCACATGTGTTCCAAATGAGAGCCCTGTTGAGCTTGCTTGCATGGACTTTTTCTACCCAGAATGTCAGGCTACCGTGGATACATTGCATTTAAATATAAGACACCTTTAGCAGACTCATAGCCTTTCACAAAGATATTTCACAGCTACCTGTGATGGACTACTCATATTCTAGTGGAAGAAAATTGTGTTATTTGCTGTAGACTGTATTTCAGTGCTTCAGCTGCTATCCTGATGTCTCCATTCAAAAGGTCACTGATCAGTCGGCCATACAAAAATGTAAAGAAGTGGTAGTGCAGAGGCAGAAATGGAAGAAATAGTGCTTTATTTCTATTACTTTTGGAGAGATAAGGGAAGAATTTAGATACCTTCTTAAAAAATAAAATAAAATAAAATAAAATAANCTAAACTACTAAATCAAATCCCTTAGCACCTCATCTAAACGCTTCTTGAACAGCGCTAGGGATGGTGCCTCAACCACCTCCCTAGGCAGGCCATTCCAGTGCCTGACCACTCTTTCAGAGAAAAAGTTTCTCCTCAAATCTAATCTAAATCTTCCTTGGCGCAACTTGTGGCCATTCCCTCTCGTCCTGTCACTAGTAATCTGGGAGAAGAGGCTGACCCCCTCCGCACCACAATCCCCCTTCAGGAAGTGGTAGAGTGCAATAAGGTCCCCTCTGAGCCTCCTTTTCTCCAGACTAAGACTATTAATGTCATAGAATCATTAATGTTGATAAAGATCTTCTAGTCCAACCATCAGCCCCTCACCACTATGCTCACTTAACTGTGTCCTTCAGTACCACATTTACGCTTATTTTGAAAACTTTCAGGAACGGTTACAACTGACTCCCTGACTTTTCCCTATAACAAACCCCACAAACATGAATACTGCAGTGTTACACAGCTGCAGTATCTTAGGACTTGCCTCTGTGCTGGTGAGAGTAGAGACAATCTTCACCCTCCACCTCAAGTAAGGTCCTATTTCCCTTGCTCTTCACTGTGTGTTAGCATTGGTCTTGCTAGACATAGTGGAACAGCTGCATGGGTGAATAGATGTCTTGGTATAGTTGACCTTAAGAGGCAGGATTCTTTGAAATGATGGAGTGATCACTTTTTCTTTGAAAGTGAAGCTCTCAAGTACAAAGTGGCTCACTCGGGTTCAGATGGCAGGTAAAGAGAGGAAAAGAAGAGAGAAGGATAATTTTATCATTGAGTAGTGATGAAATAACAGTCTTCAAAATAGACCAGGCTTATACTTAGTTGACTCTGTTTGCCTGATACAGTGATATGTTTGGACAAATGGACAAAATGCCATGAGTTACATAGCTATGTAAACCTTCTCCCTAAATACGGCCTCAGAAGCCTCTAAAAATTTAGGAAATGCTCATTCAATAATGTATGTCTAGTTCTTGTTGAAGTCATCAAAAATTGTGGATTTATTTTCCGGTGAGAAGTGACATCACCATTGTTTGTTGTCTCATCCTCCATTTATCTTTAAGAGAATTCCTTTCGTATTTCCTTAGGGGTGAGAGAGAGATCTACTAGGGCTAAGACCATACTTCAGCTGTTGGTTGCTCTGCGATTTCATACAGAAGAGCTTATTCTTATTTTTCTCCCCCTCAGGGTTGACTGCTTCAGAAAGTCCTCTAGATAGGAAGCATGATCCACAGCTCTATCACAGTTCTTGCTAACAGTTTGCCCACAGATCAGCTGTGGCTCACTAAAGCCTTAAAATACTCAAATGCTTTGCTCAGGACTAAAGGCTCATTTTTTAAGGACATCTTATGTAACTGAGAGAACTATATTATATGAAGCTAAAACATGCTTAAGGCTGAGGTTTAAATCCTTTTCCAAAGTCAGAAGTTAGTACTGCAGTTAAATTTGCCTGCTTGTTCTCAAAATCCTTGATAAAATTTCTGTTTTATATTTTTTTTTAATTATTGGTCGCATTTGGTAAAATAAGATAGAATTATAAAAGACATCTTTGTAATTTGGTAAATGCACTGCTATCCACAAAAGTGAATTTATTGGAAAATAAGATGTTAGTATATTTTTTAATGTAAAACCATAGTTACTTTCCAGAGTAGTGATAAAATATGTAATGGAACATCAAAAGCATTTCTTTATGCTTTTCCTGTATGAATGATCAGGGGGAAAAAAAACAACAACAAACAAACAAACAAACAAAAGACAAAACACAAAATGGCACAAAACAACAACCCAGAAAAAAAGATGTAAAAGAACATTAATTTCTTTCTATCATGGTATGTTAAGCCATACTGTCATGGAGGCAGACACCTCCTAGAGTGGCATAACCAAAGGTATAATGTTGCTCCCTATCAGCAACAAAAGGCTAAGGACTTTTCCAAATGTTTTTGCTCTAAAATAATGTTTAGATAGCTGGAGGAATATTAGCAAACTTTCTATTATACATCATTCCTTACCCAGTATCTTCAAACATTGAAAATTTCTAATATTATAATTAATATATTATAAGATAAAATATTTCTGCAAAATTGAGCAATCTGCAAAGTGCCTACTGTCCCAGACTTGAGTCTATGAGTTGATAAAAAGCATTAATGCTAAACCGATTAAAAAGAAATGGCCAGTAATAAAACAATAGTGAATGTGTACACATCAGTGCGTAGTTTTTGTTCAACAATCAGTCCCCTTAGCAATCAATGCAACAGATTATAAAATACTGTTGATCCTTGAACCTTGTACATGCATGCAACTGTCTTAGTCAATTAAATTTTGTATTCTTTCAGAAGTAGAATGGATTGCCTTTACAAAATTTAAATACTATATTTCATTCTGCAGAAACAAGTTTGATGATTTGTTTAGGATTACTTTGAATTTTTTATCTACCCTGTGCAAAACTCCATGCTGCTGGCATGCCCAAACAACTGAAACAGCATTTCTCTCCTTGTGTTGTGAAACTTCAAAAAAGAACTTCACATCAAACCCAGTTGATATGGAATGCAATCACAGCTAAAACTCTTCAAATATTTGGAAAGTACTTTTCTAAAACAACTGCTTCAAAAAATAAAAATAAAAAATAAAAAGTCTGAGACAGGTACTAAAAAAAACCCCAAACAAATAGCAAACAGAGGCAATGATGGAATTTCTTCTACTTTTAAACATTTCAGACATCCAGCAGAATAATTTAATCGCCTTGCAAAATAATATATTATAAAATTACTTTGATATATATGTAAAAATGTAGCATACTAATGCACTTTAATATAATTGAATCACCTTTGATCAGAATAAAAAATGATTTTTTATATCTTGAACAGAAATATGTATTACATTTTCCCAAATGGAAAATACATACATATACATATATATATATATACATATGTATATATACATATGTAGAACCCCATTCCTTAATTTCTCATGGAAATCCTCCACACTGAAAGACAGAAAATGATGAGAAGTTATTTTAGAATTGGAGAAGTAGGAACTTCACTATATGGTACAGTTTACATAGCAGAGGTACAGAAGGGTCTAAGGATGAAGGCTAATTGGAGGAGAAAGTGATTGATGGTAAGCATTTTGTGCACAAAGCTTTCCAGGAGTTTGAGTTTCTGAATAGTGGCAAAAACCTAAGCAGTGGGTGCCAGTACAAGCAGTCGGATGGTGCAGACTTCTTGTTCCATTCAAGGTGCTGCTGGGGTAGCGTGCTTGGTCTGCTTTTTGGTTTAAATGAGTGCATAAATAGAACTTTATTTAGAGCTCACTGAAATAAAACGAAGAACAGTCCATATGCTTTGTGGTGTGAGAGAGATGAAATGTTTAATTGCATTTCAGGTTTCTTAATGTCACTCTCAAGAGAGCATGCAAATTACTTAAAAACAAGCTCTCTTAAATAGTAGGTGCAGTGATAGCAAATCTAAGAAAAGCCCTTGGGTTACTTACACAAACTCAGGGAGGCTTTACATTATTTACAAATCTGCTAGCGTAGCTGTTCAGAAAAAAAAAAAAAAAATGGATTGGTGGATGTGGTGGATGTATGCAAACTGTTGAATCACGGCCTGAACCAGGGATTGACCACCTGAGGCAAGCACTGAGTCAGCCGCAGGAGCACAGGTGAAGACAACTGACCTGTGTGACTGGAAGGGGTGGAGCCTGGCTCCACCTCTCACAGACCCCATTTAAGGGCTGACCACCACTGGGGAAGGATCTGTTGTTGGAGATCCCTCCCCTGCAGAGTTCCAGGCAAGCCTTGACCATCAGTGACAGGTGAGCCTTTCCTAATTTACTGGTTGTCTTTATACCATCTGGATAAGTCATACCAAAATATACTGTCCATATTTGTTATATTGTGTGGGTACTATTCATTCACGGTATTCACCTTACAGTTGATTGCTGAAGCTTCTGCTCATCTGTAGCAGCTCCTTGTGATGCTGCTAGTTATTGCAAGCACTAATGGTTTCATACAATTCCAGAACAGCTTGGGTTGAAAGGCACCTCAAAGAGCATCCAATTCCAACCTCCCTGTTGTGGGCAGTGTTACTGACAGCTAGTTCAAGTGCTGGATCAGAGTGCCTAGGGCCTCATCCAACCTGGCATTGAACCTCTCCACAACCTTTCTGGGTAGCTTGTGCTGGCAACTCATCGTCCTCAGTATAACGCTTCCCCATGACATCTAATAAGCTCTCCTTCTTCAGTTTAAAATCATCCCCTTCATCCTGTCACCTGGTTTTTAACCAGTCAGGTGCTTGGCATTGCATTGTTAATGCTGTACACCAGGAAAGGGAGGGAGGGTATGCCCTCATCTCATTGACAACTAATTTTCAGCAGTTCCTGCTAGGGCATTGTAACTTCTAGCCTGCAGTGTCTGAGTTTGTATGTTCTGAAAAGACAGCATGAAGGTAAAACAGGAGGAGTCCTTTTAGTCTTTTAGTACACGCCATCACTGAGAGGTCTTTATGTAAGCTCTGTTATAAATCCCTCAGAATTAATTTCTGGTGAAAGCTCCTATTTCCCTGCTTCCTCCTTCCCCCATTTTTTTTCCTTTTTATTTATTTATTTATTTTTAACACAGAATATAAGAAACTCCTCTCTGAGATGTAATGACTTTCCTGACAGCAAGAAGTTTTACTAATAAATGACTAAATCACATCACACTTATGTTCAGATCCTCAGAAACATTCTTCTTCTATACTGTAGGCTGTCATGTGGATTAAAATGTATTCATACGTAATTTTTCTATAGAGCTAGGAAAGCTAGCTCTGGATGTACAGCACAAACCCTTCATTCAGAGTCACATTTCACAGAATTGTAGGGATTGGAGGGGACCTCAAGAAATATTGAGTCCAACCGCCCTCATAAAGTAGGTTCCCGATAATAAGTTGCACAGGTAGGTGTCCAGATCGATCTTAACTATCTCCCTTAGAAAGGGGCTCCACAACCTCTCTGGGCAACCTGTTCCAGTGCTTCATCATCCTTACCATAAAGAAGTTTTTCTGCATGTTTGTCTGGACCATCCTATGTTCAAGTTTTAGGACATTGTTCCTTATTCTGTCGTTACACGCCCCTGAGAAGAGCCTGGCCTCATCCAGGGAAGTTCCTCCACCTCTGTTTAGATGTTTATATATATTAATTATTAATCCCCTCTCAGCCTTCTTTTCCCCAGGCCAAATAGTTTCAGGTTACTTAGCCTTTCCTCATACATGACATGCTCCAGGTCCTAATTTTTGATAGTGTTACAATGTCACTGTGAATTTTGCAAAGAAATACTGATTTATCAAGGAGTATTCTGTGACACATAAACAGCATTTTTTAAATTATGTGCCTGTCAGTTAGTTTGATTAGCATCCATAACTGATCATAGGCCACTAGTTTTGTCCCCAGATAATATTTCCCAGTGGACTGTCATAGAAAACACCTCCACTTTTCGACCTGAGTGTGTGTGTTTAAGAGAGAGACAGACAGAGGGAAAAATATATATTCATGATGTTTTACAGTGTACTTCAGAAGGTGACTACCTCTGTTTCTGTTTAGCCAAGGGAGCAAAACTGTTTAACCACCTGTTTTTTTGTGAAGAGTTTGCTGTTCTTAATATGTGATAATGACTACCATTCAGCTGCTCAGACCATACTGATGGTCCATTTGGTTTCTCTGGGGTGCAAAAAATATCTTTTTTCAGCTTCTAAAGATAAAAATCACCTGTGTTTTTCACTTATTTCACTACTTATGGGTCTTATATATAATTCAGGAAGCCCAAGGCTTCTAAATGAATACAATATGCAATGACCAATCATGCTCTTTTGCTAAGTCCAGCTATGCAGTTCTAGTTTCTTCCTACGTCATCTTTTGGGTTTTTTTTTGTTTTTTTTTTTTTAGATTTTTTGATTGTTTATTTGGATAATGTCCTTCCATTCAAAAACAGTGTGTGTGTGGGGAGGGGGGTGGAGGGGGGAGGAACAACTTAATTCCTGCACACAGAAATAACTCATTTGTGATCCATCTACGCTTTTCATCTTGCCTGGAAAATTTGAGTCTGATTTGGAAGAAGTTAGTAATTTGCTTTGCTTTGTTAGTCTTAATTTCACTTCTCGCTGGCTAGATGACTGTGTGCCCTAACTCTCAGGGAGTACACAACTCTATTTTGAAAGGCTTACTTGTGAGTAGGCATATTTCTTCTAATAACTTATCTGATCAAACTGGAAATATGTTTCAATATATAATTATTTTTTTACAAACTTTCCACTGCTTTTGTAATAACTGGATAGTTAATTTAGTTATTTCTTTAAACTATAATGTGATTCTGTATTGCCACAACGTTTAAGATTGTATCAAAACCCCTCAAATTTACAAATATAACAGAGACACCATTATAAACACTGTGATATTTGCTTCAACAGCTACATCCCAGTTCTGTGTCATTCAGTAATGAAGGCTGACATGATTTTGGGGACACCGAGGAATAACTGAAGTCATATGGAACGCATGTGATGGTACTGTCACTCAAGCTGAGTCACTGCATTTCCTAGAGCTGCAGCTGACTTTGAGAAAGTCCTCTGTCTCTCTTACTGTCTCCATGGGGGCACTTGGAGGGCCATGGCCAGGCCCGCTGAGTAGTTACATTTTTAATTTTCATCTTTATAAGTAACAAATATGCACATCAGTTTCATGCAGTGACAACTGATATTTACTAGGTGTAGGTGAACTTATCCATCATTCTGAGCATGGAAATAATTATATATTATGAAACCTTGCATAATGTAAATAGTTAATTTTATCTGACCAGTGTCCTGCAATATTTGTCTTTGTTAACTGCTTTCATGCGATGCTTTTAGCTGTGAAGAGCGTTATGATTGTATGCAAAAGTGAGAGCAGGCAAAACAAACAGTCAAAGGATAACAGTCCTGTGATTCTGCAGGGATTCACTCTGGACAATCCCAGTGGAAGCTGTAGAGTTATCTCTTGAACACCTCTGGAGGAAAGGTTGCTTTAATAACTTCAAATGCACTGTGAATAAGTTATTAAATTATGTGTGGTATTCTCTTCTGATTCACTACTCCATCCCTCTCTCTCTCCCCTTCTTTGCAAAGTATCAGCAAGAGGCTCAAAAGAACTGGTAAACATGCAGCTGGCAGGTTTTATGACACTACTGTGTTACCTATTCTTCTCTAGACAGATGTTTGAAACTATATTTGCATTTCTAATGTGCTGAAAAAGAGAACACTGTTGCAGTCAGAGTACGGTAAAAGAGAGAAGCGTCTTCTTGTGTTATGCTTACCACTCTAAACTTTCCCATATGCTTGGAAGGGTTAGGTAGATAGCAGTATTTTAAATGATCCTTCTCAGAGTAACTGGTCTGCAGGTCACTGGAACAGCAAGAACTTTATCACATGTGGTGAGAAGTAGGTGTCTAACAATAAAGCAAGTGGTATAATTCAAATTCTGCCTGTACTAGGTAACAAAAATATTAAGAAAAAATAAATCAATGAGGATGAAGTAATTGTAGGACTTGGCTGAGAGTTATTATAGCACTTCCATTTACTCCTCAATAGGAGTTTGATTCTTGCTTTAAAAGTAATATTTTTAGCTTGGTTTCTAAGGAGATGAGTGGTATATGAATGTGCTGTTTTTGTCTACTCCCATGTTCCCAATACTCGATGAACCTGCTGACAGATTTCTGTGCTCAACAAAATAGAGGGTTGAAAGGTATGAAATGTCACAGTGGTTAAAGACTGCGTGGAAACCAGTTAGTATTTGTACAGTTCAGCCTCACAGGGAATTTCTCCCATATAACATATAGAGCACTGGGAGTATAGCAAGTCCCATGGTACTGGAATTCAAAGGAATGGGAGAGTACAGTTCTGGAGGGATCCTAGAAAGCAACAAGGGGAAAGCTTGAGAGGAAAACAAGAAACATGCACAAAAATTGTATTAAAGAGAGAAAGCCTACCTAATATTCCAGTTTGTGTTTGAACATTCCGTTGTTAAGTAAGCGGTTGGATTTTGTATGGTCTAGTAAAGCCATACGAAAGCATCAGGAACCAACTGGTATCACTGCTAAGCACATGTATATCCCACTATTTTATACTATGTACTTGTTGGAAATCTGACCTGAACACTATTGTTTTTTCAATTCTTTTTAGTTCCTTCTAGAGGATTTTTTTTTGTTCTGTGGAAAACAACCTCATACATTTTTTTGCTCATGAATTAGCTAGCATTTGAATTATTAATTGTGCAGTAAGTATCCACTATTTTTATCTGAACTGTGCATAAAAGGCAATTAGCATTTGGATTTTTATTAATGCTTATTTTGTTATTCAAAGAGTAAATTTGGAGAAATTGAAGGCCAATAATGCATAAATATGTTCATTTCTGTGGTAAATGTATATCCTATAAGATAGTGCCAGAAAGGAGAGCAGAATAAAAAAAATGAAAAATTGCTACACAATGCAATGATTTGTCACCTGTTGAGTTGTTTGATTGAAAAAAAAAAAATCATTATGAATGATAAGTTGAGGGTTCAAAGCAAGATAGATAGAAGCCTTAAAGTTTTGTCCTTGAAGGCTGATGATGCACAACATAGATTCTTCCTTACTGTTAAGGAGGTTAGGATAGTTTAATATCCCAGTTAGTCTATTTTAAGGTACCTCCAATCAAAATACCTATAGAACGAAGGATGTTCATAATTAATATTTTGAAAATATTGTGAAAGTACAATGCTCTGTAATTATACAAATAGAAAAAGAAAAGGCGTTAGGCATTAAGACAGAATGGAAATCAGAGTATACATAGTTATACACTTAATTTTCATAAGGATGATTTGAGATCAAGAAGTTTCCATCAAATGAAATATTCACCATTTTGAAGAATGATGAGAAAATTGCAGAGTAGACCAGGGTTCACAGAGCCATCCAACAGGTAACTGAATACACAGCAGATAATTTTACATCTTTCACTCAAGTACTAGTCCTTTATTTTATTATAGTCCAAGCTGTTCACTATTCCATCATCTCCTTTGATTCCCTACAGTTTTTTCAGTAGAATTCTTATATGTGTAATGTAAAGCAATCAGTAGCAGGACAACTGCATCATTGATTACTTGTTTTTCTGTTGTTCCTCGCAGTGATGAAAGATGAAGTTATAGCATCTCCCTATTTCCTATTGACATTCAAGTACACACAGTGTTACATGTGCATGAAACAAGCCAATTTTGTTTTCTACAGCATGAAGTGTAAAAACATACTTGGCTCAAGGATTGCCAAGTAGGTAGGCTACCATTTGATTCTTAACAGGTTTTCCTTCAGGAAAAAAAAAAATAAGAAACGTTGAAGAAAGTAGCAACTTGGTGATAATTTTATTTAAAATACATATTAAATTCAAATCAAACAGCGTAACCCAGTGTGGGAATTCCTGCAGTTTTATTTCACCTGCTAGTTAATTACCTAATCACTAGTGTATATCAGTTTAACTTAGTTCTACTGCCCTTGTCCTGCCAGTATTTGCTGTCTTCCTTGGTTGTTTGACCTTGATAGTTGTGCATCTCCTTTCTTGGGACATTATGTATTTTTTTTAGCATAGAGTTGATGCAGTAGAAAAGTAGACACTGATTTACACATTTCTTAACCCTTCAGTTTTGAAGTAAAGAGAAATGTGCACAAGTTTACTGTGCACATTCTGACTCTGTCGGCTATCTGATATTTCAGGTGAGATATGACATCTAAAAGCTGCTGTTTATACACTGAAAAGCATTACCTAGTACTAATATAATGTTGTCTTTAAAATCAGCATTAGGCTCAGTTGTGCATGCTTAACTATGACATTCAGTGAAACTGTGTGGTAACATATGCCTCCTACTTTTCTGAGTGTTGACAGATTTCTGACATGTATTCTGTCTGAATGTTGTAACTACACAAAGATGCAGTTGCTCTGCATTTAATCAGCTACTCTGAAGTCCTGAGTTTTGTTTTCCAAACATCACTTAAGATACAGAAAAATAGTTGTTTAAAGCATCTGGTCTTTTGACTTGTGATATCTCTCCAAATCAGAGTCATTATTCTGTGATTACAAGATCAGTAATGAATGATAACAGTATCCCCTTTAAGTCAAAAAGATTTTACTGATGTCTTCCTTTATCTTTTTATCACTATACTTTTTCAATATCTAATATATAGTATTTCTGTTTATTTAAATAGCCTTTTGTAATTTTCATGCCAATATTTGTTTTGTATAGATATTTTTAATGGAACATCCTGATGATTAAACTGTTAAAAAACTTAATAAAAAACAATTTTCATTCAAATTCTATTTGATATATGTTATACACTGTACCACAAGGCCTAAAAATATCATTATATGAAAGTCGACAAAATGTAAGAATATATAATGTATATATATGTTGACTAAAATAATTTGGAGGACAAAAACTGATAGTGATATCTTTTCAAAATCATTGCATCTTTACAGGGGGCATGGGGTTGAATTTCAATGCTAATTTCAAGAAGATAAACTATAAGGTCTTTGAAATAACTGAGAATAGGATATGCCCCCAAATGACAATCATGACAGGGTAACAGAACAGGAAAGATATGAGCATCATCAGAATCAGTTTGAAGTAATGAGACAGACTGGAATCACTTCCTCAACACTACATCCTGTGAACCCTTCCCTGGTTGATCTGCTACCTAGGTATTTTCTAAGATAAATAGGATTTGTCTCCTAGAGGTAGCCGGTAGATTCTGCTTCTAATATCATAGATCCTTTGGGATTTGTAGGACAGCAAAGAGGAGTTAAATCATTGATCACACTTCCAGAGCTGACCACCTTCCCCTCAGTTCATAACAAAAAGAGATTTCCAGCGCCAAATATACACATTGCAGTTTCCTGTTTCAGACAGGTGAGTTAGAACTGGAGGAGCTGTTGAAAATTGATTCATTTTCTCCCTCACTTCCCATATTAATCAGTCTCATAAAGGAGCCAGTCCAAATCCCACTCCCAAAAGCTATCTTCTACCTGTCAGCTACAGTATTGTCACTGGACTGCCAAGATACTTGCACTGATTTGCTGCAACTAAATGTCAAAAATTACGGTTGGTGAGAGATGATGTCTCCCAGGATTCATGTAAGAACATCCAAGCCCTGGGAGAGAAGATGTCGTCTTCAAGTCCCTGCAGTTCTGATGGATAGATTAATAATAAAAACCAGTAATATTGACTAATGACAACTAGTATCTCTGCTGGAGCTAAGAATCAGTAATGTATTATATCTCTACAAAGAGAAGAGAAAAACCACAATGATAGCCCTAATGGTATCCCCTACTACATACTGGCTTCCAGCAGCGTTGTGGAAACAGGCTGCTGACAGAATGACAGTAAACAAATACAGGATGATGTTGTGCCAAAACCAGAAGACTTGAAGTCACATTTTATATCACAAAGCTGAAATAAGGCATCATAAAATTTTAATAAGCAGGCTTTCAGCTACAGTATCAATGTTACACTTCTGCATGAGTTATCAATACAGATCTCCCTGTAAGAATGTCTCAGTTCTTGTTCACAATCCACTGCTGAGGTGAACTGCTCAGCATTTAATTAAAGTCTTTTACCGTGGATTTTAGCCTTCCTACCATCAGGACTTCTGGTTTAAAAAAAAAAATGCTGTACTTTTATTCTTTAGTTCTGAAATTGTTACATGTTAGGAACATTTCTGCCATTTTATTTTATTTTATTTAAATCTTGATACTTTAAGGACAGGAATGACCATTTGGTTGTAATCATTTTCTAATTGAAAGTCTGTGAGTTATGAAACTTTGAACTTAGACACTTCCTTGAAAATCTCTTATCTCTTCTGAGGTAAAAAAGACTGAATGTGCTCATAATTACTTTTGTGGATACCTTTCTAATAGCCTAAGGGATACACACAAACATTTAATTATTATGAAAGGAGTTAATACAATGAAGAATATCATGCTAATAAGGAAGCTTATAAATACATAGAATTCATTAATTGATAATTACATTGAGAGATAAGCACAACTCAATTGATTTTGCTTTAAGCGATGAGTTCATGCAGGTGTTTACTTAGGAAAAGATTGTGAGAAATCCTTACAGCTATTATGTCAATAATTTACTTGTGTCCTTCTTTCTTGAACAGCATTTTGATCCAGTAGGGCTTTTTGCTCCATTTTTTTTCTTGAGTATATCTTCTTTCTTTTTATTTTTCTACTTAAGTAACATAAACAGACATTCACAGAAGGGCTCTCAATAGATCAAAGCCCCTGGAACTTGTTGAATTGTGACCTGCTCAAGCCCAAAGCTCATGGCAGCCTTAGCATGTACAAAGGAATCACTTAGGCAATCCAGAAACAAGGCTTCAGCTGTCTTTCCCACTGGGGTGCCTAACCATGAGTGTGAAAGAACACAACTGCCTTTGGACCAGTTGCCTCTGTGCCCTCTGATCCTCTTATACTGAGCATCTTAAACCTAGCTTTGCACAAACTACTCCCAAAAGCCTGCATAGCCCCTGTGAAAAGGCTTCTTTCTTCCTAGAAAGCCACATGTAAATGTATCTGTAGTGTGTTTTTGTACTGCATTCATTTCTATTTTTTTACCTGTTTTTGTAAAAAAAAAAAAACAAAACACTATTTTTAACTACATATTTAGAGTTAATTGGACATGAACGTGGGATACAGAAGCTCAGTTGAGTACTCTACGACACAGAACACGAGCAATTGAGATAGGGAAAATATGTTGATGGATTTATCTCATTTCAGCTGCAGAGTAAAATCTCTTTTCCCAAATTTTGAACATTATTATGTGACCAGAAAGCTATACTTATACTATGACCTTTCATAGAGTAATATGATTTAAAGAAACTGTTTGGTTTAATTTTTACTGCTGATATTTGTGATGTGCAGATCCAGTACAAACAATGAGGGAATCATAGCTTTTAAATGCTTAGAATTTACAGCCTGAAGTGTTTGTGTAATGTACTGTAGACATGTATATCACTGTCATTAATTATCATGGAAAACTTGTTTTTAAAATAAAATAACTACCAATTAGTTTTCTGACAATGAATGTGTAAATACAAAGAAAATATTATTTCTGAGAAGACATCTTGTGATATGCAAAATAATAACAATAATAAAATCATTAGGCAAGCTACCAGCTGTGAGCTGTTTCAAATAACAATTCAACATGTCAATTACATTAATATTTACACTGTCTAACAATTTTGTCAGCAAAAAGCTCTGAAAGCAGACTTTTTTTGTGGAAGATAAATAATAACAGTAATAATAAAAGATAACATGCTTTGAAATAGAAAATTGTGTAATGAAAATACTAACTTGTTTGTATACAGTTACATTTAAGGGACTGTGTAAGAAACCTAAATATATCCTTGGTGAATGAGTGATTTATTACAATAAGCTTTTAATAAGCTTTATTCAGGGTATGAATTAACTAGTTTGGAAGAAGGTAAAATAAGCCTGAGTTCCCAATTGTTTCCTGTTTTGTGTATCTTCATATCCCAAAAAGATCCAAACAAACCTATGATAAGTTGTTACTGCATGCTGCTGGGGCCAGTAGCATTCAGAAATGGCTGTAACTGCATAATCCATATCTTACTTCACTATGAAATGCTTGTAATATACTACTTCGGGTGGGAGTAGTATAGCACTACTGTGCTTGCCTGCAAATAATTTTACAAGCTGTACAGAAAGGAAGGCTTAAAGTGAGAGTTTCTGGAGGAACTCACACATGGAATAGTCCCAGAATGCACTCAAGAGTTCAGAGGTTTGCTGAAGCTTATCAGGGCTGCATTTAGGACTCAAGGTTTTATCAACATTTCAAATTGTATGATAGGTTTTAGATTCCATAGAGACTACTATTGCTTTAGGAATTTACTCCCCCAGGTATGTGCATCTTCTCATTAAAGCTTCCTTTTAAGTATGGAGATACTCTCCTTAATTCTCTAAAAAGCAGTACTAATGAAACTTCTTTGTGTTGCAATGGCCAAGCACAATAAGCATGCTTAAGTGCTGTCACTGTTATAATCTGCTATCTCTTCTCTTTTTCTTTCTCATATATTGAACAGATGGCCTTGAGCTTTATGTAGGTGATTAATTAAACTACACATAACAGGAGTATTTTGTTCACACATAAATTCCTCTTAACAAGATTTTAAATTCTTTTTGCAACCAATCTGGTGTAGAGATGATTTTTTCCATTATTCTTTTAAATACATGCATATGTCTTAAAATAAATGCACTGTTATCTCGTGCTTATTGTTAGAAAAGGCTTACGATTTGATTCTGTTCGCTAGTAAAATTTAATGAGGATATAAGTATAATGATAAGATTAGATTATACTGCTGAAAATAGACCTCAGTAGATGCACTGTAACAAATGCACTGTAACAAACGGCAGTGTATAAGAGACAGTGGACACTGCTTTGTCTGAAAGGGTCTGTCTAAGTCACAGGAATTCAAGTTCAACAACTGCTCTCACAACCAGCTGCAACGTGTGTTAGAAAGAGTGCTTGCACCAAAAGAACAGGTGCCCGTAAAGAGAAATGAAATCATGAGAACAATCCTTTCGCAGAAATAGCAGCAATTCCTCTACTGATTCAAATCTAACTGCATGAACCTCTCTTGCTTCTCTTTTAAGCCAAGGGGCATTTCTGCGGGCTTTCTCATTCTGCACTGGACAATGCTCTTGTGGGTTTAAATTCTGATAGGGAAAATTGCAGTCCTTTAATGTGGATTTATTTATTTCTGCCTGCCATTCCAGTTTTATTAACAAGGGCTGGATGTGACTGAAAATAATTGAAGGTAATAAAATAAACACTCATTACTTCGGGGTTTTTTTAATTTTTATTTTTTTGAACTATGTAGGAGAGTGAGCTAAGGCAAAGGAAGGTTAATACAAAAAGGGAAACTATTTTTTCTCTCTGATATGTGGTCAAGGATAACCACCTATCTTGAAAAATTTGCTACTGTATTCACTGGCTTTACTGTACATTTCTTAATAGATAATCTGTGATATCTAACTGTGAACATACACACACCTGAGAAGAAAGAAATTCTATGAGATTAATCCATTGTAATCCCCTGGCTGACATCTTTTCAGCTTTCTCTTAAAAGTTCTAAATTCCTGTGGTAGCCTTCAAGCATACTGTTTCCTTTACTACTGATAAAACTGAGAAAAAATATCTTATCTCTTTTCATATTTGGTATTCACTATTCTTCAAAGTCTGTATGTGATGGTCTCCTTCTTTGTATTGAGGATATTATAATTAAAGAAGCTTTGTTCATTGTAGGATAACAGCAGATTGAGGCAAAAGGCATGAGTAGATGCTGAATATTGAAGTTGTATACTGGTTGTAGACACATAGACCTTCATATAAGCTTAATTTCTGTGTTTTAATAACCTGTTCTCAAAATAAAAGAGCAGCATCATTTCTCATCATATGCCTCATAGATTTGTTGAAGAAACTGTCTTGTTTTCTCTGTCTGTACCTTGCTGCTGTTGTCCACTCCTCTAAGTCCATAATCCTCTCAGCGAGTGACCTGTCATTGCTGATCAAAGCCTGGTTATACAACTGTCTTCTGCCAAAGTGATCTCCTGACCTCTAGTTTCTTTTGCCTGAAACATGAAATAGGGGTGAGAGTTGAGCCTACTCATTAGTTCCTAATCATTTGGGAAGCCCTGCTGAACTGAATTGCTACTTCTTACTGTGACTCAGTGTATCATCACTTGCATTTCCTAAATTAGAAGGCTTGGCTTGATCTATCTGAGTATATAACTTGGAATTATAAAAAAGCTATAAGCATTATTTTCTGTTCAAAGGGGAAAAATAATACATGCAGTTGCTTTTTTCTTCTACTTATTAACCTGAACTTTTGTTGATTTTTACTGTTGTTTCTGTATAATGGTAAATTTGGACAATTTTCCAATGGAATGGTAAGCACTTTGGATCTACTGTGTCTTGTCACAAGAAGTGATATACTTGAGATAAATTACGCACAGTGTAAGATGTCTGTGAAACAGCAGCTAAGTAGTTAATGCCTCTTGGCCTGGATTACAGTGCAGCTGGTCCAAATCAACTCAGAGCATTTGTAGTACACAAATTGCTCCAGCTCAAATCAGCAAGGCTTCTAAGAAAAGGATCAGAGTGGCCTTTTTGTGAGATGGTTAGGTTAAGATGACCCACTTGAACTGGATGCCTGATTTAAGTGGAACACTCTTGTTTAATACAAGCCTCCTTTTATCTTAATGGTATTGGCAGAGCAACCCATTTGTCACAATTTCCTTCAAGCAACAGTTCCTAAGCCAAATCTTGAAAGCTGCAAATCCTACTGTACCACAGAACAATCGGATACCTTTGTCTTATTCAGGTTTCCACGCAAGGCAACTAATTTATCTTGTTTCTTCCTGATAGTAGAGCAGAAATAGCTGAGAAGCATTGATATTTGCACAGCTGGGAAACAGATTTCTCTCATGCTTTTCAATATGATGGTGCATGTGGTATGAATATATTAAATGTAATGTGGTTTGAGAATTCCAGCTGGTATCAACAAGATTCCTTCATCCAATCTAAATGACCAAAGAGTCTTGTACTTTTAATTCTATTAATATGTTATATTTCAGTGGCTTGGTACACAAAATCCACTGAACCCTGAATATCATTCTTTGTTTTCAAGATAATTTGAGCTAAAAAATCAGCATGCTTAAAACTCTTGGATGAGAAAATCAGCATAGTACCTCCAGCTGTTTGTTTCCTTAATAGTAAGTAGTATCAGACAATCTGATGAAATAGAATGTGTATAAGTCTATGGGGCTGGAGAGTATGCATCTCAGGGTCTTGAAGAAACTGGCTGATGTGGTTGCTGAGACGCTCCCCATCATATTCAAAAAGTCATGGCAGTCAGGTGAAGTCCCTGGTGAATGGAAAAAGGGAAACATCACTCCCATTTTTAAAAATGGAAGAAACGAAGCCTCTGTGAGACTATGGGCTGGGGAGCCTCACTTTCTGTACCAGAAAAGATTATGGAACTGATGATCCTGGAGGACATGTTAAGATGCATGAGGTATGAGCAGGTGATCCTAGACAGCCAACACAGCTTCATCAAGGGCAGATCATGCACGGAAAAAAAAAATCTGGTGGCCTTCTAGGATGGAGTGATGGTTTCTGGCCATCTGGGCCAAGAGAGTGGTGGTGAATGGTATTAAATCCAGCTGGTAACTGGTCACGAGTGGTGTTCCCCAGGGGTTGGTACTGAGGCCTGTCCTCTTCAATATCTTTACTAATGTCCTGGATGAGGGCATTGAGTACACCCTCAGTAAGTTTGCAGATGAGACCAAGTTGGCTGGAAGCGTTAGTCTACCTAGGGAAAGCAAGGTCCTGCAAAGGGATTTGGACAGGCTAGATCACAGGGCCAAAGCCAATGGGATGAGATTCAACAATATCAAGTGCCGGGTTCTGCACTTTTGCCACAACAACCCCATGCAAGGCTACAGGCTTGGGGCTGAATAGCTGGAAGACTGTGTAGAGGATACAGACATGGGCATATTGTCTGACGCTAAGTTGAACTTGCTCCAGCAGTATGCCCAGGTGGTCAAGAAGGCCAATGGCATTGTGGCTTGTGTCAGAAAAAGTGTTGCCAGCAGGAGCCAGGAAGTAATTCTTCCCTTGTACTCAGCAATGGTAAGGGTGCACCTCAAATATTGTGTCCAGTTTGGGGCCCTCACTGCAGGAAGGATATAAAGGTCCTGGAGTGCATCCAGAGAAAGGCAGAAAAGCTGGTGATGGGTCTGGAGCACAGACCCTAAGAGGAATGAATGAGGGAGCTGGGATTGTTCAGTCTGGAGAAGAGGATGCTCAGGGGAGACCTTATTGCTCTCTATAAGTACGTGAAGGGAGACTGTAGTGAGCTGGCCTCTTCTCTTCTGTAACTGGTGACAGGAGTAGAGGGAATGGCTTCAAGCTGTACCAGGGGAGATTCAGACTGGATGTTAGGAAATAATTCTTTTCTGAAAGAGGGGTGAGGTGATGGAGTCAGTGACCCTGGAGACGTTCAAGCAACATTTAGACACTGTGTTGAGGAACATGGTTCAGAAAGAACTATTGGTGATAGGTGGGCGGTGGACTGGATGATCTTGTAGGTCTTTTCCAACCTTGGTGATTCTATGAAATGTGGATTTGTGACAGAAAGTAACAGAAAAAGGGTGTTATTAACAGATTTATGTTCAGCTTGAGGCCAGTGATAAGTGGTGTCCCCTAGGAGTCCATCCTGGGAGAGGTGCTCTTAAATGTCTTTATAAATGACATAGACAGCCACATCAAGTGCACCCTCAGCAAATTTGCAGATAACACCAAGCTTTGGTGTGCAGCTGACACAATGGAAGGAAAGAATAATCATTCAAAAGGGCATGGACAAGCTTGAGAGCTAGGCCCACAGGGACCTAATGAGGTTCAACAAGGCCAAGTAAAAATGTAGCACTGGGGTCAGGGCAATCTCAGAAGTGTGTGCTGAAGAATTCATTAATAGCAGTCCTGAAGAGAAAGACCTGGAGGCTCTGCTGAACAAAAAACTGGATGTGAAACAGGTGTGTGCACTTGCAACCCTGAAGACCAATAGTATCCTGGGCTGCCTCAGAAGAGGGGTGAACAGCAGAAAGAGAAATGTGATTGAGTGATTGCACCGTCTGCTGTGCCTTGTCTGCAGTACTGTGACCAGGCCCGGGGGCCCTATAACAAGAAAGAAATGGAGCTGCTGGAGTGAGGGCAGAGGAGGCCATGAGGATGATCAGAAGGCTGGAGCACCCATCTTTTGAAGAAATATTGAGAGAGCTGGGCTTGTTCAATCTGGAGAAGACACTAGAGAGCCACAGAACTATATGATTTGGGGTCAGAGTGGGTTAAGAGACTTAAGGATAATTCACAGTAAAAGAAGAGAGATTAATGAAGGCAAGATTGATGAAGGTACCACCTGGGATAGGGAGGACAAGGCTAATGGAATTTCAGTAAAAATAATTTGACAGCTGAATGGTGGTTGATCAAAGACAATAAACTGCAAAACCATGGCTAGCTGAGAACCAGATGGAACCAGATTACTTCCTTGAACTGCAGTGGGGTGAAAAGTATACAGTGAGGAAGACATACAGCCTTCATCTGCGAGACCCCCACCCACGACCACTAGAAGACTCTGTGCATGCCCAACCTAAAGGAATTCAAGTTGGTACCTATGGAAATGATTTATTGGTGTCATGGTTTTATGATTTTTGTTATCGGTATTTCAGATCTTAACATCATGTAGTGCACTGGGATTTAAAGAGTTAATGCTCCAGTTCCATGAGTCATCAGTAGTTCTGGGTATACCTATCTCAGAACAGGACTTTGCATTGTTTAGCGTTTTTCCATTTTCTGCTCAGAAGGAAGGTTAAAAACTGTTCACGTGTCATGAGACACAGGCTTTTTCCCTTTTGGATCAAACCAGCAGTGGGTGCTCCCTAGCCATCTTACCTTCAGTGTCGATGTAAGGCCTTTGGTTTTCAGACACTCTCTCTCTCTCATTTTATATATTGTATTATATTGTGTTATTTCTCATTCTGATATCTAAAAGTAAATTAGCTTTCCTCCTCAGATCACTGCTGCTGGTTTTTTTTTAGGCCAACCTCCCTTTTCCTTTTTCCACTTCCCCCTTCCATTTTCCTGAGGAGTGAGTCCGTGGGTCTCCCTGACCCAATTGTCATGGAACCAGGCCAAACCAACCCATAAAATGTTGACAATTGGACCTGAATGTAATAGTCCATCCCACTCTTAGGAATGCACTGAATATGTACACTTTGTACTCTCAAATATGTGACTACATCTCCCTAAGCTTTGTGCAAGTTAGGGGAGGCTACTCCCCTTACACCCAGCATGTGTGTGCAGTGCCTAATAAACATACCTGTTTTATAATCTAACCCTGGTTTATAGAGTTTGTTTCCACAATTCCCATAAAAAATCCCCAAGTGCAAGAAACCCAGAAGGCCATCTAGTTCAAATCCTGGCTCCATTCAGGAATTTTCAGCAGTATCAAACTCCTGTCTGTAAACAGAAGGGAGATCAACTTTTTACATGGTCTCATAGTGAAAAGACAAGAGGGAATGGTTTTAAACTAAAAGTGGGTAGGTCAAGGTTTGAGGTTGGTCCTGTACAATCTGATCTAATTGGTGGCAGGAAGGATGGAACTAGATTATGTTCCTTTCAATCCACGCCATTCTATGACTCTGTGATATAGCATAAATAATTCGTGGGTAATATTCTACTGTGAAATATTTTATTTGCAATGAGATTTTTGAAAATATATAGTATTGCTTGCTGAAAAAAAAAATCTCAGTTTCAGCATATTATTGACAGAATAGATGCCATAAAGGCATTATTCATGCATCAAGAAATATAGTTTAAGGAAATTTTTGTAAAATGAATTACTTACTTGTTCTTCCTTTCATTATTTTGTAGAACAATATCTACAATTGAGGTATATATGAATATATATATAGAGAACTAAGCAGTGTATTTACTTTGAATAAGAATTTACTATTCTGTGCTTGGGAGCATCTGGGTGAAAGGTGAGAGAGAAGGTACAGGATTATTTCTGTATCTCAGTAAGAAAAAAAACAACAAAAATGGCTTTAAAATATCTGTTTTTATTATTTTTTCTTATCATTCTGTCTTACTGAGCGTAAATCTTACTTCCCTTCAGATTTTGAGCATGCTGCATATGCTCAGCACTGAATGGACCCTGGAGAGACCTCTCCCATGTAAACACGCTGTGCAAGACCCATCTGTGGAAAGAAGATCCCCCTTTGTGGTCATTCAATCTATTGATTAATTTTCTTACAAGAAATCAACTCTGCTAATGAAAGATGTTCACATGAGAACTTCCTGCTGCACTATCTGTTAAAGGAAAGGCCTTGCAGGTAGTGGGAGCTGACTGAAGAATCCTCACTTGCAAGAAGCTGGTTGAGGTATTCATTCTGTTGAGGAATTTGTATAGCATAGTATACAAAAAGTGTTCTTGATTTGTTGTGGAGCACAAATCCTCTAATTTGCAATCTCAGTCAGGATTGATATATTTGACCTCATAGTCCACATAGAACTTACCATTCCCAAATATATTTTAAGTCACAGGTTATACTAATAACATGCAGCTTTCTCAATAGCTAAGAGGTGTATGGTCAGTTCAAGATCACTGACACCTCAAATACAGTACCTTCTCTAGAGTTCCTAATAAAGCTGCTCTGCCATACCACAGGTAAGATTAGCAGTATCGAACTTTGGTTATAGGAGGTGGGACAGCCTTGTATCTATGCACAGGGCAATGGATCTGTTCACAGTTCTGAAAGTTTGTCAGACTGCACTTCTCTGGACAGACAAAAGTACGTATTAGAAGACAAACTTTCCTAAAATCTTTTCTGACAGAGATATCAGGAGTATATATACTGTGCAGAATATACAACTTTGTATTTAATGTTCTGGCTTTTCTGATGAAGGTTTCTCAGAAATCAGACTTCTTGTTTTCCTGGGGAAATCAGATTGGGAACAAAACAACATGCTTAATATTGTCAGTATTTTCCTCTTTTTCACTTCTATAAAACAAACAGAAACTAAAAGAACTTATGATCCTCTTACAAGGTTTCAGAATTTCTGAAGGATAACTCACAGTTCAGAAAATGCAGCTGAATTGCACAATGCTTTCAAGCATTCATGCATTGATCAGTGATACATATATTTTGAATACTTATTACCTCTTTGTAAATTAAATTGCATCCTATAACAAATAAGTTTCTTAGGATTGAAATGAGTTGCATGGTTGCTATGATTCTTCCAACTAGACATTGTATCAAGAAACAGTGAAATATGTTCTTTTACTTATGTGATTGATATTCTTTGGTGAAAATCCCTACATGCTTTGAATTTTGGCTTCAGTACAGCTGTTTAGATTCTTAGGACAAATTCAGTCTGGGGTATAGCTGGGCCCAGGTCCATTGCATATTTTTGCCAGGGCTTACTGCTATTCTTTGCATTGTTCTAATTATAAAGCTTTGATTATCTTATTGATTTAGTGGAGCTGTGTCTGTTTCTGCCAGAGCTGGTTTTGGCTCAGTGATTTCAGATAGAGACAAGCGAAGTCTCACAGGCTTGACCAGAATGTGATTCTCCTTTCACAATGCCACAAGGATCTGATTTTCATTGTACAATGCATCTATATATAAACTACATACAAAATGAACTGAGTAAAGCTAAGGTCTTGTAAACTTTAATTTAGAACAGAGACCTAATCAGCCATCAACTAGATTCTTAAAAGATGTCTGAATATTAATGAAATACATGAAATATTTTAGGTAGACATTTCTGTTTTGTCCAGGAGAAGATAGATTTTCCTTGTGATGCTTTTCCCAAAGTAGTACAAATACTAAATAACAAATAGTTCATCGGGTTTTGTTTTAACATTGTTAAATTACTAACTTTAATGAAGATTTAACAATTCATTGCTTGCACTAAAATCCTTTAGTACTGATGGACACCTATTAATGATATTTAAACTTATAAAAATAATGATTACTGCTAGTTAGTAAGAACATTTATTATCATGCTACAGAAAAATCCGGTCAAACACACTTAGGTCATGTAATAAGGGAATACAAGAGCTGAGGGAAGGACAGATAATCTGTTGTATAAGCAAAGCTGGCTGACACTGGTCTGTTCAGAAAAGCTGTCATTTTGTCAACCTGTTACAGCAAAAGATGTTTTCAATATTTGACCAACTATCTTGCTTACATGTCTTGCATTTTTCAGCCATAAACTACAGACAGACAGATTAGACTTCTGGCCAGTCCACGTGAAAGAGCAGTGCATGTGTGTCCTAGATAGTACCGGTACACAAGAAGTTCCAGTGCTCAGTTTATTATACTGTGCAATCATAGATGAGGAGTAATAAGTATAAGCTTCTGACGTTCCTGCCCATGGTCTCCTGCCAATGAAAAACTCTTAAACATTTCTTCTCTTGTACATAAATGCTTTCTATGAATTTTTAAATTCAGTTTAAAATTTAAAGAAACATTTATGGAATTATTGTTACCCTCAGATTTCCTCTTTCTCTCTCCATTTCCCCCCATAAAAGTAGTATTGGGAAGAATAATATACAGGAAACCTTCCCAACATTATCTCTAAAAGATGAGCTGCAGTTAAGAAACTCAAAAGTAGGCATGATTTTCTCTGTTGAAAATAGGAGAGAAAACTCTTAAAACTTGGAATATGATATTGACAGGGAGAAGGAAGACACAATAGTGGCTCTGGAAGGAATGCTTTTTGAATTTTGTTTATAAAGGAAAATAACATTTTTCCTGTGTTTAGCATTAAAGATATTGGAGTATTATGGAATTAAACTTTCCAATATATTTCTAGTTATTTTTTGTTTGTTTTTAAATAGAAGTAGTTGCATAGCATTTGGTTGCAAAATTGTTTTTCTGGGATTAAAGTGATTTTTTTTTCCCATACTTGAAGGTGGATAAAAATAAGAGTAGACCTGACATATACATTTATCTTGAATCCAGTATAAATTTACTTACTCTTTTGCACCAAATCTTCACTTCATGGGATAATGAAATTTCAGTGAATGACACCTGAGCGCTTTCAGACAAGTCTCCTGTGCTCATCTTTACTGTTTTCTCAGGATTTTAAGAGTTTTATTTTTTATGTTTGTTGTTTTATTTTTTTTTTATTTTTTTTTTCCCTAGGCCAGGTATAATTTAGATTGTTTTATGCACTGAGAAAGTACAAATGCATTTTTGAAGATTTCAGTAAACATGCTTAGGATACATTTGTACTACAGATGTATCTGAGCCTGGAGGAAATTATGAATCCCTTGTAACTTCAAAAGAGCAGAGAATACTTGTTTAAGAAACAGTTTAAGAAACAGTTTAAGATAGCTCTACCTCACTTCCTGGCCAAAACAAAGTGGCCGCTTCAGTCACAGCTGAGTTGCTGTGTTTGCTGTTTCGATAAGAATATGCTCTTTCCATAAATAAGCCTCTGGCAGAATGAACTAACAATTACTTTACTTTCACAAAAGTGCACAAAGATGTCTTGATTAAAATTAGGTTTAAGAGTAGAAAGCTATATATCTCAAAAGCTTTCCAGTGCACTTCAGATGATGGGCTTTGAAGAGCTTTCTTTTATGTGTACTCATTAAATACTACTACTTCTATATATATTTTAATACAATTTTTAAAAAAAGAAAGCAGATAAAATAACAAATGTTGCAATATGTTAAACAAAAATAGAGACTAATTAAAGAAAAAAATGTTAATACGAAATAGTAAACAGAGTTTAAAGTACACTAATCCTTGTGTTTAACTTAAAATTGGAGAGGGTGACAGATATTATATGTGCTGTAATATCTACTACATATTTCTTTTTCCCTCTATTAAATTCTGATCTCAGCTAAATTCTGTTTCTGAGTCATCCCGAATAAGCTTCTCCTTGTCGTTTTCTATGCAAGAGATGATTATGACAGACTTTCTGAATTAACATCAGATATCGCAGCACGTTTGGAAATATCATCCTGCATAAAATAACTGATTAAAATAAAAGTATCTAATGCCAGCCTTCTTACTCATTCAAGTCTTCTCTGATGTTCTGCTTACTACAGAACTTCTCACTGCAGTCTGCTTTTTTGGGGGGAAAAAAAAAAGCACACAAGTGCGATCACCAAAGAAAAATGCCGTGCAAGTTAAAAAATCCATAGTGTTACCTATGTCCACATAAAGGGAAACAAATGGTGTTGTCTTTAATGTATAAAGATGTGAAAACATAATTTTCAGGCAGACGCTAGAATACTACAGTCTTCGAAGCAAATATATATTGCTTCTAATATTCATCACAGCAGAATAAACTATAGAGAAACTGGATTGAGGAACCATGAAAATTAAAACAAGTCAACTCAGCTGAGCAGTAAACATATGCTACCTAGTGGAGATTATAAGGAATATGACTCCTATGTTTTCTATAAAGAATGGGAAATAAAATGGAAGAAAATACACAGGTATAATAAAAAGGTTAAAGACTTGGGGTTTTTAGGGGTAACGCATGGTAAACACAGCGATTGAATCACATCCGAAGGTATCCGTTCCATGCAGTGAAATATATTATGCAAAGGCTTTGACCTTTAAGAGAATATGTTGATGATTTTCCTCTGCATACAGAAAAATGTCAGCACAAGTGTAAATAAATGTCATTAAGTTTGTTTTTGTATTCAGAGTATATCCACCAGGACCAAGATGTGCTGGTATTCAGATACCTGAATGCAGTGCATTCGAAATACTCATTAACCCTCCTAGTTCATTGAGCAGTCACTCAGGATGCCTCAAAGGTGGCAACCTCCCACATCAAGGAAATAGGTTCTTATCAGGCTTGTACAGAATGAGAATGCTTCTTGTCTTCACGTAAAAAACTACATAAACAGTGTGTATTCATGCCATGTTCTGAAGATTTGTTTTCCCAGGGACCTCAAAAAGTCCAGTTTCAGTTTTCTAATTCTTCAAATACACAGGTATAAGAATTAGAAAATGAAGAAACAACACTGCTTTGATATGGAAATTATTTCATAGGTGTTCATATTCCTTGCATATTAGAGGATGGTTTTCCAGGACAAAACCTCATTTAAACATTTAATTTTTTGAAGTATACACCTACTGTAATCAGTGGATTAGAGTCCATAAACTGACTCCCTGGGACCCTTACATGATCTTCATAACTGCTTTCTAGTTACTTATCACCAAATGGAGAGTGGGGATCTTGAGATGCTCTGGAAAGAAGTCTGAAGGTAGGTTTTATGAAACCTGAGCTGACATACATCCTGCTGTTCCATATGTCTCTCATAATCAGGTCAGGACAGTTCAAAAAGATTTTGCTTCAAGAATTTATAGATTACCTTACATATTTTCACCACTTTTTATTTGATAAAGTAATTTTCACTATTTAGTCATATATTTAGTCAAGTAACTTAAGAATTGCCTCCTTCCCCAAACAAATATAACATTAATATTCAAATCTTCAACATTTTAAAAATGCATTTTTTCTTCTTAGTTTTGAAGAGTGTTTCTGAGAGCAAATGCAATTGCTTTTGTAATAGCAATGAAATAAAAGGCCTGCAGGCATCTTTGGTTTCATCAGTATTTTTATACAACTTAATGATGATTGATTGCATTAACTGTTGGGAATTGCAAGCACTCAGCACAGTTAAAAATTAGGTCATTTGTATAGATGTAGGAGCTAAATTTAAGCATCCAAACTGAAGAAAAAATTCATGAGTCTGCTTAATTACATCTTACATACTAGCTTATCCTGGAAAACCGAATGGTTAAAGGGTGATCCTGAAGGTGCTTACTTCTTGGGCAGAACTCTTGATTTCAGCAGCAGTATAGAAATCAGTAAACAAAGTCATGAGTGTCCACAAGACTACATCCATGACAGAAATCTCCTAAATTTCATCAGGTATATACTGAGGCTCCTTTCTATCACATCTCAGTAACTTAAAGCACGCTATCTTGACAACCTACACGATTATGTTATGAAGCTGTTCAAATACTGCATGAGTTTGTTGGTGGAACCATGTTGGGATTTTTTCTTTAATAATTTGACATATTTTGTGCTGTACTATTTAGAGAATAAAAGTGACTGGATGATGGAAGACTTTATAATAGCTACTTTGTGGTGATCTGTAAATTGCTATGCTAATCAATGTGTGATATTTTGATGAGTTTTAAATGTTACAAATTTTTTTATCCCAGTTTATGTAGCAGACATTAATAACCAAACTATTCATTTCATACTAAGAGTAACTTCTACTGTGAGTGTAAAATCTCTACAAGTAATGTATTTTAACTTTGCTCTTCATTCACATCATATATCCTATGCCATTTTCAAGCAGAAAAAATAATAGAATTGTGCCATCTAGGAAAAGGTTTCTTTCAGGGCCCAAGACAGCCATAAAATCACTAGGCAATGTCATGTAGTTATAATAGATGTTACTTGGAAGGTAAGAAGATGGAATTGAAAAGATTAGGAAGTTAACTAGATCCTGCAGGACAATGCAGCCTTGCAGTATTTAAAGGGAACTTATAAACAGAAGGGAAATACATTTTTTGCATGGGTATAAAGTGATAGAACATGGGGGAATGATTTTCAAGTAAAAGAGAGGAGCTTTCGATTAAATGCCAGGGAGAAATTTTTCACTGAGGGCATGGTGAGGCCCAGAGAAGCTGTAGGAGCCCCATCCCTGGAGGTTTTTTAGGCTGGGCTGGTAATCCGGCCCATGGTAGGGGGATTGGTACAAAATCTTTGATGTCCCTTCCAATTCAATCCATTCTATGATTCTATGAATGTATATGTATGGATCTGTACACATTTTTACATGTAAATGTATCATATATATGCAAATGTACACAAAGGTAAGTGTGGATTAAATGTTTATGTACAAAGACACTCAAAAATGCATGAATGATGGTCCTTATGAGAAGTTATTTCACATTTTAACAAATTAATATTTCTGAATCTATTTCACATTTAATTATAAAGCATATAGTAGTTGTTAATGATTTTTTAAATGGTTCAGTCATGTACCTCATTCTTTTTCTTGAAAAGACATAGGATTTTGCTCATATTTCGAACTCCTTTTGCCAGTTGGTGGTCCTGAAGTCAGTCATTTATGTTGGCATAAAAATCTGATTTAAAAATGTTACTGATGGACATTGCTTAGTGACATTGGTGGTCTCAGTAAATGAATGGCAAGAACAGGCTTTATCGAATTGTACCTAGTTTTGAAAACAATGCAACCTGGATTTTTTATTATTATTATTATTTTTTTAAGCATTTAGTATAGCTTATAAAAAAATCCTTGAAGGTTTTAGAGTCTGGATTTGGTAAACATCAGAGACACAAGTTTTGATGAATTCTTTGGTGCAAAACCAAGGTGGAAATTGCATGCTTGAATAATACTTTAGAGAACTCTCTTAAGTCATTGTTGTGTGTCTACCCATGCAGAGCAGATTGGATCAGTAAAGTTCAATGCCATGTCCTTCAGTATTATAATTCTGTGAATTTTGACTATGCAATAGAACTTTTTTTTTAAAGAAGGGAGTAACCTTAAAGCCATATGAGGATATTGTATTTTGTCTTACCTTTCAGTCTTCTGAGCTCAAAGGTTCACTGCAGAACATGACAAATCAATACGCAGATTAGAAACAATCCCGAAGTGTTTAGGGTGTAGAAATTCCACATAGGACTGCCTGTGAATGTTCTACCATTCTCTGGTTAAAGAACTGTGCTGCACTCATGCAGATACTGTCTGCGATAGCTTGCATTTTTATTTTTTTATGAGATATCTGTTGAAAAAAATAGTTCGTCAAAATTGACACCATTCTCAAGAAAAGGTCAGCTTTAACAAATGTTCTTTTTCTCTGGGAAATAATATAAAAAGGTAAAGAAACTGCAATTTTCTCATGATAGCAGCCTTGAAATAAAAAATAAAAAATACAATCTGTTCAGAATTTTTGAAAATCAAGTGAATATATAGTAAAAAATAATAATAATAATTCAGAATTAGCTGAGATTTTTCCTAATAGAAACAGAATTTTATTTCGTTCTTAGTTCTCAATGGTATCACATTTTTAGTGTTTTCTGTTATTCTCTTTCCTTTTTAATATATCATGTTTGTCTTTGTAATTTTCCAATTATATTAAAGTTAGAAAGATTCAAGTTTGGTAAAATACCAGAAAATAGTATTCTTAACTAGGGATTTGCCTTACTGAAGATGCATCAAGCATGCATTATTTTGTCTCTTGCCCTGTGTAAAATCTCCTATAAATGTAAACAGTCATCACTGTTGTACTGTTGTTTGTTATTGCATTTAATTATTGTTCAGGAGAGCATGTTTAACTATGATGGATTTGTGTTCTCCTACTCTCTGTGATCTAGAACAAAGGAAGAGATCTTTGATGTTAGGAATAGCTCTATATTTTGGTTTTCTTGGGGGCATTTTTGTTGTTGTTTTTGTTTGTTTGTTTTAAAAAAATTTTAATTTTTAAATTTTAAAATCAAATTTTAAAATATTTGATCTAGAAAACAGGGTTAGTAAAATTAGTCCCGAGTTGTTAGTATTAAATAAGAAAGTTTGTTCTTCCAACGTAAGGGAAAAAATCTGAACTATCATACAGATTAGTTTAACCATCCTGAAGGAGTTCCTTCACACAAAGGGAGAATAGCACAACTTGAAACATAGTCTTGAGCTTTAAGTATCTTTTCAGATCTCTTAAAACCGAAGCTTAAAGATCTTGGAAAAAGAGTCATAAAACCTGGAACTTAATTCAAAGAAGAAAGGTTCAGAAAGTGCAGAGGGCTTTGTCACAAGAAACTTATCATGAATTTAGACTGATTAAAGCATGAATAATGAAAGTTAAACAGGGAAGCTCATAGTACATTATTTTTCAAGAACATATTTCAGTAAGTTATTTTATAGAAACTCATTAATACGAGAGGGCAAATCAAACTTACACAAGCCTCGAATTGTTCCATAAATATCAGCTACAAGCTAAAACTACTGTTTTGAACATTCCTTCTGTTTTCGTTCTTTGAACTTTACAAGGAAAAAAAAAAAAGAATGAATGAATCATCTTGAATCATCTTGGGTCTGTTTTACGGGAGGGAACTTTTATGTTTTTATAATAATATTATTGACAGAATAAACTCTAGATGAACCAGGTCTTATTTGGTGTGCAGCTGGCCTTTAGATTTGATTATGTCTGATGCCTTTAACTGTTTTACAACTAAGAGTAGAATAGCTAGAAGGGATTAGAAGCAGCTGACAAATACAGACCGGAATTTATAACAGTGAAATTTGCTGATTAGAAAGCACTCTTTCAAACTGAGAGCAACATAATATTATGTACTTTGGAGATGTCAAAATAGGAGTTCTTGTAGCTGAGTGCCAGATGCAATTTTGTAAGAATAGGCTAAAATAAATTAAGTCTTCTTATAAGTTATTCTTGTATAACTAGATAAATGCTGTTGATATCTTGATTTTTATTTATTTTTCACTAGGCAGGAAAAAGGACACAGAAGACATTTTCATCTTTATTGAATGAGGGTGTTTTTTTTTTCTCAAAACTTTCCCTCAGCCACTGTAAGTCTATTTACTGCAGCAAAAAATCGTGTTCTGAAAAGTTCTGGAAAACCAGTGCAGTGTTATAACACAAATACTAAATTAATACTGAAAACTTTTAATCACAGACTTAGTAGAACAACTTTTCACTTAAATACTAACTACTAATAGGTTTGACTTGCTAAATACCATTTAATTATAAATGAAATGCACGTTCCTACACATTAGCTGATAATTGTGGTTAATATAGTAGACCCAAAAGTAATTACTTCAACAAGAAGAGAGGTTGTAAAAGACAAAAATAATCATTTGTTTACATGTAACAGGATTTTTTTCTGTGTTAATCTTTTTCCACTACCTACTACTTAACTTGTAAATAGATGATCAATGATTTCCATGCAAGAAAGGACTTATTCAATATCCCTCCCCTATAAAAGAAGTATTATGGATTTGTTTGTGAACAAATTCACTAAACAGAAAAATTAAGATGGCAAATGATGCATGCAGCCAAATTAAAATGAACTGTGGGAAAATCATTAAAAATTAATGTGGCTTAAATTTCATTCCAAGTTATTTGCCACTCATGGTAGTTTTATTGCTAATTCAGGAAAAAAAAAATAGATAACTCATGAATAATAAAGGCATTATGTTACCTTAAGTAACACTGTGAAATAAAAGAAGCAGCATGCAAACATGCTCTGGTATTGGGAGTTAGTACCAAGACATGATACAATATCAAGATGATATGACAAATCCTTAGAATACATAACAGGGCAATTGCATGTGAATTACAATGAGGAGAAGCAGCGTCACTTTGATTGTTTTGTCTTTATTTTCTGTACCTGAGAATTTTATTAGTAGAAAAGATTGAAGAAGTAGATTTTGATGCTGAAAGCAGCTGTATGGATGGGTTTTACAATCCCAGACTGATACCCAGAAGCACAACTTGTGTTCTTCAAGTTTCAAAATGTCAGTAGATAAATAATTTGTCCTAGAAACACGCTAATTAATGAAATCTTGGTCCTTGGAACACATCAATCTTTGTTCCATATTTGGAGAACAGGAGCCATTGAAATCTTGCAGCTTGGCCAAGTTGCAGAAGTGGACAGTTTAAGCAGTGCAGAAACAGAATAACCATCAGTGCATTATAAGAGGACTGGAAAATATTGTTAGAGTCAGTTATTGGGATTATGGAGAAAATGTCAGTGACATCATATATCTATTACTTTGAAATAAGTATTCAGCATTGTTATGGTGTTTGTATTGCACATAGTGTTTCAGAAGTAACAGTAAGGAGAATAGCCTTCCTCATTTAAACAAGGTCTAAAGTACCCTGTTTACCTGTGGCATCAGAGAACAAGGGTAGGATTCTGGGCAATTTCTTCAGTATAGAGGATAATTCTTTGTTGTTCCCCATCATCCCCGTAACCTAGTGATCCACCATCTTTTGTACCTGAAGTTAAAATTACTGTCCCAAATTGGAATAGCTGCCAAATGAGGAGAGGCCCTGAAACACAAATTTTCAAAAGCAGTCATAGATTCATAGATTCATAGATGCATTAGGTTGGAAAGGACCTACAAGATCATCTAGTCCAACCATCCTCCTATCACCATCCCTACCCACTAAACTACTAAATCAAATCCCTTAGCACCTCATCTAAACGCTTCTTGAACAGCGCTAGGGATGGTGCCTCAACCACCTCCCTAGGCAGGCCATTCCAGTGCCTGACCACTCTTTCAGAGAAAAAGTTTCTCCTCAAATCTAATCTAAATCTTCCTTGGCGCAACTTGTGGCCATTCCCTCTCGTCCTGTCACTAGTAATCTGGGAGAAGAGGCTGACCCCCTCCGCACCACAATCCCCCTTCAGGAAGTGGTAGAGTGCAATAAGGTCCCCTCTGAGCCTCCTTTTCTCCAGACTAAACAATCCCAGCTCCCTCAGCCGCTCCTCATAAGACTTGTGCTCCAGACCCCTCACCAGTTTTGTTGCCCTTCTCTGAACACGCTCCAGGGCCTCAATGTCTTTCTTGTAGTGAGGGGCCCAAAACTGAACACAGTACTCGAGGTGCGGCCGCACCAGAGCTGAGTACAGGGGGATGATCACCTCCCTGCTCCTGCTGGCTACACTATTTCTAATACAGGCCAGGATGCCGTTGGCCTTCTTGGCCACCTGGGCACACTGCCGGCTCATGTTAAGCCGAGCATCAACCAACACCCCCAGGTCCTTTTCCTCTATGCAGTCTTCAAGCCACTCTGCCCCAAGCCTATAGCATTGCATGGGGTTATTGTGGCCAAAGTGCAGGACCCGGCACTTGGCCTTATTGAACCTCATCCCATTGATCTCAGCCCAGCTATTCAGCCTATCCAAATCCCTCTGAAGGGCCTCCCTACCCTCAGGCAGATCAACACATCCTCCCAGCTTGGTGTCATCTGCAAACTTATTGAGGGTACACTCAATCCCCTCGTCTAGGTCATCAATAAAGATATTAAACAAGATGGGTCCCAATACCGACCCCTGGGGGACACCACTCGTAACGGGATGCCAGCTGGACTTAACTCCATTAACCACTACCCGCTGGGCACGGCCCTCTAGCCAGTTCCCCACCCAGAGAAGAGTGAACCTGTCCACATCACGGGCTGCCAGTTTCCCCAGGAGAATACTGTGGGAGACCGTGTCAAAGGCCTTGCTGAAGTCCAGGTAGACTACATCAACAGCCTTTCCCTCATCTACCAGTCTGGTCACCCAGTCATAGAAGGAGATGAGGTTGGACAAGCACGACCTGCCCTTCCTCTGTTTCCTATCAACACCTCTGAGTAACTTTGCTCAATGAAAACAAGCCCTTGGTTCTATACAAGTATTGCTCAGCAACAACTGAAATACCTGTGTGTCATCATCCCTGTTTTCATCAAAACAGGGCATCATACAAGACTCTGCAAAGAAACTCTGTCCTAGCTGAAACCATGATGTGTCTTCTAACGGTTATCTTACTTGTGGTCAAAAAGTGTAAATGTTCCAAATCATTTTTCTTAATAGATAGGCTCAATCTTGATACTGTTTTGCTTCTACTTGATGAAGTAATAGCATTTAACAACGTGCAAAAAGCCTGTTGTTTCAAGGAAAATTGTTGACATATTTTGAAGCTGACACTAATTTTTAGCGTTCATTGCTGGTACATGGATTTTTTTTTTTAGCTGAGAGACACTCAATACTTAAAGAAGATTTGGCTAGTCTGTTTGAGAGTGGTGATTACTTTTTAGTCTTCTGTTTCAGAAGACATTACTCAGATAATTTCTCTGTTGCTGTGGAAAGATGCTGTGGAAGAGTGTACACGAGGATTTATGGCCTGAATGGATCCTTTGCCTTTAGTCCATACTCAAATAACCGTCAGAAACCATTTTTCATTACAGTTTGCAGGAAAATGAAGGCATCCCTGATGCTGCCTTGTTCCTGATCACTGGCTCCCTACTAAATTTTTAATCTAAACAAAGCCTGAAGGATCTGTATATAAAGTTTACCATATAAATGATGGTGAGACTCATCTTTTGTGGGAAATATGTCTACTTCTTAATTCTTTGTCATTTTCCATGTCTTGAGTAAAATGAATGAAGAGGAAGTAGAATCAGTAGTTTCTGATACTCCTTGTCTTGGAAATCTGGAGTTCCCTCCAAGAGGAGAACAGAATCACTGCCAGCTTTTTTCTTTGTCCTACTAAACCACTAGTATCCACTTCTTTCCTCTGGATTGAAAGTAATCTCCAAAGCTAATCTAGTCCAAACCCTTACTCAGAGTTTGGACAATTCTGAGGATGAATTAGGCTGTTTGATAAATCAGATTTTCAGTACTGCCATAGGAGATCTGATATTTTTTTAAGAAATCTATTCCAGTGTTCAACTACCCTCAGTGAATTATTTCCATAATATCTTGTACTTTTCTGCATTGCAGCTTGTATATGTGTCTCACTGTCCTGAAACATAAATATCAAATAAATTCTTCTCTTTGTTTTGAATAAAGATTATCCTATTTCTTGGAAAGGAAACAAAAATAACCTGTAGTTTAATATGACTTACACATTATTTTGAATGTAATAGTGATTTTGAAGTCTAAGGCAAAAGTGGTAAAAAAATACACTACTGTGACCTCATTGCTACTGTTGACAGATATGTAGCAGAACTTTCTAAAACCCACATATCAAACTACAGACCAGCTGGTGTTTCTTATCTATTCACAGTAAATTGAATCTATCATATGTAAATATTCTGAGAGGAAGCTTTTTGACAAGGGATTTTATTCAATAGAAATAATATGTATGGGGTTTTTTTTTTTGCTGTTGTTATTGGGTTTATTTTATTGTCCTTATAAAATACCTAACCAGAAGTAAAACTTCTCAAATCTTTCTCCATTAGCTGTTTTTTTTTTCTTTTGAATCACTCAAACAGACCTGTATTGTTTGATTTTGTAGTTGTGGAAGAGTAAGCATTTTTATTTGTCCATCTATCTAGTTCTCTCTTTTACTCCTACCGAATTACTATGTAATCTTTGAGTATATTAGGAAAAATTAGTACCCACTCTGGGTTGATGTGAATTGTTGGTATTGAAACACTGTGCTCTCAACTGTGAAAATATTATCACAGTCATCAAGACTATTTGAATCTTCACATGGTACACACAATGCTCTAAATATACAATAAAAATATATTTTTTGTGAAATATTTACAATTGGATTCTTCTTTTCCAATTCTGTAGAAGTTCAGGAGACTCATTGAGTCATACTGACTCCTACAAGGAATGTTAATAAACAAAGTAGGTTTTTTTTTCCATTTCAGAGTATAGGGAAAGCCAGTAGACATGCATCTGTCATTACAGACTCAGACATTTACAGACACATTGCCATCATACCAGATTCCTCTGACACTTGTTTTCTTTGGTTCATCAAATTAAATATGTAGAAAGCAACCAAATGGAAATGGAAAACAGTTTTAGTTCTGAAACAGTACTAATTGTCCTTTAAAATATAATTATTTTTATGTTTTAGTATTATTTTAAAGTAAAAAAAGGTTGTTAAAGTTTTTGTTTTATAGTTCACGAGCCTACCACATTTTCTCCGCAAAATTTTGGCTTCCTAATACCTGAAAGTTAATTTAATTTAAATTAATTAAAATTATATTAATTAAAGAGGAAACATATTCCTCTCTCTCTATTTGCTATTATAAATATCATATTTTCCTATCTCTGTGTTTCATGTTTTATTGTCATTGTATTTCTTACTAAAGTCTGTGAAGACCTTTCTATTTTGAAGTAGAGTTGCATCTTGAATTACCTGAATTACTTCTCAGTTGAAACAGAGAAGCTGGAAAAAAACTAACAAAGAACATCTTTGTGCTTTTTAATGTTGTATAACCACTGGATTGATCTATTTTCAACAACAAATAGAAGTATGAGATGAGCTTTCTCTGAAAATATTTTCTTTTGTTCATTGGAAGGCTGGTATAAATTGAAAATTTGGAAAGTACTTGGGTTTGGATCTGGTTTATATTTGCAGATTTGACTTGCTGAGCTGTGTACATATTTTTGTGTCTACTCTCTAGTTTTCCTCTCTGTATTCAGAATTATTAAACAATATTAGCCTAGTGTGTTTTGAGAAGAGTAAAAATAACATAGAATCATAACAGCAAAGATAGAACTGATAGAATTTAGAATTTATTCATAATGAAAATTGATAATTAAAATAAATGCATTTTGAGTATTTGTGCCAATGCATATTGTAAGCTTATTTATCCAGTGAAAATGCAGTCAGTATACTAGATAGAAACATTTTCATAATATCTTAGGTAAATGTTACTAAATGGCACTTACATAGTGAACTGTAATCAAATTCTGCACCTGCAGGAAAATTAATAATACAATCACTATTTTAATTTGTATTCTGAAATAAAGTAGAAAGTTAAGAAGGTAATTATGAAGAAAATAAATAGAATCTACTAATTTTTTAGATCAAATCTTCTCTTTTACTGTCAGAAGTCTTGCTTTTGAGATATATAAATTGTAATAGATAGCAAGACTAATTTTTTGTTCAACTTTCAAAAATAAGCTATACAGATGTTCATCAGGTACAGATGTTATAGGCTGAAGTAGCATATGAACTTTCAGCAACAGAGGAAATGATTGCTGCTTGCTTTTCTAATAACATTGTTATCTCCTCTTTTTGAGCATAAGAGCACTGAATTGCTTTCATTTATATAAAGTTTATATCAAAATACCAACAGTAGTATTCTCTATGGCTTGAAGTTTTTGATACCTGCTTTTTTAGAAAACCTATTCAGTTCTTTGTTCACAAACCTACTCCCAACCCCAATTTAGAAACTTGTTGTCTTTGTTTACATCACATTTTTGCCTCAAAGACATGATGCTATTCATTATTACTAGCAAAATTTAATCTCTCTTAAAAGGTATACTTTTAAAGTTGCTCCAACATAAGGAAACTATTTTTTCCTTGTCACTCTATTCATCATGAGTCCTATCCACCTGAGTGCACAGTAATTGCTCAGATTTTACTATATTCAACACTTTCTAAAGATTCCAAGAGAGATTTTGTGCTTTGCTTTGACTTTCTTCACATTGTGTTGATTTTTAATATATTCTTATTGTGCTATTTTTCTTTAAAATAAGGAGGAACATATTTCCAGTGTTATCTCTGCATTTTGTTAACTTTAGCTAAAGAAATCACTGTATTGGAATGCTTTTCTGAGAAGCAAATAAACCCTTAATAACAGCACCATTCCCACCTATATATATTAAATAGAACCCACATCCTATTGTAAAAAGTTTATGATGGAGAAATGTACAGTAATCCTGTTCAATTCTTGAACTCTCTTTTGTAAAACCTGTTGTTAAATGAGTGAGATGGAGAACTTCACATGTGAGGAGATATTTTTTTCAATAGCATTATCATACTTACTAACAAAACACACTTGAGAGATGTGTAATTTTTGTAAGAGCCTTTGTTATTCCAGGGTTGAGTTTCTTCAGGAAGGAATTCTAACATACAACCTCTTGAAAACCATAGTGATTGTGTGTTTACTGATTTCATAGTGGTGATTTCAGAAGCATGTCTGTTGATTGCAGTACATCCAACTTATGAGTTTCCTTAGCAGCTTAAGAAAATTGTCATTAATAGCTACTACATCTCACTTATGATTGGTCATATATTTCAGGGCATACTTCATTATTGGTGGTGGTCATTTTGGACCAACCTGAGAGGAGAATATATATTTATTTGGGAAAACAGCTTGATGACACGTGCTCATAACGGACTATAGAGAAGCTCAACTAAAATACTTATTTTTTTATGGCTAATAAGCTAAACATTTTTCTACAGTTGAATCATTTAAGATTGTGTTGTATTATTTAATTTTATGTGACTAGCAGACTTCAAAGGTTTTGAAGTTACTTGCTTTTCTAGACACTTCAAATTACAGTACTGTAAATCTCAACAAAATCTCAACTTCCTTTCTACTATCATTTTTTCACATTATTACCTTCAAAAATTTGATTGCTCTCTTCAGTTCTGGTGACTAACTTTTATGATCCATTTTGTGTTAAGACACTTTCCTGATGTATTAAATTATGTGCTCCCCTGCTGTCTCGTAATACTGCAAGGTACAAGATGATCTCTAAAAAATATGTGATAACAGTAAATAGCAATCAAAAGAGAATCACTGTATGTACTTTTGTCTGTTTTGCTTTTCTTTTGTTTTCTATGGCAACTTATTAGAAACACTGATTCAACTGCCAAGCCTAGGCATAAGATGGTGAGTAATCAAGTGTGAATACAGAAAATCACTTTAAATAGTTAAGCAAAGTCAAGAAGACCAAGCAGGCAGAAAACTTGCTGTAGACACTTTATCAAAAGTGCAGGCAACTTCTCTGCTTTTAATTAGGAACAGTATTTCGAGTTCTTGCTCTTCTGTGTCTTGTATAACGGCAGCATTATTCAGAGAATTTGACCAATATTCTTATCGGCCTTTTTTGCCCTAGTGTAATAAATGCTCACTTGTGTGAGAAGCTGAGCTAAGTCATTTGCTGTTCTATGTCTGCATCATAAGGATGATACTTAGTCAAACATTAGCAGCTCCATTACCTCTTTACAGAGATTAACTTTATGCTAAACTGTAAAGGTTTTATATTTTTCCTTTGTGTTTTAGAGTCACTAAAATCAGAAAATTGTTAAACACAGTTATTCTCTCAAATTTTGATCAGTGTTTAAGAACATCAACCTTGTTTACACATCACTGTCTACATTATTTCCTACTGAAGAAATAATCTACTCTTTTAATATATATCTTTCCCCACTTCAGCTTCATTATTCCTTCAGTATTAGATCAGCATACTAATGAAAGCAGTTCAATTAAAACTTTTTAAAAATAGAACAATTTTATGCTTGTTTTTCTACGGACATGAAAATGAGGCATAAATAACAGTAGATATTTAGCACTGATAGCTTGTAGCTAATAAAAATTGATTGCAAATTTAGCAGATATTCTGTTATGTGAAAAATTTGAAAAGAGCAATTCAAAAATAGAAATATGAAGTTTTAGTTTAGTATTAAATTACATCAGGTGAGATTAAAAAGCTATAGATAAAAAAATATTTATAAGCAGAGAGATATTAGAAAATTCAGGAGACAGTAAATAGAAAATCTAGAGGTTATTATAATCAGAAGTATTTTTTTTTTCAAATACAGAAAGCCAGAGGAAAACAAGATATGTTGATACTAAAGGAGACCGATCCAGATTCAAAGTCCTCTGATAATAGATTCAAAAGCAGTTTTTGCTCCAGACAGTCATTCTGACCACATATGTCCAAAACACTCCAAAGACTGGTAAGGGAAAGGAAAAAATAATGATCCTTTACATCTGATTACAGCCCAGTTCTGTGGCTGTGATAATTCTGGTAACCTATACTATTTCAAGTTTTATCTCTAATTGCTTACAAAATTCCTGACAGCACTTGCAATGGGATTTCAGTCTTTCTGTTCCATATTTTATCATGAGTTTATACTTGTTGTATTTGATACACTAGTAGAAAGCCTGTTAGACTTCTTTAGATGACAATGAATGCCTTACATACTAACAATCAAGAATGATAAGGAAAGGAAGAAAACTGCAGACCAAGTGTGGACATTGTACAGATTGCTGCTATCATGACACCTATGATCCTTTTTTATTATTTTTTTAACTTAGAATTTGAGCATATTCTTCTGTATGTCAATTCCAAGAACGAAGTATCTGGGACATAAATGCAGTTTATAAAGATTGCAGCTATGTAGTTTCCAGATGTTGAAGTTTTGCATATGAGCTAAATTTTAAGCACAAAAGAGGAACTGCACTCAGAGTTTAGTAGTACTGCACTCCACAACTGACTGCCCTTGAGTGCTCTAAGACTCATTACTGACAAATTTAGTTGCTCATTTTCTGTAGAAGTTATTGTAACTTCAGTGCTAATGGTAACCTATAATTGTAACCAAATGCTGCAAAACAATCTATAGGGAAATAAAATCCATTAAAAATTACTTTCTTCTACCTGGCAATGAATGAAACAATGTATTATCTGAAATTATTGCAAGTAACTTATATTTTAAAATGAATGTGACAATTGGAATCAGGACACAGTTAAGATTTTCCATATGCAGTGGAGCTCTTTGTATAGTATTTGAGAACACAGCTAGCATTTTAGCAACTGAAGTGACACAGGAATGGATGAAAAGTAAGAAATTACTTGAAAATAAATGCTAGTTTTTTAAGAATTTGTAAAATTATTTTTCCATTTTGGTAGTTTAACACTTAGCATATATTTCCTTCAGCTATAATCCAATCTTTCTTTAAGTTCTAGTGGATTTTTCAAAGATGTTTCAACATAGGTAGCATGTTACCTTGAACAAATACCTCTTATTTCCATGGAAACTATAACAGTGACAAAGGTCACAATAACACGATTTGAGAGAGTAGATTCTCAGCAACAAAAGGCTATTTTTCAACATAGTCACCACCACTAACTATGGATTTCTGTTGGTGATGAACAAGAGCCTGCATATAGTGCTTTTAAAAATCTGCACCAGTAGAGGTGACCCACTGTTTCACAGCTATGATGGCATTGTTGCTAGAAAAACATTGCCCATGCTGTCCATGATTGTCCTCTTCTCTGTCCTGACTCTGGAATTTTGATCCTACAGCTTCTTAAGCAGTGCAATGTATCAGTCAGAGTTCATGATTAGTCTGTGTTGGCTGAGACATCCACTGGTTGGTCTCCATAAAAATTCAGTATGTGTTAATGAAAGTCACTGTATGCAATTTTTTTTCAGCACGAGGGAATTCAGCTACCCATTTTTTCTCCCATGTCAGACTGCCTCTCTGCTGCCATCTATCACACAGCAAAAAAATGTAACTGAATTTTGGTGGGAAGGTTCTACCTCTACTTCTTTACAACCAACATCCACTTCTGACATCATAAGTCAACATAACAAGATAGGATACATTACTTTCAGAACAGTCCTCATACATCCAACATAAGTAATTCAGTACTTATTTCTAGAAATGGTTAACATGCTTTTTTGATTTCCTGAGAATGTGGTAGAAATGAGAATGGATTTCTGAGATTAACAAAGCGACAAATGCAGGGAACTCATTACAGAATTTGTTTTGCCTTTCATTGTGCAATTTTGATAACAAAAAGGGAAGGACATAAAGAAAATCTAATGAAAGAAGTAGATAGAAATAAGGACCAGAAAAAAAATAAAAATAAAAACTATGGTCAACTGAGGATGTTAACTGTCACTGAGATGATGATTGTCATTTCCAGATGCATACTGTAGATGAACCTATGTGGTTCTGAAAAAAATATGTGCCAAGCTGGGATTGGACCCTATGAGTAGGTAGAGGTTGGTCTTCTCTGAAGGCCAAAACTGTTTTGTCAGTATTTCCTTGATTTTCCTTCCTTTCCAATGTTTCTTGGAGTTGTGAGCAGTTCTGAATGCTTAGATCAACATTACTGGTGAAGGAAAAACTCCTCTGATGTACTTGAAATGTCTGTTCTTTAGAAACTTGAAGAATCTGGAGAACACTTCTTTCCTGTCTGATGATTCTGAAGGAGCTGGGAGGGCTTCCCTGTTATGAAGTCAGTTACAGTAATCAGAACTACTTCTGAATATTGTAGGCCTTGCATTAATGGAGAGTTTGCATTTCTCTGCAACCCCTCACATCAGCTTTTGACATTTGCAAATCCAGCTAGATGCTTTGAAGCTCCAAAATGAGGCAGGGGAGGAAAAAGTGTGTGGCAGTTCATAGATGGCACACTGCAAACATTACTGCAGTTTGGAGATACAGTTTCAGTGGAATGGATCTCTACTTCAACTGCTTTCTATTGATTTTCTGCTCTTGTGACGTTGTCTTGTCCCACATAATCTATCCCTTCTTTTTAATTATTCACCCTTCATTAATACATATTTCTGAAGCTGGTATAAAAAGAGGTAAGAGAATTGATTGACATGACACCCCTGAGGCATTTAAACTAGTCTGTTGCCTCCAGACTGGCAGCCTGTCATAAGCTTAATGTTTCATGCATAGAGAACATAATAGTACTGTAAAAACAACACCTAAGTTCATCTGTTGGTAGAAATGCAGCTTTGCTAAGATTGCTGTAAATATTGAGTGGGAAGCTCTTTGGGAAGGCAAAATTGACCAATAATGTTATATTTAAATTAAAGCCATTGTTCTCCAGGAATAAATGAGAAGGTAGAACTAAACAAAAACTTGAGGGGAAGCAAGAGCACTAGAGTAGTACAGAAAAAATATTTCTCACAACCTTGAATTGGTAGTGGAGGATTATATAGAATCAGATGTGTGAAGTAACATTCTGCTAAATTGAACAAAAAGGTTCTAACTCTAAACGTCGTACTTTAATAATAGCATGAATGTTATATATATATGAAGTTTTTGATTGTCAGAAAGAAATGTAGCATGACCTAGAGAGATCAACCAACAGGCCTCCATTATTGTTTTTCCATATATGATCTCCAGTACTTTCAATGTCTGTAGTTTTGTCTTTTGATTCACAGGGGAAATATTATTTGAGGTATCAATTTATTTGCCATTTGAGGATTATGTATGTGTAAGCAATGTTCTCAGTCTTATACATTTACAACAGAGTGCTATATAGCACCAAGTTGACGCCTTGGTGTTCTGTGGTCTACACCTGTTAGTTCCACCACTAATCAAAGCACTATGTATATAATATGGATAAGGAGAACAGCAATGGAGGATAACGCAAATGACAAAATGCCAAAAGGTGTATGTTTGTTGATGACAAAGAGCTTCAGACATCAATCTACAGAAATAATTTCAGCATAACTTGGAAGGCAAGTTAACTTATAGCTGAAATAATAGTTTCATTAACATTTTACACTTTCAAGGGATATACCTCAGAAGGAACAAGAAGAGGAAATAACATGTTCCTAAATGTAGTCACTCAAGGTGTTTGTAATGTTGACACATATAAAAGCCTCCAGACCTACTCTGCTGTCAGAAGGAACAGTGGATCAAGTCATTCACAACTATTCTAAGAGTGGAATAAATGCTGTCCCAAAATTTTCTGCCTCTGTCCCTGTGTAAAAGCAATGTGGATAGCTGGCTTGGATATAGGCAGCTTCAGATGAATTTCACTTCTAGTAATTTGAATACAACATGGTATTTCACACCAGAAAGAACAACTTGTTCTACAATCATAGGGTAGGACAAAGTACTCGTGGGGTCAGAGATTTAATAACTGCAAATTCCTGACCTGATAAAATATTCCAGTTATTTTTGTGAGACATTATTTGTATTTTTTATTGTACCATCCAAATGTGGTAAGCCCTCAGCCAACACTGCGGAAAATCAAGCTCTATTTGAAGTTTTTTACTTCAGCATTCATCAACTACAGTTTCTGCCAAATGATGAGGGTACTGACATGTTTGAAAACAGTTACCACTAATGTCCAGTGAAGACAGTTCTGAGAATTAGAATAAGAGAATAAAAGGAAACCTGCTACCTGTCAATTCTCCAAAACATTTTTACTGTTGTTTTGTTTTGTTTTAATAAGATTAAGAGTAGAGCAGGTGCTCTCAGGGAAGAAATAGATTATTGAGGATAGATGTCACCATCAACAAACCTTATTTATGGCAGTTGAAGTACAGTATGTAGAGGAAATGTTCACTTTTATGTGTTTTAATGACTCTGTTATACTAGAAAGAATACCTTAAAAGCATAAAGATTTTTAGTATCTTAAAGATTTTTAAAATGTATTTTACAATTGGATAGAAGTAGAATACCTCTTAGAACATCTGCACTGTCCATCTGCACTGAAGGCAATATCTATTCCTTAAAAGTGTTCTAAATTTGCACATCTGTTTTTAATGTGCAATAATGAACATAAAGCACACTTTGGAGCAAGGAATCGGTGAGTTTCTCTTGACTTTAAAAATGTAAATGAAATTATCACAAATTATATTAAATGAGCCCATTTACACTACACTAACAAAAGATAGATTGGTGCTTGGAAAAAAAAATAAATTTAAAAGAACTGTTTCATTAAGTGAGCTGATAAGTGAGCTTGACCATATATTTAAAGTACTGCTTAATTAATTTCTTCTTTATTACACAGCGAACAATGTTATACGATATGTTGCAAACACACTAATCCTCACAAACCACTCGGAGACTTATAGAGGGTTACTGAATTTTGTGAATTAATAGATAAATGAACAGGTAAAATGAAAAGCCAAAGTTACTGTCCTACAGTGTTTACTATTAAAGCTATAATTTTAACCATAACAATATTTTATTCTATTAATAAATGTTGGTAATCTATTACCAAGATAATGAAGTCTTACTAATGAGACTTCACTATAGCATCTTCAGACATCTGTGCTGAGAGAAGGACAGAAGGAGGAGGACTGTTCTATAGTCTGACACCTTGTGACATATTCAATATGTAATTTAAGGGCTTTAATGCATACTTATCCAGGTTTGGTCCTTGCTTTCTTTAGTGCTTTCCTGTTAACTGAGTGACACGGATAAATCAGAATTTTTGTCCACTTGATTTTAGGGAACTGAAAATAAAAGAAAAATATTTGTAATGAATTGGGAAAGAAGACAAATGTAACTTGGAGATGCAGTATGCAGAAATAGAAATGTCAAGAATCGTTTATGTAAAAACTGAAACTGACTGCTTTCACTACCCTGAAAACATGATACTAAGTGATGCGGGGATCTAGTACATGTTATTCAACCCTCTAAAGCCTAAGATGGTAAAGAAGGGTAGAGGTCTGTGCTCTGCCTCCAGTACCAAATCGTGGTATCCCTCCTTAGCACTAGGCCTAAACACAGTTAAATATTTTAGTGCTGTTGATAGTTAAGGTGAAACCACTGCTGACAAACATTACTGGATCTGCTCTTTATCAACTGGGGCAGCTGTGTCACTTCATGCTTTTCTCATTAGAAAGGATTCATGTGACCTTTTCTTTGAAAAATATTAATTCATGCTGCGTTTGAAAAATGCTTTTGATATGAGACAGAGGAAATCTAGTCTGTTTGGAGAAGCACCTTTTAAAGAACATGTTTTCTGCCATCTTCAGGAAAGCAGCAGAGGCTGTTGCCTCTCCTAGAATTAGAAGACAACCGGCAAAGAGAACACCCACTTCCTCTTGCCTTATCATTCACTGTAAGGTTTCAACCATCTTAGCAACACAACAATATAAAATCAACAAAAGCGATTAGAAAAATTGTGTTTAGTATTAATATATATTCAGGAGTTTCAAATATGCACAATTAGAACCTGGGGAGCCAATTATAAAAAACTAGGGATTATTGTCATTTTAGAAATCTTTATTTGGTTCTTTTTTTCAAATGATGTTTGTATTTACTTCAAGAGAAAATTTTATAGGAAATGGAAAAAATAATAATGCAAAATAATCTTGTGACCATGCCAATTGCTGTAAATGAAAGACAGGAACTGTTCCAGCAAAATTCTTGCTTGATTCTGTGCATTCATAGTTTTGAAAAAAAGACAAAAATCTTCAAGCAGAGTCTAAAAAATAAACATATTTGTGTGAATTTTATGAACTTTGGATCTGCTTCTCATTCCTTAGAAGTGATACCCTAGGATTAATTTCAAAATGTTCAATTACTCATGCCATTTAAGTAGAAAAAAATTCTGAGCTCATTTTATCATAGCCAGCAAAAGGTATTTCAATGTCAGTATAAATTGTTGGGTCTTCATAGATAGTGAGAAAATAAAGGAAGTTTGAAGAAATATCTCTTCTGCAAATAAGGAGATAAAAACATATTTTTCAGTGTCTTTAAAATTCCTCTGGATGTCAAATGTAATCAGAAATAACAATTAATTTTTAATTTTAAGTGTATAAGTGCATTGGATTTCATAGGCTTTAAAGAGCAGAATACAATAAAATGCCGTAAACAATACTTAAGTTTTTTCCCAACTTTTGAACTTGGATCAAATTTTTGTTCCCCTAATCTTTTTTTTTTTTTTCCATGCATTTACATATTTGCCTCCCAAGTATTTTTGGAACCCAGATTATGGATAAAAAAAATTATCAGAAATCCTGATTTTTATATGCACAAATCATACAATTTTTAAGGAAATGACAGTGTAAGGCTATGAAAAGTGACAGCTGACCAGTAATGCCAAAAATCAAATCTCTAAAAGAAAATGCCAACTTCTAGTGCAAGGTAAGAGCTTTTACTGCATTTTCAAACAATAAAAATGGATGGCTGGTAAGTTCAGCTTTCTTGTGATATTATCACCAGGTATAATTTCAGCATTTTTTAAGGTACACTGGCAAGACAGTCTGAATTCTGGCAACATGTTGTTTATTCTGTCCCATAATCACATTATTAGCATTCACGTTCCACTCACCACTGGGGTTTACATTGTGGGTAGTTTACAGTTAACTCTTAGAAAATTCTCCAGACCTAAATGGAAGCTTTCAATAGTATCCTTTATAGTATCCTTCTCCTCCCGAGCTGTTTTTCTTAGATGGGAAAAAACTAAGTGAGAGATGGAGTTCTGACCTTAATAATAATTATTTTTTTTTTTATTGTCAGAGTGGGCTAATTATGTTCTAATTTTTATGACTGAAGTTGTTCGTGCAATTAAGAAATAGGAGCATGTGATCCACAGAGCATAGAAAAAAGTGTGCCAGATTCTGCCGCGTGATCATTTGTGGGTGGTGATGTTGGTGTCAGGATCCAGTCAAAATCCTTAATTTTAAGGTTGGAAGTTATGTGTTAGTGAACAAGCAGCACTTGCTGCAGCTGTGGAGAACTTGCATCGCTGAACCTTTTTCATGCAAAGAAGAGAAGGTGATGAGGCAGCTTTATGTATTTTTTCAGCCTCTGAAATCAAGGACAGTATTTGAAAGCCTGCATTCCCACAAAGCCAGGCCAGTTAAGAAAATATTTGATTATGGCTTGTTCTCTGGCTGCTTAATGTCTTGTTTTTTTCCCTCATTTCCTTGTGTAGAGGCAGTTCTGTAACAACAGATTCTACCTCAGCAGCTTTGCTGATATTTGAAAGGTGAGTGAACTCCCTAATTAGGAGAACACAATTTCTACTTGCTGCTCCTCAGCACGGCTAGGGAAAGAAAAAAGTAAACAGAGCACAGGTGCCTGGTCACCCATGCGATCTATGATGTGGAGCATTATAATGAGAAGAGAGCTGGCTTGCAAGGGAGGTGTTCTGGCCCTTTTAATTACACCTCATGCATCAAGCTGTAGTTCTGTTGTCAGGGAAACTGCATTGCTTCTTTTTTTCTCTTTTTTTTATCTGAATAGCTAACAATATAAAGTCCCATACACTCCGTGGAGACAAATGTGGGAAGGACCCAAACAGTATATTATAAAGTTGCTTTATTTAATATTAATCACTTTGATTTGTCTGATAGTATAGACTAGGCATTTACTTCCCTCTAGGTAAGGTAACCTAGTGGTTATATTTGTGAGGAAAACACTGCATTTTTATTTTTTTTTTAAGTACTGTTTTTTCCAGCTTCTATAGTTTCCAATGACTATCTCCTTTTGGAGAATCTACTTATTACAAGGTACCAAGAAATTGTCAATGGAGTGCTCCAGATGGGACATCACAAGAGCTGAGTAGAGGGGGACAATCACCTCACTCTCCCTGCTGGCCACTTCTTTTTTAATGCAGCCCAGGATATAGTTGGCTGTCCAGGCTGAAGTTGCATGCAGCTGGCTCATGTCCAGCTTCTCATCTGCCAGGACCCCCATGTCCTCCTCCACAGGGCTGCTTCCCAGGAGTTCCTCCTCCAGTCTGTATAAATACCTGGGATTGCCCCAGCCCAAGTGCAGCACCTTGCACTTGGCCTTGTAGAACCTCATTAGGTTGACATGGGCCCACTTCTCCAGCCTGTCCAGGTCCACCCTTTGAATGGCTTCCCTTCCCTCTAATGTATTGACTGCAACACTCAGTTTGGTGTTGTCTGCAAACTTGCAGAATTAAGAAAGAATCTTAAGAAATGGAATCTGAAAGCATACTATTAGCATTGAGATACCTCAATATCAGTGTCACGTTCTAATGCCTTTCTTTTACCAAGGATTAAGCATTCAGAGTACTTCATTAGTCAGGTTCACAGGATTTATAAATGGTTAAACAGCTTTGTGTGTCTCTGAGACCCCAACAAAAAGATGAGAAACAGAAAATGAATTTGTGCACCTGAAAGTTTAAGCTTTGCTCTCTTATTTTCTCTCATTTCATGCATCTAGTATATAGAAAATATATTTTCTGTTTATAATACTGGAGTTGTACAGACAGACAGTAAAGAAATTCACAATATTAACACTTAAAAATTGTTAGTTTCTTCACTTCTTATCAATTCCATGCATGCTTGAAGAGGAATAAAATATATACTTTGTATCATTTGCATTCCTACCTATGGCACAATACCGAACACAGTCTTGACAGTTGCTGGAAATGTGATTGATGGTTTTCTAAAGAGAAAGAGATAATCAACACCTTATTTTACTGGAATATTTTTCCAGAAGAATGTAGAAGAGGAATGTAATACCTAATCTCAACTTGAACTTCTGAAGATATTATACGCATCATTAATTTTATGTCTATTATTGACACAAACATTTTATCTCTCATGTTTAATCTCAGTATTGGCGTTCCTGCTGGAAATTGAAATGATCATGTAGGTTGACCGGCAGTACAGAAAGTCAGCAAAACAGACCATAATAATGAAGTTTATCATTCAGAAACTGAAGTGTTCAGAGGCTTGTAGAAGAAGTGGACAAGTTATCTTTTTATCAGTAGCAAATTTAAACAATTTAAATCACAAAAATGCAAATTCAAAATTATTCTTGCCCATTTACTTTTATCAAATTCAAAAGCTGATAACCCCATGAAACAGTTTTGATTATGAAATAAAACATTTAGATTGCAAGTTTTTGATATCTTTTGTAGCTGTTGAAAGAAACATCAAGTGATGGAGCAATAAAAGTCAAAATGTTAAAGACTGCTTACAAGATGACTTTCAAAATCAGTCTAGTAACCATCTGAAATATCTTTCATCCTCGCTGCCCAAAACTTACTGAATGTTTCTTTCTTACATGTACCTTTCATACTGAAAACAAGTATGAGTATGTCCTTTACTAGTGTTGTTAATGAATAAGGACTCAAAGTGAAATATATCTCTATTCACAAGGTTGCTGCCCAGATTTAGACTTTCTCTCTTCTAATATCTTGGACTTATTCCAAAGATCACAGCTGATTTTTTTTAAGTAAATGTTACATCAAATCTATCTTGAAATATATCTTATCCTAGACCCATTAAATACTTTTGACTTTGGTTTGAATAAAGCAAGTTTTGGGACAAAAATTATTTAATAATAATTCCAGAAATGTACACATATGAAACCATTCACTTTATTAAGGATTCAGTCTCGTGCAGTTGCTAGTTTCTCTCTCTCCACTGTCAGCCCTTCTCTTCTCCCTTATAAGATACTTCAGAGGCCACTCCGGATGAGTAGCATCTCAGCTACTTCTCCATCGTTTAAAAGTACTAGAGCAGTCTCCATTATTATCCTACTACCTCAAGCACATTAGAGTGAAGCAGGGGATTGAAGTGTGGTTTTTAAAATATTTTCTGCTATCAAACTTCCTTCACTTTCTAGAAGGTCTCAGATCAACTCTGCTGTTTTCTTCTCTTGTTGCTCATGTATACTTTGCCTGGGCCCTATGGTCGATGAGAAAGGAATAGCTCTTCTCTAAGAGATCACTACCTGGGAAATAGTCATAGAGATCTGACTTCAGTTCTGCAGTGACAGTAGTATAATTTATGGAAGGAGTGTCCTGCCTATCTAACTTGCTGCCCGATGTTCTCATATAGCTTTTAATGCAAACTGTAAAATGCATAATGTATACTGCATAATACAAAATGGCAATAGAGAAATCCATAGCCATTTACAGACTACAAAAGTGGTCTGTAAGTGAGAATGAGCTACTTTATATGTCAATTTATTGTTTTCAACCTTTGTTGTTCATCACTGTAGACTTGAATTGTCTCATGGTTCTCCTATAACTAGTGAGAAGTAAGTTAATTCATTGCTCACTCTGAGCTAGTTGCATACTCAAAAGCAGATGTGAGAAACTTGGCTTAAAGTAATTTTTCTATCATATGAGTATGACTCATGTGCTTTTTTCTGTACTGATTCTCTTGCCGACAGTGCTTTTAATTCTTTCAGAGAAAAAAGAGGACTGTACAAATAAATCCGAAATTTTGGTAAAATCCTCATGATCATTTTAATGAAAAATATAATCTTTAAATCTTAAGTGCAAGGGGGAAAACTTTTTTTTATTCAGTGTCTTCTGTGCTTCACAGTGGAAAATATAGCTGAACTACTGAACATTTTTAACTGTACTAGAAATATATATGGCAGTGCAGTTTCCTCTGAGATATGAGATGAAGGTCACTTTGACCTGCCAGTTAGAGGCCTTTCCACCCCATTCCATAGTCCCAACACTCCATTCCTTTGCACAGCAGCTGCACCTCTTGTCTGCGTTACTCGTGTAGTTTATAATATTTTCAAACAGTCTATTTTTATGTGTAATGTTTAGTGCATTGTAACTCAAAGTTGAGCCTGTATATACCATTATAAAAAACCAATATTTAATAGGATACTAATGCCAGCAGCATTCAGTGAGAAAACAAACTTTTCTATTCACAACTCTGAAATGGCATTTGTTAAAATTTCTGTCTTCAGCTGTCTTTCAGGCCTAATCTCTCTTAAAATGTATCCATACAGGCATTTTCTAAAACTGATTATTTATGTGGAAGGGGCTTATCTGGAGACAATTGTCTACTTTAATGTGTACTACAGCATCATTGGTGAGAAATCCCAGGCTGCATTATTTTCAGATTAATGGAAATGCTGGGTACCTAACTACTGCCAAGTAAGTCTTCAGTCATGAAAGGTCTCTGAACTATAACTCATACAGCACTGTCCATGAGCTGCAAATCATTTTGAGGGGTATTTAGTAGGTATAATCATGTACATCATTGGAAACCTGCCAAATATTCCCTTAGTTTTTACCCTGAGTGCTGTTCATGGACACTTTCTTGAAAGAATTGTAGAAGTTAGATAACTAAGTTTATTGGCAGAGAAGCTGTTTGTTTATTGTCTTTTTAAGGATATTTTTAGCTTACTAACACAGTAAAAGTGCTCAAGAAAGTAATATTAATTCAGTGTTTGAATTCATAATGTCCTTCAAACTGTGAAATTAAATCAAGAAAGAGAGGTTTTGCTTTTAGTGTTTACTGAAAATGGGTCATGATAACTAATATATCTATCCTAGATAGGTGTCCTGCCATCTGAAGTTAAACTTGATTTAGTTGCCTGATTCTCAATTTTATTGTTATAGCAACGTTGTTTTTTTTTTGTTTGTTTGTTTGGTTCAGTTGTTTTTCTGTTTGTTGTTGTATTTTAAATGTGTCAAGTACTTACTGTTCTCTAATCATTTATATGTCAATCTTGACACATTTAATGCATTTTATCTTGCTTTATACACAATCTGTTGGAACTTTAATACTTTCACTACTGAAAAACTTTATGGGAATAGGCTAGAGTAGACTAGAGCAGTTTACTTGGAAGGAATCTTCAAAGACCATTGAGTCCAACTGTGTGACCATTTCAGAGCTAAAGTTAAAGTATGATTTTCTGAGGGCAGTTTCCTAATATCTCTTGAACACTGACAAACATGTAGCAAGAGCCACCCCTCCAGGAAGCCTATTCCATCCAGTGTTTGACCACCCTCAGAAACTAACATCTGTGTTCAGGTAGGACAGGGATTCCTGCCCCTCTATACCTTAGAACCAATTTATTGCTTTATACTTTGAGATTTTTTTTTCAGAAAAGCAAAGTCCCTACTCCAAAAGTCATGGTACCTGTACCAGAAAAATGGTTCATAGTAAAAATGTGTATGAAATTGGCATATACCCTGGAAGTACCTGAGGAATCGCCCCTTTTTGACCCCAGAGGTATTCACAAATTATCATTTTTAATGATAGAAAGTGAAAATTAGAATTTTTTCTTCTTGACATGTAAACAGCACAACATTCTTTTCTGCATTAGTGTTTGTATGTTATCTCCTTACTGAATGAATTGTTTTTTTTTCATTAAAAATAATTATTTTCCTTTAGTATTTTTAAATAAGTTATAGTAAATAGTTGTTTCTCCATAGAAATATCTTCCAGCGATATTTAATGTTATGGAAAATCTGGAGTAATGTTTGAACACTTACTGTGACATTCTGTTCTATAAAAAGTGAACTTTGTATTACACATCATAAAAAAGAAGAAAAAAGAAGGAATCACAGCTATCACATTTCGTGTGAAGAGGGCACTGAACAATAAAATGTAGAACTGTTTGCAAATGTTGGGAAATTTTCCTCTGAACTTCTTAAAAATGGTAGCAAAGGAAAAAAAGTATTGCAGCATTGCACCATTGACTTTCAGGAACTTTTCATTTTATTGAAAGATACTCTCCCCAAATCTGTTGTCAGTGTCCCAGAGGAAAAATGTATATATATATTCTGAACGTTGCTGAAAGAAAAAAATTACTGTGAGTTTAACTGGACTGTGGTTTATAGCACATAGATGGTTGAGCAGTATTTGTGTGTACTCTTATTCCACATTAAATACAGAGTAGTTCAAAGAAATTAGGGCAGGAAAACCCTCCTAAGCCACAGAGAAAGAACATGCACACAAACGTCTTATACTAGAGTAGTTGACATGCTGTAAAATTTCAGTCTAGATTCTTCCTGATAACTCACGTCAGTATTTCATGTAGTCACTCATGTAGCCAGTCCTCTATTTGCTCTGCATCACAGCAATTTCCAGTATAGGCTATGAACCATACTTATCAAGATTTATGGCCATTGATGCAGCTTCACTTATATATTGAAGAGTGTTTTATGATTAGAGTATGTAGAACAGATAAATCAGGCCACAGTAACGGTGATACAATACTGTGATGTTAATCTAACAGAATAATACTGTGTGCAGAGGGTCAAATAACAGATACAAAGCCTAGAAGAAACAAAAAAGTTTGTAAGACCTGACTTTTCAGTCAGGAAATAAGTGTTGCCTCTATTATGTGAGAAGAAATAAATGCAAACTGCACAATTAAATCGATAAAATACTTTATTAAGTCTTAGCTACGCTCTCTTTCCATCAATCCACTGACAGTGATAGTTCTCTTCCTAACAGAGAATACTGTGTGGCCTGACATCCTCACCTGGTCAGAATACTTCTTGGGCTCTTTGGAAGACACTAAAAAGGATGGTACCTCTGATGTATGCCCCATGCAGCATGTGAGTAAGCCTTCTTTGCACATCTGAGCCCCAACAGAGACAATTTAGTACATTAGGTTTTAGGGCTCTGCAATAGAATTTGCAGTGAGTTGTGTTAATTTCTTAGGCAGTGAAGTTCTGCTAGTTTCACTAAGTGAGACATCTGTTAAGATGTGCATAAGAGGTTCAGAGAAATATGGCTGAACTAACAGAAACAATTTAGCAGAGAATGGTGCTCAACAGGATTATTTGGAAACGAAAAAAGAAGGAAAAGAAGCAGCCTTGCACTGGGCAGCAACACAGCTCTCTCAGGTCTAGTGGGACTCCTCCCCCGGTAGGGTCTCTCCCCTGGTAGATCCTCTTCCTTCAGTGAGGGAAGAAGTGTGAGGGTGAAGAAAAGTAGCAACACAAATGACAAACTCTACACCTCTTTTATGCAAATTCCTGACAAAATACTTTCTAAAGGAATGAAAAACAATCACACAAAAATGAAATTATTAAAAAAATAAAATAAAAGATTCCTTCATATGTAAATTTAGAAGCATTTTTAAGAAGATAACATGAAATCAGACAGCTTCCAAATTTAAATTTAAATCAAAACTCGAATGTACACTGGAGTTGTTTTTTAATTTTTATAATACAATTGGAAGTATTCAAAGCAAGAAACCATCTACAACTTATTAGATCCCTTGTGAATATTGATTAAATATTTTTATTTTAAGGTTCAGCCTCATGAAGCAATGTTGTTCATGCCAAATTATTGAACTCATACACTGAAAATGTTTGGACACTTTATAATTTATTTACATGTAGATCAATATCTGATATATACAATATGGTGGGTTTGTCTCACATTGTGTTTCTGTATTTCAGTTCAAGATGCATACCTTAGCAGAAACCTATGACTTTGTGATTTTGTCTCATACTTTAACTGTACTTCAGGTATAACCTTACGTATAAGAACTCCTCTCTCCATGTTACTTGTAATACATTTTTTAATATTTTTCTCATTTCATCCTCTGAACTAGTTTTTTGAAGGCAGATATTTTGAATAGAAAATATGTTGCCTGCTCCTTTGCAGCCTCTGATGTCTCTACATAGGTATTGTTTGTTGTACATGCTAACTAAACCCTCTCAGTGCTTTCTCACTTATCTGCTATTATTTTTTTATTCTTATTTTTACTGTCTCTAAACACCTGTAAATTTTAAATCTTCCTACTGAACATAACTGAGATATCCAGTTAATCTATGAATTGGAGAAGGTGGAACCAATGGTTGAGTGAAGCCATTTGGCTACATGTTTTCTCCAAGAACTAGGGGTTAAATGTCTGTTGTGCTGATCCATGGCTCTGTAAAGCTTTTCACTAAAAGATTTTTTGGCTTGTAAAAATGAAAGAGAAGTAATTTTCAGAAGGTCCCTGTTCAGTACTGTCATATAACCTCAGTTATTATTACTAGAGAATTTCCAGTTGCAGAAAATTAGGATTTCAGTGGTAGAAAAGTCAACACTAAGAAACGAATGGTAGTTATAAAATTGCAGAAATTACATATTTTCCTTCTTATTGAGCAGCAGCAGAAATAGTGTGCTGTTGCCCCAGAATTGAATGGCAGTAGATGTTGGAGTTTTACTTCAGGTTCCTACTTGAAAATAAATTAATTGCACAGGCTTTGAAATATTTTCTGATGGTCTGTTGATATTCATAAAGTATCAACAATCATGTTTAATTTTGACAGAAAGGACAAAAACAAGCAATACGGTATTCAGGTCATTTTGCCAGAAGAAATTCCAGCTGATTTCATTGTATAAGGAAGTGTGCTTCCTATAAAAACATTCTATTTTCTGATATTTTCCAGTTCTGCCTGTTCTTGCTCTATTCCTCATTGACAGTTACAACAAATGAAGCTACATGGCCATTACTATGCAAGAAAACTAAAATACATGTAAGTAAATAACGTAAAAAATGCCATGTCAATATTGCTAGAATTGATAATGAGTTTAGGCAAAATTTAAGAAAAAGTTTCAAGTTTCACCTGGAGTGAAAATGAAGCATTTTAGAAAGGGAAAAAGAAGGCTTAACAGTTTAGAAAATACTAAGATTAATTCAAAACTTCTATAAATAACATTACCAACATATCTGAAACGTTAACTTGTTTTCACATAAATTTATAGTCAAAGAAACAATTACTATGTGTGGGATTGCTCTTGCCTCTCATTTTTTTTATCCTCCACTCATATTAAGACTGCTAAGGGTTGTTCTCATTCTTCTGATACTTTTGTATGCTGTGTAGACTGCTTAGGTAATTACTGATCCAATACAACCTTGTGAGAGACATGTCAAGGAAATTCTGAATGAAAGTTTACTCTATATTTTTGGAGTATGTCCTGATTACTACTGTTCTCTTTTATTTTATTTTGTGCAAGATAAGCACCAAATGTTTTACTGAAATGAAGAATCAATGTGTAACCGATGTTAATGAACAGGGGGAAAAACACATCATTTTCCATTGTCTAAGACAATTTCACCATTTCCAACCACTTTCTAGTCATAAATTTCAGTCTTCTGTTATCTATTATACTGTGTAAAATTAAGAAGTGCAAACATTCAGAAAATTGCAATCAAGTTTTGCAATGAGAACTAGATTTGTTTGTACAGTGCAATTTGCAAACCTAAAATTGTTGTTCTAGTCAAAGAAAATATGTGATTCGTGAAGGAACAGAGATAAAATTGATTTTAAAAGTGAATTTTTATCTATATTTGGTTAGAAGTTTACAGAAGTGCAAAGGAAAGTGGATAGAAATAGAATAAAAAACCTTCTAAAAATTAATTATTCTCCATTTTAGAGCAGCAACTCACATTATGATTCTTCCTTGTCAACTCCGCTTCCCAACATATTTTCCTAATATTAGACCTTTCAAATTGCTTCCACAGAGTTTCCATCTGTTGCTTGTGATAGAAAATTGTATTATTTCTAAGTTGCCATCATTCTCTTGTAACATTTGACTGGAGGTCTATGTTACAGGAAACCAAAAATTTAACAGAAAAAAATGACCAGGACAGATGTGGAATAGAGTTTTCCCAACAGCATGCACCTGGCTTCTCTGGTTATTGGTAGGATGGATCCTATTCTATCCATACATCTGTGTACAATCTATATGGAAAGATGGTGGGGTGACCGTTCTAATCTCCCTCAATAGTTTGTACAGTCTAGATGGGCTTTTGTTTTCCTATTGTGACTCAGCCAGAAGCTTAGATGGCAGAGGTTTCAAATAGAGAATTTTAAGTAAGTTCACCTACCTGGAATACAAAGCTTCCCTGGTTTGTGCTATATTAAATGCAGGAAAATAAAGCTCACATGCGGGAATGCATTTCCTCACTTCCACATCTGAGCCTGTTCAGGTTTCCCTGAGCTACTAAGAATGACAATGTTTTTTATCCAAGAAGATATTACAGTTCTATCTACTTGAGGCAGATCTTTAGAATACAGAAGCAGCTGGATGCAGCTGAGGCAGGGAGATGGGCTGGGGAGGATGATAAGCATGCGATTTTTGTGGCTTCTCTAGCAACTCTGACAAATGAGTGAGACTCTATACTACAGGCCATTTTCACTTTATCTTTTCTCCTGGGCTACATATCTTCCTCCTAATATTATCATAATTTATCACACCTTTAAGATTCATCTCATTGACACACTGCTTTTTGATCATGGACCTTATATTCATAATTGATTCTTCAACAGGCTATCTGTGACTACCTTTTTTTATAGGATAGCTAAAAATTTAGAATTCAATTCCTTGACTTTCATTTTTCTTTGCGCTGCTTTCCAGAAGGGTATCTGACAATTTCTGCTCATTGATCTTTGTGCTATCTATACTCATTTTACAGCTGTACTGTGTGATTTTACTAAAAAATAAAGGCTTAACATTTTTTTCTAAGTTACCTTGTAAATGAGAGAAAAATATGCCGAACTTGGATAAGACCGGTGGCTTTAGCTTTTCAGATGAAAGTTAACAGTTTGCATCATAACCCAGCACTGCTTACTTTTGTGGACATTTGCAGATATTATTTTTATAAAAGAAGCTGCAGAGAATAGAATGCTGTGTTGCAGGCAAAAAATGCATGCATGCAAAAACGACATTTTACCTCTAATTCTAGATTTCATACTTCTGAAATTTATCACTTCCTAAGGACAGACAAGAGATAAGACAGTTTCCCTGAAGCATGATTTTCTCCAAAGGAAGATGTGCTTCTTTACTGTGAAGTTTACAAAATGTAGAGAATTTTCAGGCCTTGGTTTTTTTGCTCTGAGAGGGTAAGCCTTTTGTGATGTGGTCTCACTATGTTGAGATCCCATGCATCACAGGCTGTAGACCAGGAGCAGAGAAGCGTGTGTGTGGAGTTTGCTGCTGCTCCTTCTGCCATCACTGTTCCCTTCAGCAGTCAGTCCCTTCAGTTTGAGATGTGACAGAAGTGTAGAGCATTACTTCCCTTAAATGTTCATTTTAACTGTATGGATCATTAGCCTTTCTTTAATTTTTCTCTTGAGAAGTTCAGCATTTTCCTGGGTTCTCATTAATATCTAGAAATGCATGAAGTGCAATCTTACACATAAAAGTGGAAAAAATATTTATTTCTTCCGTATAAATCATATCTTTATTGGTTTTTTAAAACTTTGTTCTGTGGCCATTTTAAGTTCCATACATCATGATATTTGTGGAAATAATTAAATGATCTATTACCTTATCAACTGCTGTGACACTTTTTTTTCTCTTTCTGAGTAATGCAGGAAGAAATGTTTGATAAGTGACATTTACTTTGACAAAATCAAAATCGGGCTTGTAAGTTAGCTGGAATTACAATCAGACAAGGAACACCAGGTATGTCAGCACATTCACTTCTTTTATTCATTTATATTTCATTCTTATGCACTGTAAGAAATATCACTCTAGTAAAATATTTTTAAATACAATAACATGAACAGAATTGTACAGAAGGTAATTACTGTTTAGATTGCTGAGTAACATTCATTATACCAAAGCATACATGCATGAGGTTGTGTTTAAGATTTATCATTTGCCATGCTTACTGACTAATTTCTTTCAAATATAATTGTTCATTTCTGCTTACATTTTGGAAAAACTACAACTGTACTAATCTTATTTCGTCTGTTCAGTGGTTAGTGCATACACAGTGTATGGACATAGTACAAAATGTAAGAGATTGTTTAATTAAATCCACTACTCTGTGTTAGGAAAAATGTCCTATTAATAGATAATGAACATCTTTCTGTAGTCCAAATGATAAATCTTGAACTTTTAGAGCAGATGTTACATACTTTCAAGAGACAAAATTGTTAATCTCCGTTGGTAGTAGGATCATTCCAGACATTCAAAATCAGAAGAGTAGAGAAAAACATGAGAAATATCCCACAGGATTCTGTAATTAGTAACAATTGTCACTCTCACTTCCTCTCTCACTTTATGTTAACTTCCTTCTAGTACTATCTGCAGCAAATCTGTGATAACTGGAAAAAAAAAAAGTGTCTGGTAGAAGTTTCATTGTACAGACATCTCAAGGACAGAGGTAGAGTGGTTTAAACATCAGCTCTTGCTCGGGGCTATGCCTCAGGGTACGATTGAACCCTTTAATTGCACTAGAAATATTTTCAGATACTCTCTTTAAAAATAGGGTAAGAAGCCTGTCCTAGTTCCATATTTCATGATCTCTCTGCCATTTACCACTCTAAGCAGTGCTAGTAGATCTTATAAGCACTGGATGCTTTCACAGAACATGAAAAACCTCTAAAGAAACATTGATGAATTTTCCCTCCAGATAACCAGTCTGTTCAACTGAACATGATAAGTTAATATTAACAGGCCTTAGAGGATAAATAATGTTCTCACATAAAATGAAATTAAGGAATTACGGTATATAAATTAACTCTATAGTGAGGTCAAGGGACCTTAATCCGTTTCATTCCCTTCTGAAATACACAACTTTGAAACTGAGATTTTGCAAATAAGTATGGATGTGCCTCCTGAGATGATCAACTGTCTGCCTGAGATTCAATTGTCCTGTATCTATATTTAAATACACATGTCATTATTGTTCCATAGCTTATTTCTATGCTACATTCATGAATTCTTTTGTGGACGCTTTAGCACGATGGCAAAACTGACCAAAGCTTTCTTTGGCCTTGGAATTAATGGGGGGTGCTGTCAGTTTCAGATCAAATAGAGACTAGGATATTTTTGTATGCTTTGTTTTATTTGATTTCTTTTCTTCTCCTATTTTTACTTTATCTGATTATTTCAGCGTAGAAGTGTGTTATACCCTGTGGAATTAGAATATAAAAAGCTAAGTCCAGTCACTGTAAACTTACTAAAGAAATTAGCTGAGGATTTGCTCTATCAAATAGTGTTATTGTGCTCTCTTGAAGTTTCCATGGAAATAAATAGGATGCATTATTTTAGAGCAACCCGTGTGTACCTCAAGACTACTGGAAGAGCTGAATTTAAGAAGTGAGTATTTTTGTATCTCTACTGGTATGTGAAGACTGCTATTGTAAGACTATTTCTGGCCATCAGGGCTTTCTTCCAGAAATATCTAACAGATCAGACCTACGAAAAGTATCCTTGCCATTTCCATGTGCACAGAATCTGTTGTGTGTAGACTCTGGTTAGCTAATTTCAGAAGAAGAGCTGTGTCTAAACTTTCTGGGTATTTTTAAACTTCATTGACAAGGTCAGTATGTACAGAAATGCTTCTTCCATCCTCACAGATTTTCTGAGAGGCCCAGGGACAGGAAGCAGCTTGTTTCTTGTGATTACTTTCTGCTGTACTCATGTGAGAAAGAATATTGCAGTCCTATGTTTCCTGAGCCATGACATCTACATGCAGTATCTGCCTAGTTTTAAGCACCTATTCCTACATAAGATGAGAAAATGTACTAAAAGTACAAGAGATTCAACTGAAAAGGAACTGCTTAATAAAATTTCTACTTGAATACAGCAGAAAAGTGTGGCCATAAAATTCATTCTCCACAAAGGTAAATAGGTTTAATATATGGAGAAGGGAAAAGACACTCAAAGATCAAGATGATTTTATGAAATATGCTCCATCTCATTTATTTTTTTTTTTACAAAAAAATAACGCAATAATGTAGATAAGCTACACTTCATTACCCCTATACTTTGTAACTCTCTCACACACATGGCAGTTTCTGTTTTGCTTCTTAGAGGCTGTTTAATAGTGCAGCACCATAGGAAAGTCTCCCATTATGAAGATTTAATTATTTTTTTCCAATGATGGTACCAGTGCGTCATAAAATAGCAAAATAATTAAAAACTAAGCTAATGTCAGTATAAGAAAAATGAATGAAAAAGTCACTGATGCAGAATACCTTTATTTAGTGTTTATTACCTTACTAATTCATAAAACCATTACAACGGTTATTGCTATCTTCATTAATATGCGAATTCACAAGGTGATTAACAACAGTAAATACAAATAAAGATCAGGAAATTAATAACTAGGATGATGAAAACAGCTTTTAAAATGTGGGATTATTTATCTTCCCAATTTTAAATAAATAATTAAAGAAAAAAATCAGTCTATTTTTACTTCTGCATTTTATTTCTGCTAATTATTGCACAAATTAAATTGAACACATCATAAAGAGAAATGGATAATTACTCAAAGGCAATTAAAGATTCTGAATCTGTGTAGTAATTATGATTATTTTCTTTGGAAAACGAGAGTGCCATTTATCTTTAATGTATGCTATGTAATTAAGACTATATGCAATTATCTTATCATCCTTTTCCAATGGGGACTGTTCTTCTAAATATTTGGCAAGAGCAAATGTAGTTGCATATAGTGGGACACTTTTATAAGTAAAGAACTTTTCAGTTATTGTTTGTTGTTAGTCATACCTTCAGCATGCTTCCTTATCTGTTCATACTTAGCAACTTCTGACATGACTGACCTCATACTAGACACAGGACTGTCACTTCCCTTGCTCTACAGTTTCTCTATGAATTCTCTATTCTAGTATATATCCCTCAGCTTCTGTTGATCTATGTCACTGTCCCAACCAAGTAAAAAACTGAACTTTATGTAATCTTGCTTAAGAAGTATTTGAAAAATTGCTGTGCAACCCTCCAGTTCTTAATTCCTGGGCAGCTTCTGCAGTCAGATAAGGAAAGGGGGGAATATTGACAAGGAAGAAAATGACCTTTCAAAATAGTTATTTATGTTTAAATTACTGAGTAACTTTACACTGCTCTCTACCCACATCGTTTATGCCCTTCTTTGCATATCTTTTCAGGTGAATCCTTTCCTAGCTTATAGAAAGAAACCCTGCAATACTTATACTGTTGTATGCAAGACTGCAAAGAGTTTGACTTCTGAAAGAGGTCACAAGGGAACCTCTATTGGAAATTCCTGTGTACCTCCATCGGAAATGCAACTGTAGTATCAGCATACTGTGGATTGCACTGTGCCATTGAATCTCTGTATATGGACAATGCACAGAATAACTCTTAAACCCTGTGCTGACTTTTCTCATGGCTCTAAGGCGGTCATAAAAGGAAATATCCAGTGATAACTGAGTTCTCTCCCAGTGTCACACAGCTCAGCTATTATCACCATGTTGATCTCATGTGAAGTCCCAACAATGCCCTACTCAGAAGTGCTGTTTATCTTATTCCACAACTTCTGCTCTCAATAATCTCTCTCGTATTCACATGCAAAGACTTGTAGCTCTTCCTCAGTTGATGTTCCAACATAGTTCAAAGCAATACATACTCTCTTAATGATGGTGGATGAGATCCCAACATTTTTCTGGGAGTGGAAATTGTGATGTTCTGTTGTAAACTATTACTTGCTACACTTCTCTTCTTGGGATGAAATGGTTTCACATCTTTAAATAGTATATACTGAGACCAATTGTGAAGTACTTTGACAGTATGTGCCATACTCCTGGTCCTTTCTTATGAAACAGAGTATGGGAATTTTGAACTATGTAGTACCAATTCAAAGGGAAACTGGATATCACTTTAGCTCTAAGCATTTTCAAACCTGGTGCTTCAGAGATTGTGCCAATTAACAACAGAGATGAAGAATCACTTGTTAATTAACAGTTAATTAACAATCATTGTACCCATGGTATCAAATGACTTCACATTTCCCTTTAAATTTAGTAGACCAGATTATCATAAAAAGCAAACAAACAAACAAAAAAACAAACAAAAAACAGAGTTTTATAATAATGTAGAGTACCTGCCTGACCCAAGCAAAACAAAATATTAAGTTGAAATTAGAGACCTTGGTATTTTAACAAGACATCAGCCAACATTTAGTATGGTTGCTGGACTCAGAGTCCACCAACAAAGAATAGAAAATAAATGAATTAAATACTGTAAGCTGTTAGGTCACATATTTTTGGATGAATGATGGAGATGTCTGCCATAACGACCCATTTGGAAGTTAGAGAAGGAAAGTAGACAAGTAGACTTATTGAAAGTAGACAAGACAACCTGTAGCCTGGTGCTGCTGAAGAAGTACCGGGGAAGTACTCCTATGGGCTGGTTGCACTGAGCTCTGCTGTGTCTGTGATTTTGGCTGAGAGTCCGAAAGCAAGAGTAGGGTGAGAAGCCAGGGCTGGACCTGAAACGGGAGAGTTAAGGACCACTTGCAGTTGCGTGGAAACTGTGGCCACACACTTAGCCATTGCAGCCATTGAGTTGTTGGAACCATCCAACCATTCCAGAAACACAGCCATTGGAACTGTTGAACAGTGAGCAGGTATGATCAATATGGCTCTGTCCTAGGGCCGAGCAGGGAACCAGGTCCATGTTCAGCAGCAAGTAATGACCTGGAAACAGCTGGAAGAGGAAGTTCGTGATATTTTCCTATCTTGTTGAGCTTTTATTTTCTCAACACGTATGAAGCCATAAAACTCAGAGAGGAAGATGACTGAACACAAATTATGGCTGAGTTCCATGATGTAGTGTATTCTTTATGTAAGCGGTTCGTGGCATATTTATTACAGTATCTAACTTCCTGAAGTGGGGCTTTGTGTTGCTGCAGTTCTGAAATGCCCAACAGAAAGGCTATAAATAGAGTCTATATAACTTACTTTGAATAAATGTGTGGCAATGTGAATATTTAATCACAAAGAATAAGAAATTTATCACACTGAGTAACTAAGTCACTATTTAAGTAAAACGTTAGGTTATATACTAGTTGTTTACTCTATACAAATATTCTATAGTTATGAAACAAGTGGTTATATGCTATTTTATTTATATATTCTGTTAAACACTGTTCTGCAAAGACAGCAAAATATGTATGTTAGTACTAAATCTAGCTGTGCAGTTAAAACAGATTTCTGGATTTTGCCACAATGACATGCTATGCAAGCAGAATTCAACATATGTGAAATTAATTTGAAATAAACTATTGCATCATATGGCAATTGTATATGAAAATCATGAAGGTTTAATCATTCTTTAGGGACAGTCTTAAGAGATTGTCCTCCAAATGCACTTAATGCACTTAATGTTTAACTCTTTCTTTGGCATTGCACATCAGAAGTTCAGCATTTCTAAATTTTTAATTGGTATGTATGCCAACCATTTCCAATTTATACATATATATATAATGTATATATATATATATCGCATATGTTTCCAATTTATATATATATTTATATAGTTAAATAGATAAATCAATGTTTAAGCTCCCTTACGTAAACAAATCCAGCCACATAGAACAGCAGTATGTTAGTGGCCCCCTTTCAGAATTTGCTGGTCTCAGCAGTTCTTGATAATCGTGTTCTTCTTGCTTGGATGCCTGAAGTCAGTCACTTTATATCCTGATTCAGAAATATTAAACAATAATTTTCCACTAAGAATATCTCAGTGAAGTTAGATTAATCAAAGGCTAATTAGATCACCACTGTAAAAGGAAATTGCATTTTTTTTCAAACATCCGAGGAGAAAATTTTAGCTAGCTTGTTGAAAGACTCTTCTTTCATCAGGCTGAATGTTCTTATCAGCAAAATGTAAGAAAGATTAATGATCCTCTTTTTTGACTTCTAGGTTCAAGTCAATCTTGTCTCAGCCAAGATTTTGTGGGAAAATATATCTGAGTTTGAATGATACATATTGTACAAATGACTGCATTATTATAATAATGATTTCAAATGGAATCTGAGAAGTTAACGGTCATTCATAAATGAAGACTGCAGAAGAATCAGAAAGAATATATGTCTTGCCTTGAAACTGCAACTGTTCTATTTTTTGTCATATATCCCTGTGAACTTGATATTTGTCACACTGCTACAAGAAAATGGATTTCACTAGTTAGGTGATGATGATATTAGTTGTGCAACCTACTAGGGGGTGCTAGTGTGGCTCCTGAGGCCAACTTGCTGAAGTCTTAATCAGCTCTGTGTGTGTGTTTGGAGATCTGCAGCTTTGCTGTAGAATGCTGATAAACTGAGGTATGAAAATATTCCTAGTTTTGCAATCTCACTGTATTATTCATGCATCCAGGAGTCATATGTTGCACACAGCAGATCATGGAGGGAAAAGAACTCCCAGATGTCTTACCATGTTCATCAGGGATCCCTTAGCTTTAGCATGGAGTTGGGCTGGCTGGGCCAAACAGGTAGCAAGTCGAGCTGTAGAAGCTGTAGTGGTACCCACACTGCAAAGGGAGCTACAGAGTTGATTCTTGTGTGTGGAGAAACAGAAATGTAGTTCTTCCCATTTGTTCAAAGGTACCACTTTTTAAAGTTTACAAAGATCATGTAAAGTGAGTAAAAATGCTTCTTTAAAAATACATCAGAAAGTACATGAAAGACTGTGATAAAAAGAACATGTTGCATATTTTAAAAATTAGTTTCAAAGCCATCAAGCATATAGTTATATATATATAACTACATATGGAAATGCATAGTTTTAGTACTGTTCATTTCATATATGTAGCTTAAAATACATTTTGCAGGGAATTAAGTGTTGCATCAACAATTATTAAAGATTGCCAGTGTGTTATTATACAATAAATGAAACCTTACTCTGATTACTTCAAGGGAATAATACCTTCATTTTTATAGAAATAGTATAGTGTAGTATAGAAATAGCAATTTTTAAGCTACTGAGAAAGAACTTGATACTGTAGTCCATGGAGCTACAGGCATATTATTGGTGATGGTCCTATCAGCGCACACAAATGAAATATTTTCTCTTCAAACTAGGCGTGCTAGACTTTGCCAGCATGAGAGACACTGCTGCACATAATGAAATCAATTTCTTTTCTGAGATTCCTTAGATTAAGATAGGCAACATGCTGCTACCTTCAGTGAAGAGACAAGTGTGCCTTACCCTACACAATCTTGATACAATGAAAGAAGATCAGTCGTGCAAAACTTTGGCCAAGTCATGCTGAAAAATAACATCTTTCTGTTCAATGGTTATTTGCCATCTCTGATTCCGTATCAAGCTCTGGTCAAAAACACTTCTCTCCAGCAATCAGTGTTCCATGGTTAAGGTCACATTTGAAAACAAACTGCTTATTTCTATTTCATAAATTATGACAAACAGTAGAAGCCATGCATATTGATTGTCACCTGCCCATTTTAGAAGTGATGATCAAAAAGTATGCATCACTAGTTCCAACTGTACCCTTTTGCTCATATAGACAGAAAAATGTATCAAATATACAGAATTGACCAATTTCTTCAAAAACTGATGCAGGTGGTTTCCCATTTGCTTTTTCCACTGCCTCACAACAAAAAAGAGGGCAAAAACACTTAGAGATGTATGTGAGAAAGGATTACTAGTTTTCTTCTGGGACTAGTATAGCACAATATTTCCTTCAGGCACAGGAATTACTTGAAACAATATATAGCTACTCTGACTGTACTGTAATTTCTTAAGCTATAAAATATGTGTTTTTATGTGTTAGAAGGAGTTAAACTTACTTAAACATATACTGAATTTGGAGTTGTAAGTATCAGCTGTCACCTTGATTTTAGTATCATTGCTGCCAGGCAAAATGGGAGAAACTTTGGTTAGGAAGGAAAGTGTCTCAGGAGTTGTCAAATAGCTCTTAGGACGTTCACCCTATTCAACTATTTTTTTCTAAACTCATTTGAAGAACTCAAGCAATAAAATAGGGTTTCTTAGCTGGCTGGTGTGCCCTTCCTGGTTTCTTTGAAGAAAAAAGCACCTTATGACTTGATGAAGATGAGGGAATGTGAAAAGATGAGAGCAGCATTAGAAAGCTGGAAAACTGTAAAATGTTCAGTTCTTTAAGCAAAGATTTTTCCGTGTGCTTAGTAGGTACATATTTAACATTAAAATTCTGTTCCGAAAAATCATCTTTCATCTGATTTTTTTAGCTTGCAGGTTATATTCCTAATCACAAAATGAGTTTTCTAAATCTGCTTTAGCTCTAATTTGCTCCTCTCCCATCTTTTCCACTTTTAAGCTTGTTCTCAAATAGTAATCTTTTTCTTTCCTTTTGCTCTTTTAAGACTTTCAAGAAACATTTGAGTAATTTATTCCATGCAGTCTAAGAAAACATTTACAAAATGTTATTACCTGCAATGATATTCTAGTAATCGCATTTACTTTGCACTATTTTAAACATACAAAACGTTATGTGATTATGTTTTGAAAAAGATGTATATTTATATGTGCAGTGTATCAGCACAGATTATATGGTCTTATTGTTTTCAAAACAGGCAGCAGTCCAAATGTGACATTAGCCTATATTTAATGTTATCAAGAACAGAGAGAAAGCTGGATTTGACATTTTCAAGGAGTTATCATGGTTGTAATGTCATGTGTTGGCTGTACTGAAAACCTATCACATACTTTCTCCTGCTTCTTTATTCACTAAAGCAACCAGAAGGCCAGATAATTTCTGATACATTGTAATGGCCAGTTGCTAATTGCTCTCTTCTGAAACGCTCCTGAAAGGCGTCTGGCCTTTTGTCATAATGAAAAAGAGGTTCTTTAATCCAATTGTTTAAGACCAAACTTCATTCACTAAGGAAAGCAAGATTATTTTTTGTTTCTCTAAACCTCTTCACTCAGCATATGTTGCAATGCTGCGTATTTATTTTCTTGAAACTTGCATGAGTTGGCTGAAAAGAAAGCTACCAGTTTTTCTAAACTTCAATTTTTTTCCCATTGTCAATTGGCAGGTAAGTAAGTTCTGCCTACTTACTGTTTGCTTGGTTCTTTTATCCCTCTTTTACTTGTTACTGCTCTGACCCTTCTATGAGAGCTTGTTTAAGTTTTAAATAGATTAATACACAAAACACTAGTTACCACTGGGAATTCAGGAAAAATGATGTTAAAACTTTCCAGCACTCTGGGAGTTCATAGAATAACTGAATATCTGGAGCTAGAAGGGACCCAAAAGGACCATCAAGTTAATCTCCCAGCTCCACACAGCACCACCCAAAATCCAAACCCTATGTCTGAAAACATTATCCAAACGCTTCCAGAATAGTTGCACTAGGGGCCATATCTGCTACCCTGGGGAGCCCAACTGCTTTCTGGTGAAGAACTCTTCCCTAATCCCCACCTTGACCCTCCCCTGATGCAGCTCCATGCCATCCCCTTGGGTTCTGTCACCATCACCAAAGACAAATGAGTAAAAAGCGTATTTTTACTGTGTGGAAAGAAAATCATGCTAGGTAAATCAGCAGTAGCAATAAATATTTCTAAAGACTAATTAAAGCGATTTCACATTTTTTTTTCCTTATGAAGAACAGCTATTTTTTTTTTTTTAACTACTGTAGAAACTTGTTATGATTAAAAGAATTGTAAGATTTTCTGGGAGCCAACATTGTAGGCAAGCTGATCTGATCTATTTCTTGTTTCTGTTAACTTTTCTTCACTGACTGCTCTCAGCACCTGCTTCTATCTCTCTGCTCATGGCAAAGATTCCTTGCAGGAGTCCTCACTCTCCTAGTCATTTTTCTATCTGTTGCTTGCTCTGTTATCCCCTTCACAGTTCTACTTTTGCTACACTTGTTATTTTCACTAGCCCTGCATCATGCCACTCCTTATACTTTAGCCATTCTGATTTCACATTTGTTAACAACTGCCTCATCTCAGCTCTTGGAATAGTGCCTGTAATGGAGGTCTGAATACAGTCTCATAGCTAGTATGGGACTTTTAGGCAGCATAATCTGTCTGGCACACAACTGAGATGCATATTCAAAGCTTTATGTCTTCTCCACTGTATAACATTTGCTTTACAGAGTTCATGGTCCAAGTATCTCAGGAATAGTTGATTGTCTCAGCTTTGTGAATCTATTCAACTATACATTTTCTTCATTTTATATGTATCTTCCTTCATTCACAGATATGCCTCTCAGTGGTGCACAAAGCAACTTATAGGCCCTTTCAGTTCTTCAGTCTTTTCTATCCATCTTCCATTTGTTCCAAAAGGGAGATCAAAATATTGTGCCCTTTTTGTTGTTGCCTGCCCAAATTGAGGGGAGGGATGAAAGGATTTGGAGATTTCCTTTATTTCCTTTATATTCCTTTTTTTCCAGTAGGCTTATAGTAGAAATTAGGTGTGGCTGGATTTGCAAGCCTTTGGAATTTTGTGGCTCCTCTTTTACTGCCTCTCTGCCTTCATTCCTAAGATGCTTAGGAAAAAAAAAAAAGAAACACTTCTTTGTAATATAACTTTTTTACCATATATCTATACAAGAAAACCCTAGTCTACTATGATTGCAAGCCAGTAGAAATTGTATTCCAGTTCTGTATAGTTTAACATTAGAAATATAATTCCAAGAGAGCTTCACAAGAGAGGAGTGTCTAGGAGGTCACCTATGTGTGAAGTTAATACTAAGTTAATGCTAGTCATGTATCTTTACACTTTACAGCAGTCAGATGAGACCATTACATCTTCCCAGATTAAATACTACAATTTAGCTAATTTTGTTCAACTTTAAAAACTTGAAAACCTGAATTTTGTGGCAAATGTCCTGTATTGGTACACTGCAGGTAGAATTCCTTTTCACTGCAGAACATGTAGCACTTTGGTGTATCACTTTACTGGCCTGTCCAACCCAGTGAAATGGAGAGTTTGTGATCTGCCATAGCTCCTACAGCAAAGCCATTTAGTATGCCCAATCAGCATGTAGAATCCAACTGTTCATTTAGACAGCAGGAAATCAGTTATAAGACAAATTTAATTTCTCTATCTTCTAGTGTTGGGGTTTCTATTAAGTGCCATTTGAATTTTATATTCTATATGCCTGAGATTTGCTTTGCTTGACCACAACTATATTTTAAAGACTTATCTCTTTTAGGTATTGATAGATGCATAAAATCAAAGGCCAGATTTCTCTCCAGGGAATGTCATCTGTAGTAGATGTCTTGTTAAGGTATTTATTTGTCATTTGATAGATTTTAAGGGCAGATGGGAGCACGATGATTATTAAGTCTGACTTCCCGCATTAGCTACATTAAGTACCTAATCCAATTAATTTATGCTGCAAGAACACAACTTGAATTTAAAGCTACTGATTCATGTTTTTATGGGACACTATAACTTAGGGATTTTCTGTAACAGAAAATGCATCATCTTAGTAGGTTTTGTTAGTTGTCCCAACGGTAATTACTGCATTTGGTATTAAAATGTATAGGGCATTCTGGTGTTTCATTTTATCTTGTTTTGTTTCTTTCCTAGATCAGAAGGGCTAAATTCATTTGCACATTATTATTTGGCGTTCAGCACTGGTTGGTTTGGAGTTTTAAAAAAATCAGCTGCTGTTTGGGAGGCTATTGTTTTGCAGTCTGATACATATTAAACTTTTGTATTCCTCAAGCAAGCAAACAAACAAACATTGAAATTTTTCAGGCCTACAAAGAATTTACACATTGTGTGCATATTTTCCTCCTTTCTTTTCTTCAACAAGAATTTCTTCCACTTAGTCTAATCTGGTTCTATGTTTTTGACATTTTCGCAGACTTGGAAGTGAGTATTGAAAAGATGAAAAAGTCTTTCTCTTGCCAGTTTAGTAAAAACATAGGAGAAAGAATAAAAACAGCTATAGCAATGCTTATATTTGTCACATCTGACAAATGCACAGACCAGTTTTGCATTGGAAATACATGAAAATTTCACTTGCAAGTTCATTTCACGGGTCTGATTCAGTTGCAGGTTGGGTGAATAGTACAAGAATGAATTTTCTGTTACAATATGTAACCTCTCTTACATTTAAGCAAGTTTTGATTTGTTCTGTCTAGGCATTTTGCATATCTGCCTACAGTAGAAAAAAGAAATAAAAAAAAAAACAACAAGATCTTGCTACAGAAGCCGAAGTTATAGGGGAATATTTTTAAAATGACATAATGCACAGGAAAAATAGAACAGTGAGAAAATTCAGACACAAATTGGAATTTTCAAAGCATCACACAGACTACTGATCTATGAGTAATTACAGTTTTCCTACATTCTCTAATTTAAGAGTATTAAGTCACAAGATCAGTTTAGTCCTGATGAGAAAGTTGATCTTTAACTCTGATCTAATCTTTACTCAGGCAGATTTTTATCATTAGCTTTCTCTTTAAGAACTATCATCAAAGATATTACTTGTTATTACTGACATTCCCTTACTGTAGCAAGATTTAAAGTATTATTTCAAATTTAAGTACAATAAGAGCAGAGAATATTACTACTGGAAGGCACTCACCCAGAAATTTTTATGTTATTATAAAGAAGCGATGGAGAGAAGTTATACGACTATGTTTTATTATACATTGTTGATGGCAATATTTTTAGTTAACCTAGTGCTGGCATCATTATGCAAATAAATGCTCTTCTAACAAGTTAGGAATCTGAATAATGTGGAATGCTAAACTGAGACAATCAGAATACTTTCTGCAGTTGTATGCTTTTATGCTCTGCTGAAATATGTCCTGAACTTAAGCAATAATGGCAGCTTTTATGCTTTTACCTTGTGATACTACTGGATGATTAATGTAAAGTCAGATTGGGTAATTATAACAACAGTGAGTCGTAAGTGTATCAGCTGAAGTATAATAAACATTAAAGACAAATATGAGAGTTGGAATAAAAATACATCTTCTGGTTACCACAGAGGTAAGATAATACAAGTTGGATGTTCCAGAAATGTCATGTTTCAGTTTGACAATTGAAGGACTGGAAGCCCACGGTACATAAGACATTTCTTTCTGGCAGCTACCAACAGGTCTCTTTTGGCTTGTAAATTTCATTTAATAATGATTCGTATAATTTGATATTGTCTCACACAATGGGTGAGCTGCAGTCTGTTCTGCTTTAATGTCATAAACGCTATGCTATAAACATATAACCAGTGCCATAAACCAAGAAGTCTCAAACCCCTAGCAGGACTCCTTTTTGGAAGCAGATGCATCATCTGGGTCCCGTTGTTCTGATGTCTCCTCATGTATTTACACATATAATTTAAATAGTTCTGTACTTATTTCTCGCTTTAAAAAACAAACAAAAAACCCTCAGAGCAATGAGGCTCCCATTTATTATGAGTCAGTAAATAATTAGGAGTATAAACTATTAAGTATCTGGGATTTCTAGGTCTCTAGTGAATGAGGAAGATATATGTAGGCAGAACACAATATCCAAGACTGGCATAAATTCAGGCCAGTCGCTGTATGGGAATTGATATGTCACAGTCTGCCCCAATGATTGAGTACCCAGTGTAGGGACACAGCCAGCCCTGGGAGCACAGGAGAAAGCAATTCACCTGTGTGATCAGAAGGGGTAGAACCTGGTCCCACCCCACCCTAAGCTGCATTTAAAGGCTGGTTGCCACAGGGAAAGAATCTCTACTGGAAGATCTCTCCTTTTGAAGTATTCAATGAGCTCTGATCGCTGGGATAGGTAAGAGAATCTATCTTTCTTTCTTTAAATGGATTAAACCATCACCCTTATTTAGGTAATTTAGAACTGGTTATCTGCCTTTGCTTTTTCCTACAGTCAAATAATTGGTAACTGAGGCAATGGGTATTTTTTTGATTAGGTTAGTCTGGCTTCCTTTCTATTGCACTGAAGAGTTATATTACCCTTCTTCACAATGTGGGTGATGGAGTACTGGCACAGGCAACCCTAAAAGGTTGTGGAGTCTCCTTCTCTGGAGATGTTCAAGACTTGCCTGGACACCTACCTGTGCAACGTGATCTAGGGAGCCTGCTTTGGCAGGGGGTTGGACTCAATCTCTAGAGGTCCCTTCCAATCCCTACAATTCTGTGATAAAACACTTATATTCTCATCCAATCTCAACGTCTTCTTGAAGAAACTCTCTGTTGTGGTTGTCAGAAAACATGTCCTCATTTACAGGCAGAATTTAACCTTTAAGTTTTTTTTTATGGAAATATTTTTAAAAATCCTCAAGAGCTGGGATTTAGGTTTTACATCGAAGGCAAATGCAATATTGTAATAATCTGATTCTTTCTTTTTCTGTAATAAGTGTGAAACAATGTTATTCCTAAATAACTTTAGACTAGGTGTTGTTCCTCTCCCTGTAAAACTGGAGGATGACTTGTCCTTCATGACAAGTGAATTGTAGGACTTCACGTTAGGGAATAACTGAATGTAAAACTAGTCCACATTTACTTCTAGTATAAATATTCAGTGTTTAATGTGCAAGTTTCACTCCAAATATTGATTGATGAGTTAAAAGATATAAAACCACATTGGTCTAGTCATACACTTTCAAAAACATTCTCTGTGATACAGTATTTGCTTAGCACTTCATGACTTGCAGAGTTTTATCATTTCAAATAATAACAGTGATGAGTATTATTCCTGTTGCTGCACTTACACACTGCACTGATGTTTGCATAACTTAAAAAAATAAATAAAAGGGTTTGAATTGAAAAACTTGTTTTTTTTGTTAGTTTGTTTTCTTCTCTGCATTAATCTTGCAGATTTTGTTGCTGCTCTATTACTTTAGGAACATAGAGAAATGTCACACTATCAGTCTGATACTTGCAGGCATTAGACAAAATAATTTAAGTATTAGAACAATGTGTATGCTAAAACCTGCGAATACAATTCTCCCATGATAAAGAAACTTTGGTCTGCTTAAGCTGAAACAATTCTTTCCAGATTTACATTCCTTCTGAAAGAGTCGTTATGGCTCTCCCTCATCCTCCTCAGTTTACAATTGTTAGCTTTCCAGAACCGAAATTCACAGAAGAAGTAAAGTCAGATTAGGTGACCTGTGAAATAGTTCAAACAGTGTTTCAATTTTTCAGCTTCAATAAACAGTTTGTAGTCTTTAATTAAGTGAAGCACTTCATAAAACATATTTAAAGGTCAAATTTAGAAGCACATTTGTTTACAAGGAAAGACTGTTTTCTCTAATGATACTAAATGTTAAATTATATTGCAGTGATAACTGGTGGAATACTAAAATACTTTGTTCTAGTATTTGAAGTATCTATTGAGAATATCATAATTTTTAATTACAATCTAAAAAAAAAGCAATGGAGAAATAAGAGTTCAGAGCAATTCTGGTAATAGTGCCAAGATTCATTATTTTTTTTCTGATTAGTAATTTTCTTTGTGTGCCTACTTGCAGTATTCTCATGTTTGTATTTGTATGTGGGCAGTTTTAACACAATGAACTTGTAGAAGCAGAATTATAGTGAACAACAATATGAGGAGTTTAATAATAACATTAAAGTCTGTTTCACGCTGAAAAGCAGTGAGTATCTTCCAGAGTCCATCAGACAGAAAATTTTGAAAAACAGGAGCTGTCAGGAGAACTTAATTTATTTGATTCTTCAGCAGATTTTCTTTTGCCATTTTTACCCAACTGGTGGCCTGTTTTCAAGTGTGAATTTCTTCCTTGACAATAACAAATCAGAAGACAAGGCAGTTCCCAGACGGTAGAGAGCTAGCACAGTGTCATGGGTTTATGATTTTTGGAATCATTTTTTCACATCATAACATCATGTAAGGCACTGGTAGTTAAATAGTTAATGTTCCAGTTCCGTAGGCTGCCAAATTTCCAGGTACCAGGTTTTCAGAAGGGTACTATATACACCAGAGGGCTTTGCATTCCTGTTTTCTACCTTGTGGGAAACAAAACTGCATGCAAGTCCTGGTACTTCCTCTTCTTTGCTGCATTGTCTGCAATAGGAGCTTCCTAGCCATCTCACATTCAGTTTTAGAGTAAGGCCTTTGGTTTTGGACATTCAGTCACTTTATTTTATTTATTAGCTTCAATTCCAATTATACTGTATTATACGGTGTTATTTTGTATTCTGATATCTCATTTAGTAAATTAGATTTTCTTCTAAGATTGTTGCTGCTGTTTTGTTTTTGGCCCATCTCCCTACTCTCTCCCTTCTCCCCCTTTTCCAGGGGTTGGGTCTGTTGGTCCCCTACCCCTTAGTCACAGAACCAAGCTTACAGGTCAGAGAATGGTGTACCCTGAGGAATACTGGTCTGACTTTTAAAGGAAGATGTAAAGAAGGCCTTGAGAACGTCAGCCTTTTACTTATCCTCAGTGGTCACATTCCTAGCCACATCCAGAAAAGAAAGGAGATTCTCCTTGGTCCACACCTTACTGCTGATATATTTGTATAAGAGTTTCTTGTCCCCTTTTATCCCAGTGGCCAAGTTGTGCTCAAGATGGAATTTTGCCTGTCTAACTCTTTCCCTGCTCATCCTAACAACTTCTTTGTACTCTTTCTGAGTTGCCCATCTGTTACAGTTTTATGATTTGTGCTATTGGTATTCCACATTGTAACATCGTGTAAGGCACTGGGAATTGAAGAGTTGTTGCTCCAGTTCTGTGGACTGCCAAATTGTACATGTTTCTCAGAAGGGAAGAACTACGTACCCCAGAGGACTTTGCATTCCCATTTTCCACTCAGAGGGAAAGATAAAACTTCTGGCATACCATGAGATCCTTCTCTTTTCCCTTTTGGATTATCTGAGCAGCATGTAAGCTCCCCGGCCACCTCGCCTGCAGTGTTAGAGTAAGGCCTTAGGTTTTTGGACACTCATTTTATTTAATTTATTAGCTTCAGTTCCAATTATACTGTACTGTATTATTTTGCATTCCAATATCTTATTTAGTAAATTAGTTTTCCTCCTCAGATCATCGCTGCTGTTTTGTTTTTAGGCCCATCTCCCTACCCGCTCCTTTTTCCCCCTTCCCATACACAAGTGTGTGGGTCTGTAGGTCCCTGGCCCCATTCGTTGTGGAACTTGGCACCAGCTTGTAACTTGTGATGCTGTCTCTTATGAGAACTCTACCATTTCAAGGTTACTGTCCAAGACAGCTCCTAACCTCCACATCTCTCACCAGACCTCCTCCATTTGTGAATGCCAGGACTACTGGGAAACTCCCTGGTAGGCCCTCTCACCAGGTGCAGAAGGAAGTTATATTCCAGACACACTAGAACACTCCTAGACTGCTTTTTCTGTTCTGTGCTGTATTCCCAGCCTATGTCAGGGAAGTTAAAGTCTCCCAAGAGGACAGGGGCTGGAGATTGCGTGGCTTCTGCCAGCTGCTTGTAGAACACCTCATCTGTGTCCTTGTCCTATAACAGACCCCCACCAAGATGTCTGCCTTGTTGAACCTTCACCCATAGAGGTTCAACCTTATAATCCTCTGCCACAAGTTCAGTAACATCAAGGCACTCTCCAACGTAGAGAGTTGCGCCACCACCCCTCCTTCCTTGGCTATCCTTTGCAGCACTCCAGTTGTGGGAGCAATCTCATCACATTTTCATAATGGCAACTAGGTCATAGTTTGCCTGCTGCATAATGGCTTCCAGCTCTTCTTTGTTTGTTGTCCATGCTGTATGCATTGGTGTAGATGCACATCAGCTGAGACCCTTGCCTCACCATTATTAGTCCCATTATTGCTCCTTTACACTCATCTCTAGCAGGCCTGTTTTTATCCCCTTCCCCTTCATATCTTGTTCAAAACTCTCTCTACAAGTCCTGACAGCTCCTGGGCAAGGATCTATTTCCTTCTTTGAGACAGGCAAGACCCCTCAGCAGATCTCAGGCCAGGTGCCACCTCCTTCTTGAGCTCCACAACCAGGCTGAGCAGATAATCCATCTGCTCGCACCTCATGCAGGTGAAACCATTGACACCCTCCCCCAGCAGCATCAGGCTCAGGTACTCCCTGCATCCAGAGGCCTGAACCACCAAATTTCTGGGCAGGCCCTCCATCTGGGTCACCACAGTGTTCCTGAGGCAAGACTCCCGTCTGATGGACACCATGTTTAAACCTGTGGTCTCAGGGATTGTCAGTAGGAGAGTTGGTCTCCTGAGCAAAGATGAACACTTACAATCTGTCTGTTCTTTTATGATTCTTAACCCTTTCAAGACTCTTTCTTCACTGTTCACCTAATTTCTTTCTTCCACAGGAGGTGACAAATGGTCACCATGCTTAACTGCTGTGGTCAGTTTCTGATGGAAAGGTGGAGACTTAACTTATAAGGCTTTTGATTTACCCATCGGTTTCAATTCTTAGGTATTACCTTAATCATGATTCAAAGTTTACAAGTTTGTGTAGGGCTGATATAATATTTTTACTCCAAATTTAACAGATAAGAGCTTACAACATCAGTTTTAGCTTCACGGTGTGAAGTTCTATCAACCAAATGAACTTCTCACAACCAAAGCGAAAAAGGAAAATATATATTTTTAGAACACATCTATCTTTATTACAGTTACCACTTCTCAGTGACACGTCTATTTCTCAGTGTGGAATATTTTTTTTTTTCCACACTCAGTCTCTGGCTGAAATCACGAAATGCTTAACATTACTGATTTCTTTTAGCAAAAGAACTTTTAAAGTCTTTTTTGTTGCAATCATTTTCTTTACTCCAAACACTATTCACTTTTCTGAATGTTCTCATTCCACTGAGTAAACACATAGCACAGTCTTCACGGAGCAGTGGAAAGTCTTGCAAAAACATTTTTTTTTAGTTTAAGAAAAATCTCAGTGCTCTTTTTCCCCTTTGTGTTACGATAAAAATTAAAATTAATGAAACCTTTCTCTGACTGACAGATGAAATATACCACACTCAGGTTTTAATCCCCTCTTCCTCCTATTGAATCCCAGAAATGTAAAGGTTCTTCATCACAAATCAAAATACATTACAGTCTTTGAGTGAACAGTTAAGACCACCAGTAGTCTAATATTATGTTTACACTCATACTTAGTTCAGAATGTGGTCCTTTTGAAATTTGAGAATAACAAACGACGGGGATGAAAGGACATCCATAGGACATCTAATCCCCTTTTCTGTCCAACACCTATGTAATTCCTGATAAATATCTATCTAAATGTGTTCTTAAAAGATATCTAATGCTGGAGATTGCACTGACTCCCTAGGCAGTCTATTCTAGTTGGTTTCATTATCTCAATGTTAGGAAATTTATCACTGTGTCTCAATGGAATCTTTTATAATGCAACTTAAGCTCGTTACTGCTTGTCCTATTGCCACAGGCACAGAGAATTTTTGCAGCAGTATTTTACTGCTTGAAAGCTGTTCAGTCTCACCACTGTCCTTTCTTTGCTAGATAAAACATCTCAAATCACATTTTCTGCTTTTCATTGTTCCCCTCTAGTGTCCAGTTGGCCCGCATCTTTCATACAATGTGGACTGATCAGTGCTGAAAGGATTGTGCTGAATATTTTGTAGGCTGTGTTTATACCTCCTAATGTACTTTTTTTATAATGGCTAACACTGTTGACTTATATTCAGTTTATTATCCTTTAAAATGTCTAGATCTTGCAGAACTACTACCTAGCCAGTTATTAGTCATTTTGAATTTGTAGAACTTATTTTTTCAGCTTAAGTGTAAAATCTAGTGCTTATTTATTCCAACATTTTGCTGAGTGTTGTTCTAGTTTTTAAAGAGCATTTTCTTATTTACTGAATTTAATACATTTGTCATTCATACTGTCTGGTAACTGGGTTTCATATGCACACTCTCAGCTGGGTCATTAATTAAGAAGTAATTAAAAAATACTGATTTAAAACTAAAGCATTCTTAAATCTTGAGACTGAAGGGCATTTTCTAACCATGTTTCATTCTTGCAGCAGATTTTGTGTAGATTGCGTTTGGGTTGTGAGAATGTTGTGTAAAGAAAGACTTACTAAAGAGAAGATACTAGGTTTCCCTTGTGTGATTCTCAATGAAATCTTTCAGTGAAGGATATTAAACTGTTTTGACATGATTTATTCTTGACACAGCAGTGTTAGCTGTTATTAATCTTATTTTATTCAAGGTGTTTATGAATCATTTGTTTGACATATCCCAGTATTTTGCAGGATGCCAAGTTAAACAGACTGGTCCAATGTTTATACTTATTCTCTTCCCTAAAAATAGGTAGCATTTTTACTTTCTTGACATTCTAAAACTTTACTTCCTCCCACAGGTTATCAAAATAATTTGTTTGAATTTCTTTCACATAGTTCCCTAAGCATAGATGAAGTTTACTGCTACCAAAAGATGGAGTCCTCACTGCTTATTTCCCTTTTTCCCCCCACCAGTTTAGCACCAGGAACGAACTTCTGACGGCACTTCTGAGATACTGTAAACTTTCTTAATTCCTTACCTTATGAGAAGTCAAATTGTTGGAAAACAAATCAAACCAAAACAACAACAACAAAAATCATCAACGGAATCTACATTTCTTTTACCATACCAGTGAGGTAAATCAGTAAATGCAAGGATGACAGTCTATAACTATCTTTGTAATCTTTCCCTGCAACTCTGGGGCTTCACCTGCACATAATTAATGTTGTTGAATAGCTTAGGGATTCAATAAGGAAAAAAAAATGAAAGGTGGAGAGGTGTAAAATCCTGCAGGAAACAAGCAAGAAAACTCAAAGTAAACAAACAGTCAAAAAAAGTAGGGTGTCAGTGTGGTTTGTGGTGTGGATACAGTGGGACACGGCAACTCAGCAATATTACAGGCTATTCTCAGCAAGCACTGCACATCCAGTTTCCCCCTCCTGACATATACCTGCCTCACAAAATATCATTCCAGTGTTTATTCAGAGGGAGAGGGTAATTACTACTTATTATGTCTTAGCTATCTTTTGAGGATTTACCAATTACTGTATGCTTTTAAATTGTGTATATCCTGCTTGCAGAGACTTTTTGCACAAAGATGCCTGAAGAATGTGTGCTAGAATTGAGAGGGAGTGACTGTGGAACTTCATGGCTGCGAACAGTAGATTGCAGGATGGCTGGAAGAGAACATCCCATTGGGTGGCAGCAAGCCACGAGACTGCAACCCTATCCTATAATCCAGCCTTAACCTAACTCATTCTTTCCTTCTGCTATTTCACAGACACTAACAGCATAATCGTTTATGATGGACACTGTAGACAGGCAGGAATATTTTGGCCTTCTGGCGTCATAGACCATGATTTACTTTTTCCATGTAGTAAGTGAGTGATAATTATTTGGTTGTTTTCTCACAATCAATATCACTATAGTCTGCTTTCATGTTTTGATATCCATTAATTTCAAACTTTAATCAGAAAGCATAAAGAAAAACTTTCCAGTGATCTACGAATATATGGTCTTTTTGTTTCTCCTTCTTCTCTTCTATAATCTAGCTGTTTCTAATGCTGTTCTGGAGTACCAATGGTTATATCTGCTTTACATCATAGACATTTTCTTTCATATCCCACTGCTTTTACACCTTAATAGTTTTCTTTTATCCTTCCTTTTTTGTATAACTGGTAGAACCATATGATTATCTTTTTAATCCCATGGAAGTAGATGACTCAAAAGCATCTAAAATAACTATATTCTTCTGTAGTTGCCACATCATTTCTTCCGAGTGGTAGTCCTTGCAATGCAATGCAAATCCCCTTGTTAGTATTAACTAGAAAAGTGTCCACACAAACATACACATCTGATAAATTCTCTTGACAATGTATTTCACTGACAGTCAGGTTGTTGCTAACTTTTAGAGGAGTCAATTTTCCATTGCTTCAGGAGAAGGTGAGTTTTAAATGGGACTCTCTATTTGATGTATGATGGCTCAAAAATTTAATTAAATATTTATATGGATAGAAAAAAGTCTAGAAAAGTTAAAATATTTCAACAATTTCAAATCAGAGGTAAATGGTTATTGATAGTTATTGGTTATTTGAAAATCTGCTAAGCTGTTGGTTTTTTGTTTGTTTGTTTTTGTTTTTTGTTGTTGTTGTTTTTTTTTCTTTTCCTTTCCCCAAACCAATTCTCTGTCCCTTTCTAAGGTTAGGTTTTATTTATCTTATTCAGAGAATAATAATCAAAATCAGAGATGTACTTCATTTCTGTAGATTTGGACTGGACCCACATCATACTGACATAAGCCCTAAATTAGCAATAATATTTTACATCCTTGCATATCCATACATGTGTAATGTAAAATCTAAACTCCATACTAGTGCTAGTTAGTGATACTATGAAATGTTCTTTTCAGTCTGCACTGAATCTTTCCTTGTATGTGCTGAAATGATGTAAAAATTTGTATGATTTTTACAGTCCGCCTATATGGGTTTTTTTTCTGTTAGAGATTTAGATACAGGAATTGAGCCACGAAGAAACAGGAGGAAAGACAAAGTCATTTTCAATATAACAGGATAGAATGCTATCCTGAACAGTTTCAGTATAATATTGCTAGTGCAGCTGCTAAACTTGAACTGAATTCTTACTAACAATAATTGACTGTGATCTATATTTTATTATCTCATTGCATGTACATATAATATATGTATACATCTAAAATACAATGGAATTCAACAAGTAAAGTTGCTCAAAAAGTATGATGTGATCATGTCCATAATGTGATTAAAAATATTATCTTAACCAACTCTATTAAAAAAAGGGTGAAAAGCAGCTTACAGAATACTAATAAAAGCAACAGACATCTTCTAGATGGACAATCACTGATAGCTTTCAGAATTGTTTAAACCATTATTGTGTTTAGTCCACTTTTATTTACTATTTTGAAGGTAGTGTGGAGAAAAGTTGTAAAAATGTTTTCTTGATGAGTAAATATATTTATACTAAAAAACAATTTTTCAGGGATGGTTACCTTTCCAAAAATGCATTAGTCAGAAACACATTATTCTTTAAAGTCTTTGTAAATGGAAGATAGAATTCTATGATCAGGTGAAATTTCCATCTCCTAAGATGACTGAAAATGGAAATTTGATGAGTATTACTATACTTTTCTGTAATTTATTTTTAACCTGAAATTACATAAAAGTGCTGAGGAAAAACTCTGTAAGTCACTCATTTTATGCAGAGGTTAAGATGGAAGTCTTTGCAGCATGCACAGAACATGCAACGTTGCACCTGTTTCAGAGAAGCAACACAGCATGTTTCCCTTTCTGATATATTCTTTCCTCATCTATGCCAAGAATTTCATCTTCAGGAAAAGTGTTCCTTGTTAGATGGTTTCCATCTGTTTGGGTTTTTTTTTTTAAGTACATTATAAATTCATCTAATAATTTAATGTTTGATTATTTTTTTTCAATAATTGTGATATCATTACCGGGGTTGCTGGTAAAGGCAGCTATAACTGAAAAAGTATCTATTCTGTTACTAGTCTCAGAAAAAAGAAACAACTGCTTGAAGGCAACCTGTCTCATGATTCATGAGAGTAAAAGATTGTCTAGGTATGTGGAATGTCATGATTTAGAAATATCTAGGTAATAGATAAAGGAATAGAGGGACAGTGGAAGGAAAGAGGCATTATCCCAATGCCTTACTTCCATCTTTCAGCTTCTTTTGCATGACTGGACTTCAGATTTGCAAAGGCAGATTAAGAATTTATTTTTTTTCTTTGTGTAAACCTTTATATGCTGCTAAACCAATGCATTTAAGTCAGCAAAAACTCTTTAGAAAATCATTCAAAAATATGCTTTTTTAAAAAATTTATTAAAAACAAAAACTAAAACTAAACAAACAAAAAAAAACCTAAGAGAATTGTCACCAAGGATTTGTATCTGTAGAATACAGGTACTTTCATACTGCTATGAAAACTAGCAAAATCTTTCCCAGCTGACAATATTAAATGCCCAACTGGACCTTCTAGCATTATTGTTCTTTTATGTGTCCTTTAATGTTTTCTTATTACATTAGTATCTACTGGAGAAAGATTAGTATCTCCAAAAACTTATCATGTAATTTAAAAAGGTGCAAGACGGTAGAAAAGCAGCTTTATTTGCGGAGAGAAAAAAAAAAGACTCCTTCAGAAACATGAAGGAGTACGCAAGAATCTGACCTGAATTTCTATCCCTGTGGATATGTAACTGGGAAGAATTTTCCTTCCACAATTTTGTGAAGTGTACCAATGTATGACTCTTCAGACTTGCCCTCTGTGACACACAGGAACACAGAGTAGTGGAAACATGGTTCTCAGATAGCATCTACAAAATCTGCAGTCTAACTAATAATCATCATACCTGTGCCCCTGCAAGAACTAAAGGACTTCCTTCCAGAAAGTCCACCTTCCTCTTTTTTTATTTTTCCTCTCCACATTCCAAACTTTATTTTTGTAAAAAAAAATGAACTACTTTCATTGTTAGTTTTGAAAGACATTGCTGTTATACTTGCTCACCTTACCCTAACTCTGATTTGGTTGCATTAACTTTTGTAATTACCTTCTGGGGAATTAGTGGGTACATCCTGATCACTGGCAGAGTGGGGACAAGCACGATCTAGGTTCATTCTGGAACTGGTAAAAGCAATCAGAAAATACTTGCATTGCTTACATGCTTTGACCTTGCTGGTCCAGAACCTGGGATTCTTCCAGTCACTGGTTTTCAGGCCGCAGAAGTATGTGGCTACTGCAGCATCTCCTTATTATCATGGATGTTTACTTGTATGAGTTTGTCTGGCAAATCTGAGTGACGACTTAGTGCACACAAACAAAGGTGTATTTTATTACAAAATAGAAGTGGGTTTTATGAAGGAGTGGCATTTATGCTTACCTGTGTTTTTTCTAATGTCATTTAAATTCAACATGAATGCCTGTTTCCACTCCTCATGTTAAATTTTAAAATGTTCACATCAGTGGTTTGAAATATTCATTTTGTCCCAGTGTTTGAAAGAATTGCATGTCAGGAAATAGGAAAGTGTTTTGTTTTTTTTCAGAGAACAATGAGATGGCTGAAGAAAATGGGTGCAGACTGATGTAAATAAAGGAACACTGTGCTAATCTATTGTTTGGACCTTTCGTTTTTTAGAGAGAAGGCTTAGGTTATGCGAAATGATAATTTCTTTGTAGGCAACTTACTCTAAAGCTCTGATCAGGGAGAAATCTCATCTTCTAGTGTAACTCTAGTGAAGTCAGTAGGTTTCCACTTTACAGAGGCTGCACAGCCAAGCTGACAAAGCCTTGTTAATTTCCAGTGATTCTTCTCTTTTCTTCCTCAGCAAAAAGGGAATTTTGTTCTGATTTAAGTCATATGCTGCAGTGATTGATACAGTGAAACATGATACATAATTTATCATTCAAAAAAGCATGGAGGCTACACAGATAACTTGGATTTAGTAGTAACTTTACTGCTGTGTTTTAAATGACAAGAATAAATCTGTTGCTATCTAATTGCTTCATCCAATCTATGCCAAGATTTTTTTCTTATTTTGTATCTCATAACACATCCCTGCTGCTGTATAAAGAAATAATTTTCTTAAATGCTTTCCTTTTGAATACCTTACTATTCAGCTCACTTTCTGTGTTGGTTTTCATGAGGTCTTAATCAAATTTAACAGACCCTCTCAAGACTGCTATATTATTATTCCTTCTTTGTTGCTGCATAATGTGAGGATTTTTCTCTGATAAAAGACTTCAGGGATCTCTTCTTGTTAATGATTTTATTCCTTAATTTCAGGTTTTGTCAGATGTTATTTCTCTGAAAAAGAAATACAAATTTCTATGTCTTCTGTGCCAGGATGCAACAATGATGAATGAAGACAGTCACTGGTAAGCTATCCTTGCTTCAATATGTGATGAGAGTTGGATTCACATTTGGAGGATAGAGGTTATAATTCTGTTTTAATTTTTCAGAGTTAATGTTAAGAACAGTCCAGAACTGTGTTCTGAGTGGGTTGTGAGATGTGGTTTTGGAATGCACCTCGTTGCAATTTTCTTGATGATCTAGTTTCTATTTTAAGTGGTTTAAATATTGAAATAAAATATAGGTGGAAATAAGATTTCTGAGCTATTGTGCTGAAAAAGATGTTAAGATTGGAGAATCTGGAGAGTGGTGAACTGGTTCATTGAGGGGGAAGAGTGACTTTTGATGAGCAATGCTCGTGTGATCATACACACAAGTCACTCTAAAAGTCATTCCTCCTATTTATTTTCATGGGAACTGCAGCAGAGATACAAAGAGCACAATAACACGGTTTGAGAGTAAGCAAATTCTCTGCCATAAAACCTTTTTCTTTTTTTTTTTTTTTAAACATAGTCACCACCATTAGCTATTTTCACCAGCAACTAACAAGAGCCTGTATAACACACTTGCAAAAATCTGCACAACCATCCTGAACGTGGCTTGCCTTTCACACTGCCGTCACCACTGCTGAAACACACCTCCCACTGCCTCTTTATGCTCACATCCACTGTTCAGTCTCCATAAACATTCAACAAGCATCAGTGAGTATCAGCGGGTGCAATTCCACATAAAGGAATTCAATGGCACATATTTGTTCCATAAGCAATTCCATATCAGATGCCATTCTAATGCATAGCTAATCGTGATGACTATGTTTAAAAAAAACAAAAAGTTTTATAGCAGAGAACTTTCTCAAATCCTGTTATTGTGTTCTTTGTATCTCTACTGTAGTTCCCATGGAAATAGGAGGTATTACTTTTGGAGCAGCCCTCATATATACAGTCTCGCCCTGCTGACTCTGTGTTCAGAAGAGTATGGTGTAAAATATACTTGCATGCTGAGAACTCAAACAATGTTCCTTTGGTATTTCTTCTCACAGTGCTTTCCACCCCACAGGCTTCTCTCCAGCCTTCAGGTGAATGATGTATCATACTCCTATGTGATGACATAACTGATTATAGCAAAGACTTCTGCTAATTCAACCTTGCCTTTCATGTTGTTTCGTGTATATTATTCAAATTATGAAAAATTATGAATCTTTAATAATGGAAGGGAAAAGGAAAGGAAGAAAAGGACTTGGAAGAGAGAGAGAGAAGAAAGGACATGTTACTGTGATTTCCAGTCAAGCTGCTAATATGAGATAGTCACTGGTCTAGACCCAGACTTCACTGATCTTTATTTTAGCTGTATTTTGTGGCATTCAGCTTCTTCACATGACAAAGACACATAGCTGTGCTAAATGTCCATGGTAAATATCCTTTATTTAGGTGGTCTGCAGGTCTTCAAGTATTGATAGTGCAAGTTAAAGGTGTTCATTCAGAAATACTCAGCCACTAAAGAGAATAGCCCTTTAATGTGGTTTTGTGCTGCAATTGATTAACAGCTATATATTAACTGTCCACGGGGAATTGAGTACACACTCAGCCTGTGAGTACATCAACCACCAACTGTTTGCTCACAAGGATCAATACTCTGTGCTACTCTTTTCTCTTCTGTCTGTTAGGTTTGTTTGTTTGTTTGTTTTTGTTTCATTCAGAGATGGTGAATGTTTTGGGTTTGGTTCCTGTGATGAAAATAATAGTTTATGGCTGGGAGTACGATCTGCCACAATAATAGAATAAAAATTGTAATGAAAACAATAATAATATGCATAGATTTGGACATGGATCATATTTATTAATTTTTCCTGAGGTTGTCTCTCAGTTTCATACTGTAACTAGGCTCATCTGTTCATACTGTATTTTTTAAAACAAGGACCAAACTGACAAGTTTCAAATGTCTGTCTCATAATAAGGTGTCATATTATCCTCCTACAGCTATTTCACACCTCTAGCTATTCCCTTCAGGCATATTCTAAAATGAAATTAGCGTGGGGGTCAGTAAAGATTATGCACAGTGAAGAAGAAATGAAAAAGGCTTGAGAAAATGTTAACCAGCACTTTACACCTTTAATCCCAGAGGCAGAACAGTGATCACATATAATGTATGCATTAATACCAAATCAACACAAATCATTCATAATGGCCTAGGTATCATATTGAGGAGAAGAATGGAAAATACATAACATACATAAAATTATAATAAACTAGTATAATGTGGACAAAATTGAATCTATTAACCAAGACAGTCATTTTCATGTACTCTAGTGTGCTGTTCCTCCTCTCCTCACTCAAAAATAAATGCCAGAACACTATATAACTGTCATGTGTAATTTGCTTTAGATAACCCGTTTGTATCTAATATTGTTTCTTGCAATATAAGTGTGTGTTTCTGACAAGGTACAACTTCAGATCTGGAGAATATGCCAGATGGTTCCAGTTATCAAAGCAACTGACATGACAGAATAAGCAAATTCATCCCTTAGAGCCACCTTCATTAAACTGTCCTGATTTCCATGAGCTCACTTAGGCATCTTGTAGAATGCTGTAGATCTACAATAAAATTTCAAAAGCAACATTCAGTCCATTTCATATTTTTCTTTTTCTATTCCTTTGTAAGAATGCCTCTATTTGATTTTCAGTGGGTCAGTAAGAGGTCTGATTTTGTGAAGCTGTAGTAGTGAATATTTTTCTTCACCGTTTCTTCCACAAAGCCGAAATTTTTCTGTAAACAGTCCTGAATGCTATATCACAATGAGAGAAAATTGTGGTCAATTGGAAGATTACGTAGGATGTGCAGCTGCTCCCCTCTCTCCCTTCTTTCTGCCCTTGAAGCATATTATAGTCACTGAACATTCATTTCCCTAGCCAGGAAGGAGGAATAATTGACTTCCAGTGGTATGTTACCCTGAAAGTTGGACAGAGTTTCTGATTCTTGGCTAGGGATGGAGTCAAGTTGATGTACAAGATAGCAGGATTTTGTTGCTCCAAGATGTCTGCTAAATTGTTTAGTCTCTTTTGGAATATTGTCAATGAAATATGTAGTGAAAATGGTTTGTTTTTCCAATAACAGATTGGGAAATTCTCAAAATCACAAAATTTTTCAACCAAACAATTCTGGAAGACCACCATTACCATCATGTCTTTTTGCTTTGACATTTTAGTTCCATAGGGGTGCTAGACATTTTTTTAGATAGATCAGAAATTTGGTCCCTCATCTATGTTCTTTGTGGTGACCCTAGATGTTTCCAAATTTCATCTGATTCCAACAGAAATTGCATTCTGAATAGTTAATGATTTTTTAATCAAAATTAAATTGTTATGCAAAGAGAAAAATGCAAGTGTTGGAAAAAAAACACAAAAGCCACTACATTCATGACCACCACTAATGTTTACAAATTTAAACAATCTGCAGTGAACTTATGAGTTGAAACTCAGCTGTAACTAGGTGTGTCTTCAATGCACCATTTACGGGGAAGCGATAGGGAACAACATATCACTCAGCACCATCACGAGTTGCAGAATCAGGCTCCTTGCTGATCAGATGAATGTAAAATTCTAGACCTATGAATTATGGTGTGTCATCCTGTTGAAGTATGGTGTGTCATCCTGTATATGTATTTTCCTTTTGTCCAACAAGCCCATCATGTTAACTATGTAAATACTGCCTGTTCTTAATATGCAGACTTTAAAATACTTTTATCATCTTGCATTTACTAATATGTAACATACAGATGCTTGTTTGTATGATTATCTTGAATGCTACAGTGAGCATAAATTGTGACTGATATTAACAATCATGTATAGAAATCTAGCAGCAGAATCTTACTGACAATTAAATCTGAAAGTTTATACTGTAATGCATAATATTTGGTAATATAATTAAATACAAAGAAAAGATAGTGAAGCAGTAGCCTAAACACATTAACAATCAAATATGTTATGTTTGATATTCAAGTCTGTATGCAAGACTCCCTTTTAAGATTATATTTGAAAGTGCATCCTATTCAAAGTGAAATTCATTTAGTTTATAATAACCAAGTTCTGAACTGTAATGTAAATCTGTGTGTGCTTAATAGTCTACAATCCCTGAAGTTTGTCTGTAGTCTGTCTGCAGTGAATGGATTATGTTTTTCATCTATGTCCGGTAAAGCACATCAGCAGTTCTCTCAGAGGGTTGTTTTTGGTCTTAATTGATGAAAAATGGGCATATTCTCTCCAGAAGATAGAGGAATAGGCTTTGATTAAGGTGCTGCAGCAGTCTCTGCTTTCTGATGAATAGAAGCTTTTTTTCTCAGATTTTTATTGTTAGTAGTTATACTTCAGATTTTTGGCCTCTTTTGAAACATTTGTTTCTTTCTCAAGCATATCAACTGTTACCAAATCTAGAGAAAGTTTGCTTTCTGCCATTAGTAACTAAATTAGCAGATAAATAGACTATGCTATTTGACAGAGCATTTGCCATGAAATTTTTATTATAATTTTTATGCCCCTATATCTAAGAATGGCTGGATTCTAAATTCTTGAGGTGTTTTTAATGACTCAGAATATACTAAGGTGCAGGATCAAGCACATGAATACTGATAGTGGCACTATCCTTCAAGCAGAGCTGCTATGAAGAACACCAGGAAGGAAACAAGAATGCAGAGTCTTCACATGTACACATATGGGATTCTCCTCATCTTGAGAAATGGATTTCAACAAATTTGGCTATTAGGATCATAATTTTGCATTTATTTAACTAGTGGGAGGTTACCTAAGAAAAAGTGTATCCTCATTTTTTTCTGGACAATAGCATACATTTAGTGTTAATTGGTTTAACATGGATTTAAAAGTGAAAGTTTTCTATCCTTGGTATAGCTGTTACTGAAATCTTCTGTATATCAGCACTAAAGAGGAGAATTAAGAATGATATTCTTGAAAACCATACACTATTTTTCTGTTTAGTTTACATCTGTATAGATACTTCCAACGTCAGTTTCACTTGATAGATTCTGGTTTTGGCACTGTATGTTCTGCTAATTGCAATAGGCTTTTGAACCAGAACCATCAGGGAGATATCTTTAAAATGATCTCATAGAATCAAAAAACATCCTGAGCTGGAAGAGAACCTCGAGGCTGAACAAGTTCAATTAGTAGCTCCAAACAGGACCCCCTGTGCCTGAGAACATTGCCCTCATGTTCCTTGAAGGGCTCAGTTTCTATTGGCACCTGAGTGGCCAAAAGGCAAGACCTGGCCTAGCTGGAAATCAGTAGGCAATTGATTCCAGAATGTTTGGGGCCCTGTGACCTGTGCATTGTTAGTTGCCTAAGAGTGATTGTTATCTGCTTTGCTATTATCTTAGTCAAACTGGGCATGCCTCACCTCACTATATAAGGGGCACATGACTAATGGAACAGATGGTTGGCATGGGTAAAGGAAGAGAAACTGAGGGGGCTGTGAAGGGGGCAGAGTGGTCTGAAAGTCCTGCTACTGACATTGCCTGTGACAGAGGGACACCATAGTGACATGCTGGAGTTCTGACAGGACAGTGCATCCATACTGAATTGAGTGTTGTACCACTATAATGAACCATTATGTTGCCCTTCTGGTAGGTCATGACACACTTGGTGCTGACTGCAGTGTGATGGTGAGTTGACAGGAATTATAGTAGTTAAAATCTTGTGTGCATGTATTATTGGCAAAAAGTGATTATTAAAATGACCCTATGAGTGGTTGGGGGATAGAGAATACATGACCAGATGGTTGATTAGAACATGTGAAGCTGAAGAGTTAGGAGGCAAATTTGGCTAGTTGTCTTTGTACTGGGCTTCTTAAACCATTAAATAAACACACTGGGGACATGAAGGTTGAGAGCAGCCATAGATGCATAAACCATGAGACAGTGGAGTTCAAGGTCTTAGGAAGAAGAAGCAAGACAGGGATTGCAACCTTGGATTTCAAGAGAGCCAACTTTGACCACCTGTTAGGTATCCCATGTGCTAGAGCATTGGAAGGTAATTGGACCCAAGACAGCTAGTGAACATTTAAGAACCACTTCTTCCAAGTTCAAGATCAGTGTATCCCTGAGAGTAAAAAAAAATAAGGCAAAGGTGGCAGGAGACCAACATGGATGAGCAAATTGCTCATGGAAAAAATTGAAAGGGAAGAAGAAAGTCTATGAAATGTGGAAGAGGGGCCTGGACAATTAGGAGGAATATAGGAACACAGAAAGCCCTATGAAAGATATGAGTTCCTGGTATCTTCCAAACATGCTTTTTGCAGGGCCTGTAGGGATGCAACAAAGAAGGCTAAGGACTCCTTGGAATCAAATCTGGTAGACAAGGATGAAAAGAAAATCTTTTATAAGTATGTCAGTAGCAAAAGGAAAAGTAGGGAAAATGTGGGCCTGCAGCTTAATGAGATGGGTGGCCTGGTAACAGGGAATGCTGAGAAGACAGAGATACTGACTCTTTCTTTGTGTCAGTCTTCTAAGTCTGCTTCTCAAAAATCTCAGACCCTGGAGGTGAGAGTGAGAGTCTGGAAAACAGGAGCACTTCCCCTCGGTTATGGAGGAGCTGGTCATAAGTCATTTGTGCACACAAATTAAATAGCTCCAACAGGATGCACTCATGAGTGCTGAGGGAGCTGGCAGAAGTGATTGCCAAATCACTCTCTATCGTCTTTGACAGGTAACTCCAGTCTTGAAAAAAGGCAAAAGAAGGATCCAGGCCAGTCAATCTCACCTGATGGAACAACTTGTTCTGGATACCAAGGAATTGGAATCTGGATTTCCAAGGAATTGGAAGAAAAGAAGATTAGCAGGTCTAGTCAACATGGATTCACCAAGGAGAAATCATTCTGTACCAACCTGGTAGCCTTCTATGATGTCATGACTGTCTCGGTAGATGAGGGAAGAGCGGTTGTTGTGTTTCTTGACTTTTGCAAGGCTTTTTACTGTCTCTCATAACATCCTTTTAAGTAAGCTTAGTAAGTATGGGACAGGTGAATAGGTAGTTTGATGGGTTGAGAACTGGCTGACTAGCAGAGCTGAGAGGACTGTGATCAGTAGCACAGAATCTAGCTGGAGGCCAGTACCTAGCAACGTTCCCGAGGGGCTGGTCCAGTACTGTTCAACATATTCATCAATGATCTGGATAAATGGATAGAGGAAGTTTACCGATACAAATGCTGATACAAATCTGGGAGGAGTGGCTGACACATCCCAATCAGTTGGGTGAAGAACTTGAGAGGTTCAACAAGAGCAAGTGTGGAGTCCTACACCTGGGAAAGAATAATTACACAGATCAGTATAGGTTGGAGGATGACCTGCTGGAAATGGACTCTGCACTGTAGTGAAGGACCTGAGTTTCATGATGGACAACACGGTGACTGTGAGTAAGCAGTGTGTCTTTATGGCCAAGAGGGCCACAAGTTCATTAAAAAGAGTGTGGCCAGCAAGTTTCTTTAGAAGGCAGCCATCTGTGGGAATTAAGTTTTCAGGGGTTTTTACTTTCTTTTTCCTTTTTCTTTTTTTTTTTTTGTGATGGACGTGATTATGATACAGGCTGACTAGCCCTAGGTGAACCCTCCAGTATGATGGGTCTGTCGTTCACATCATCATTTGCTTGTCCAAACTTCAGAGCTTTGTACATACCTGTTGTAACTGCTATAAAAGGGTACTTGGGAGGATGAGTAGGCGGGGAAGGGATTTGTCCCAAGCAAAATCTGTTTCCACTGCCTGTATCTTGGGTTCCTTCCTTCTATCTGGTGACAGAGGGTAAGGAATCCTTCATGTCTTGCTCTGTGACTATCTGAAACATCTGTCTTAGGGATGGTAGAGCACAGTCTCACCAGTTTGTCTCCTTCTCTGAATCCCTGATGCTGTTCATCCTGCCTGCCTTCTCCAGAAGCTCTGCCTCTGATGTGAGAAGTTCTTCTACCTGAGTTCTCCTCCTACAGGTGTGCTAAACTGCTGCTGCCAGACACTGACAGAAAACTCAGGCACAGGTGTAAGTCTGAGGCCTGGGTGGCTGTGTGCTCCCTCAGGAACTCTCTCTGTGTTGTCATATCTGTTCCTTCCCTGGAAAGACCTGAGGAGATGCAAAGGCCATGGCTTTCTGCCAGGTGGATGCCGTGACAGGAACCATTGGCAGCAGCAGTGACAGCACTCATCTTGTGCACCCTCCTTCCAACAGCTGTGCCAGGCTCTGACTACCTGCCCTGTCTGCTTCACTCCCTGAGCTGATGTGTGTACGTGCCAGAAATGGCCACAGTGCTCCTGGCCCCATCCTCTCTCTTTCAGCTGCTCTCTGGGAGCTGCCAGCTCCCAGCAGAACTCTGTCTCCTCTAAGATCCTCTCAGCTTGGTAACCCCTGCGTGCTGCCACCACCATCCATGTTCTCTGTGCAACATACCTGCACTGGATGGAGCTTGGTGCCTCAGAGAATGAACGAGTTTGTCCAAGTTTGCTTTTGTTTTCTGTTTCAAAGATTGTCTTCCACACTACCCAAATATCTATTTGCATTAAGCATAAACTGAAAGCAATAAAGGTCTCAATTCACTTCTCTAAAAACTTTGCTTGTACAAAACTGAGATGCAGCCTACCACTGTGCAACTGTCAACCAATTTTAGTGACTTAAAAGGAGAATAAATTTCAGAGGATTTTGATGCTTCCCTGAATCTGAGCCTTGGAAGACCACTGTTTGGATTGTGTTTTGATGCGCAGGTTTGGTTCCAAATCTTGAATTACAGGTTAGTTGCCTTCTAAACCTTTTCCCAATGAAAGGGAAGTTCCTGGTATCTCTCAAGCATACTTTTTGCAAATCGCATGCTGTTCTTCCCAATGCATGTACCCATGCCTGCAATCAAAATGTGAGTCCACAGATTTAATGGGAGTCTTCTTTGTGAGCTCTGAAGCTGTTATTTAGCAGAAGAGGTAAATGGCTTTGATGAACTTTAATATTCTTTCATCAATCCAAATTCGGTAAATATTCAGGAGGCGTTCCATTTTTGATGGTTGAACAGCTCTGGAGCTAATACCTGGTTCAAGCAAATCTTCCAGTTTTCACTTTGTAATCAGTTTGCTATCAATTAGAGACATGGGTTTGTCCATCAGAAATCTCCAGTGTTCTCATTTGTGTTCATTTATTTTGTATTTCCTTATTACAGAGTATTTTTTTTCTGTAAACCTTTTTAGTTGACATATGAACAGATTAAAATGAACATTCATTTGTTTAAGAATGCCAATAAGCCTTAAATGAATTTCTTCAAAACCGAGACAAGCACAGATTCTCTGTATGCGGGCTGCTCTGAAATTAATACCTATTATTAATTTTCATGGAAATTACATCAGATATGAAGAGCAAAATAATACTATTTGACAGTAAATTCTCAGCTACAAAACACTCCTTTTCATGGTAGTCAACACCATTAGCTGTGCATTTTCACCAGTGAGGAATAAGATCCTGCATGCTCACATGAAAAAATAAGCAGAATCAGAGGTGAGCCACTGCCACTACTGCAGAAATGTATCACCCACTGCCTCACTGTGACCACATCCACTGTTTGGTCTCCATCAACATTTAGCAAATGTCCATCAATGTCAATGGATGCCATTCTTTCTGCATGGAAAGAATCTGCACCTTTGTTTCATATGTGCTTCTGTGTCAGATGCCATTGTGTCAGACTGCCATTTGTCATAAGGCAACAAAATGTAATGGAACAAGGGTGGGAAGATTCAGCCTCTACTTCATGACACCAACATCCATCTCTGACATTGGGAGCCAACAGAATAAAACAGGACGTATTACTTTTGGAACTGCTCATGTACGGTAAACTACAAAAAAGTATTGTATCTTATTTAAACTTAGTTCTCCATAGAGCATTGGCATTTTAAGCTTAAAGGATTTTTCTCTCCTATAAAGACTAGAATGGGCATAAGGGTGAAAATGAACTCATGCTTCGTTTTTGCTTATTGGTTTTATTTCTGTGAGGAGATGGCGCTGTTGTTTTTGATTGTTTGTTTGTTTGTTCCTCCAATAGCAGGTTAACATTTAGTTTTCCTTCTTTTACAGTAGATGTTTAGTTTAGCTAGCATTGTGTTTTGACTAGGTACAGTCTTTCTAAGCTTGAAGCCTGATCTCATCAATATGAAAGTTCTTTGCTCAGCATTTTTCCTAGCACTAATCTCTAGCCCTCTTATATGGGTAACCAGCTTGCTGGTTCTCTTGTATTGTGACTTTTATTTCCTTCAGGTTTGTTCCTTATGAGATTTGGTCAGTTGCCACAGATAACCAGTCCTTGGAGTTCCTCTTGTCATAAATATATGACTGTAAAAACTCAGGCATTGTGTATGTTAGTGATGGTAAAACCCAGGGGCTAGCAGCAAAAGAAAATAAATAAGAATGCAGTCTGGAATTAATTCCTGGACTTCTAGTAGACTTGACTATTCCAAAAACAGGTTGGTACCTTAGCTTCAGGGAAAGACCACTCACGTAGAAAATAAAAGGATCCAAATTTCCAGTCAAGATGTGTATTTTCTTTGCAACAAAGTTTTGCATTTAAAAAATAGAAATGAAAAATTCATGATAAAAACTCAGGAAATCCTGAATTGTGTCCAAATTTTTGTTTTATGAAGATGAAAAGTACGTCCAGGTATAGTTGTGCAAGTATAAAGTAATGACAAAAATAATTATAAGGATTTTAATTTTATTTAATTTTATGTGTTACTCATTGAAAATATATTTGCCATTATTCACCATGCAATTGATTTAAAAAATTCTGTTCTGAGGTTAGAAAACCTCTGATTGCTTATTGGTATTGAAATTTACTGTGATAATATCCATCAGCATTAAGACTCTGATAAATTCTGTGAACAACCACAGTGGGTGAGAATACTAAGTACAGGTGAATGTAAAATAAGGCAAACTGTGTATGTCAGTAAGATTTTTAGTACTTTTTAATTTTACAACTGATTTCACTTGGCAGAAGCTATAGTGTATGTCAAAGCTTACATGTGCACACTCAATAGAACACAATACAGTCAAGGTTAAACCAGACTAAATAATTTTTACCCCTCTGTTTTATATACAGCAGTTTTAGTTGTCTTGCAAGATTATGTTTCATACTTTAAGCAGAATAATGAATTAATAGAAAATCTACCTCGGTCTAGGTAGGTAGAAATCAAAAACATAAATAAGGTCATATATCAGTATGAGCTGGCTTATTCACCTTCATATAGATTGGCAGTGGTCAAAGTCAACATGCATACATGCAAAGAAAAATAATACTGATATATGTTGATTTTGTTGATGTCCCTATAAAACAGACAGCATTTAATTAATACAATAAATCAAGAGCAAGACTACATTTAAAAGCAAATATTTATTTGTTCATTTCCAGAAATATCTGTGTCCCACTCAAATGTGGACTCATGAATATATTGATAAACTTCTAAATAATGCAAATGAGGCTTAAAACTTTGAAAAGCTTACAATTTCCATAGCAGTTGGACATGAGTGTAAGCCCTCATTATTTGCATTTCCCCCAATAAGGCAGATGGGTCATTATTCTCAGGCAGTTACCTCTGTATCAAAGATGTGATTTAAAAATAATTTCCTTAGGATCCTACTCTTGGTAGAAGTCCAAGGTTAGCATGCACTGCTTCACTTTAAATGTTAAGAAGAGACAGCTTTTTCTTCACAGAGTTTGACCCAAAATACACTGAGTATTTTGGATAACTTTTTTTTGCTTGTGCCAATCAGCTTTGAATTTACTCCTTTATGATCTATTAGAATACCTTAATTCTCTGAAGTGCATGGTTCAGATTCTTGTTACTACCAAGCTTTGTATGGCCTTCCTATGAGTTCTTTCCATTTGAGGACTTCAAGAAGGTGTGTTGGATACCTGTAGGGCAATTGTTGGGACTTTATGTTAATCACCATGTAGAAATCAAGACATTTCTTTCTTGTCATAGATCTGATTGCCAGTCATCAAATAGCCATTAACCTGAATAGGAATGCAAATAAACTGTTGTCTGTGATGTCCAGCTGAATAGTTGATGACAGAGTTTGCAGTGCTCTTGTGATGAAGCAAAATATATATATATATATATTGCTTTGACATCAAAATGCCATGTGTTACAGAACACAGAAGATAAAAATAGTTAGTGTTTAATGTTTTATGTGTCTTTCTCTTTACTTTTTCCTAATAAGTTGTAGAATAATAAGTTGTGGAATTTGTCCTAACAGCTTAAAGCATTGCACTGTCTTCCAAGATTTGAAACAGCCCTACGTCAGAAGAAACCCTGAAGAGACTGTATACCATTAAATCATTCCTTCCACATATTTTACAATGTTTTGATGTTGCACTGGTGATGTGACTTGTTCTTCCCTGAACAGAGCTCCCATTTGAATCTTCATCTGTTAACTGTTCTAACTACCAAATTGAGTTGATACAAAGGGTAGGGAATGTGAGTAGAAATAACCCTGAAGAGTGCATCCTTGAGCTGAGACAGGAATTGCTGTTTTAAAACATATGTAATGACTAGTTTAACTAGACACCATACTCTGACTTTGGAGTAGTAATCGTTTAGTAAATGTTTGTTGTTTCAAGCAATTCTGAACACGATTCTTCAAAAACAAGGCAAGACCTTTGTTCATCTTAAACTTCCTGGCTGTGACGAAATGTATTTCAGGGCACAATAATATCAAGGCTTCATCAGCGTTATCTGACAAGCACTGTCATTTTTGGATCAAAATGTCTTATGTTTCAAACTAATGTTTTATATGGACTGTGTTTGAGTTCTACATCATTCCTCCAGTCCTGACAGTGGCTATTAAATTCATCATTATTATAGTGTTGTAATGCAAATAAAACCTTGTAAGGGCATTGAGCCTCTACGTAGTACCCTTTTACTGTGTGTGGGTTTTATTTTTTTTTTTTTCATGGTAGTTGAATGTTGAAAAAATGTTGAAAAAACTGAGAAAACCATCTTGGAAACTTGTTTGCTGAATGCCACCCTTTTATAATTAGGCCAATTGAATCTGAGTGATGATGATGAGTTGTAATTACACATCCCTGGTACTATCATTTTACTGTTGAACTACATCTCAAGATAAGTTGAATCAGCCTAAATTCCCACAGCATGGCAAGTGATACATCTAACAGTGTATTCTGCTTTTCTGTTAAAAAGAAAAACAAATACAAATGGGTATAACTTATTGTGATGAGTTCAAGAGAATCTTGGACTCGGTTGTTGGGGGAATATTAAGAATCATATCCTCTACTAGGTTTACTTTTTGCCATAATATGTCACTTGTTCATAGCTGCTCACAAATTGTAGTCTGACAATAAATCTTGTGGGTATGAATTAAGAAGTAGATTGTGTAGGTAGCTCCCAGAAAACGAATACGTTCCAGTGTCCCCATTTGATTCACTTGATTTTGCCTTTAACTTCATCAAGAGCAGTACTTAGTTCTGGTTCTCATTATTGCAGTAAAAATATACTTAAAATGTAATACTGTGTTTTTGCTGATACTTTGTGATACTTTTACAATCTTTTTTTTTTTTTTTTTTTTTTATGACAGGCTCCAATTTTTTGCAAGGNTTTTGAATGACAGGCTCCAATATTTGGCAAGGGAGGATTTGAATTTGTTTAATGCAAGGTTAATTTTGGTTAGTTCTTGTTTGCTGTGTCAATGTCAAGACTGTATTTTTTTGCAAAGATGGTATAGGTTTAGCAGATAGCAGTAATCCCACTGCAAGCAGAGCATATCTGTACATAATGCTCCATCATACGCACATATCTTCCTTTACTGGTTACTCACCTTGTGTGATACGTTTTTAAGTATCTAATATTTGCAGATGATCATTTGAATACTTTACAGACTGTAGAGGATTGGCGCGATTGACAAAAGTATGAAATTGTGAAATTAAATTTTGACGTGTATTCATCCATATCACTGAGTTATTCAAGGGAAGTGAAGTTTCAGAAAACACCTGAAATGATTAATTTATTTAAATAAAGGGAACACACAGAATGAATTGAGATATTAATATAGTTGTGATTAATATATATCTACATCTGTTTGCCACTGCAGGTAGTTCCATACTCCACATTGTCAGCAGTTATTTTGAAACAAAAAAATGCATCTCAACTGCTACCAAATTTATGAAATTATACTTTCATATTTCATAGTCTGAACTCCTGTGGGGAGTCTGTAACTCCCCACCACATGCAAAGTCACAGTTCCATCCACAAAGTGCACTTTCCTCACCTTCATCAAATAGATATATTCAATGATTTCCATTTGCAGCATTTTCATCCTTACAGTGACCATAATGAGAACCTGTATCCTGTTGGAATGTTTCTTAAGCTGACTAACAAGGCTTTTCAATAATTTCAAGCCAATTTTTTTAACTGATATAAGCATGTATATTCTCAGTATAACACATGATATACTTTCAGCATATATATATGTATTAACTGTATATTTTGGAGGTCTGTAACACTCTCTGTTTCTGGAAAATTTGTTCTAGTGTGCTGTGCTGTGCACAAAAACTAATTCGTTCTAATGTCACAGCCCAAAGTGTTAGACAACCTTCTATTTTGCAGGCAGATACTGTTTCTAGAAGACCAATAGCATGAGTCGTCATGCTTTTACAACTTAACTTCAGGAAACTGGTGGGTAATCACATCAGAGTTTAGTCACTGAGTATCTGGACCTCATTTGAAATGCAGAGAAAAGTACAAATACATTGGATTATTTATCAGTGCATTTTTACAGCTGCTTGACTGGAGAACTGGATAGCTTCTAATGTATGTAAATGAATGCTTTGTTAAAAAGAAAATTTCAAATCCAACAACAATAGCTTCAGTGGAAAAGAATGAGCTGCTTGCCTTCTTGAATCTCTGAGGGAATATAGACAAATTAATTTTCTTAAGCAACATCATAAATACAAAGAAAGAAAAACATATCTTGATAAATGAAAGTCTGTCAGAGGCCACAGTGCTAGTAGTGTTGAATTGGACAATTAATTATGTATTTTTTGCACATCATAAATAGTGAGCAGCTCAAAGGATGATGACTCAATAATACAGCAAGCAAGAAATCAGGCAGAGTGAATCTTTTTGCAGTAGTTTTCTCCCATGACCCATGTTTCACCCAGTTCTTTCGTAATGATGTTATGAAAAGATCAGAGTGCTGAGATAACCCAACATCCTGCCCATTCTGACATCTATAGTTTCTACCATTAGGAAAATGAAATAAGCAGATACAGTCAAATAACAAAATGCAGGGGTAGCTCTTTAAGCTTATTGTCTCCTTATGTACAGGCTAGCTGTCTTATAACATCAAAATGACAAAGCAATGTGTCTGTGAAAATGCTTTGAACTTCTGATGTCGAAGAAAGAAACTTTGTACTGCTCTTGTTCATAATGTTTATATATGCAAGGCTGAGATCTCGCTCAGTAAACAGTCTTACTCATTTAGTCTATACGCATCTGTTGGAAAGTTTGACACAGCTACAAGGGCTGACTATAACTTATGCCTCTTTCCCAATATCTCTGCACAGATGAAGCTTCCCTTCTAGTGTACCCCATCTCAGACTTAATTTAGGTGTTAATTCTTGTGGAGGAGATTTGTTCTGTCTTTTGAATAGGGCGTACATTTATCCAACTGAGTTACCATTATAGATACCTCAGGTACAGTTACTTATGCTACAGTTATAGACAGTAGTGCTTGGTGCAGGCTGCTAGTTCTGCTTCTGAGAAGCCATGTAAATGTCCAAGTGTCCAAGAACCTTTGTACTGCAGTGGCTAATTTACAACTAGCTTGGGTACATAAACTTCAGAGGAGTTTTTTAGTGTGAGTCAGACATAATTTGAGAGCTGCGGTGTTGATAAGTACTGCCTACTCTCAAAGTGACTGAATGAGGGCTTTTCCCTTAGTGATTTGCAGACATGGGTTTACATGTTTTGGAAGACAGCCTTTCCACTTTTGTTCATTTTAACTGTGGAAATAAAGTATATATTTGAAAAGAGTCTCAAAACTGGCATAAAGGTAGTTTACTGTTCATGGATGATAAGTCAAAAAACCCCTGAGTTCATTATATGTTCTCTATAGATGCCTACTTCTTAGATTATTTCTCTCTCAAAAATCACTCTTGAAAGCATGATCATATTCCAATTACCCTTTTTCTACTGTATTCCTGGACATAATTATTTTTTCCTGCAAGTAATTGGTGTGGAAATAAACCATTCAGTGTTAAACTTAGAGCATTGTCTCCTAATGGGAACAAGGCTAGTTAACTTTCATCTATATTTTACTTTGTGCTTGATTTCATCTCATCATGCTGCAGACCAAAAATGCATGGGGCAGAAATTCTAATAATCACATATTTCCTTAGTTTTGTAAAGGATTAAAAGGAAATTTCCACCCTCCAGTATGAGTTCAGCTTAAAAAGAAATAAATAAAATAAATTTTGGTATCTAGTTAGAATAAAAGAATGAGTTAGTAGCTAAATTGTGCTTGCCCTGCAGAGTGTTGTAGTGTTCTAGAGAGTTTATCAAATGCAGCAAGGGGAGGTAAATGTCAGGGTTGTTTTTTTGTTTGTTTGTTTGTTTGTTTGTTTGTTTTTCTTTTCTTTTTAAGTAGAGATAGTATTTTTATTTTGCATCTCTTAAAAGATTCTTCATTTTAAAATGTTTCTGCTTTTGCTCTGATTTTGTTCTTCCTTTGTTTTGTCATCTAAAACCTGTGGAGCTTTACTTTTTGGACTTGCCATAATTATATGCATGATTAAAAAAAAAAAATGAGTGAAGCATCTGTCACTGCAACAGTTGAGGTGCTCTTCTTATCTGTGGAGCCATTGGAGGTAGGAATGAAAGAGATCTCTTTCCATCGGGAGGAGCCATCTGAAGGTATTCAATTCAGTCCTGATGGATAAGGAAATTTATGTAACGTCAGACAGAGCTCTTTGCCTCCTTCCTTGTGTCCATCTCTATCTCATTAGGCTGCTTTCCCTATAATAAAAATGTTAGCATACTTGTCTTATGTGTCCCTTCCCAAGTAGTTGCAGAGTAGCAGATAAGCATGGGACTCCATTTATAATAGTATTTGCGCAGAGGCCACCTCAGCAGCTAATTAGTAATAGAGCACAGTCCAGTGCAGATGAGACAAATGCACGTTATTGGGATTGTGTACAGCCTCAATACATGCTACTTGTTACAATAGACAGGTAGAAACCAGGCATGGGTTTGTTTCCACAAGCTGGGCTGATATTTCATCTCTGAATTTGTGTGGTTATTACAGCAGCTGGTTGACTGCGTGTTAGGAGCACACTATGGCAGTCCATGAGATGAACACCAGGAACCCAACTGAATCACATCACCGTGTCTTTCACGGCAACACATGCCCAGGTTTTCTTCCCTAGGCATCATCATTCATGGTCCAGGATGGAGCCAGGAAGCAGCTAGAGCCAGACCTGCTAGAGGAAAGCACTGTCTTTCCCCTAGTTTGAATACAGCTAATGTTATCCATGAAACTTGCAACCTGGCAGAGGGGGTAAGTCACAGATGGCATTCTTTCTAGCAGAAACCATTGCTGCTGCTTTAGAAAGGCTTTGGTGGCAAGTCAGATGTCACTATTATTTTGTATAAGGTTTGTATTAGGTTTCTCTGAATGTTGTGACTGTTACTTAAGGGAACTGTCTTAGGGCAGCTCAAGACAGTGTTGAGGAAAGGCTGTTAATCAGAAGAGATGAAAATCTCTTTTGGTGGTGCAGTAGTGGGTACAAGGGCAAGTGGGAATATAAGATAAAGCAGAGACCAATGAAGACTGTATTGGACTTTCACTATGTGAAATATTAAATTCAGCGAAATTATGGAGATTACAGAATATAATGGAGAGTTACAAATGACGAAAAATTAAATTCTTAGATCTCCTCTTACCCCTTCACCAGCTCTGCTCTCATCTCAGGCAGCTGCTTACAACTAGTCATGTGCCACAAGAAGCACCTCCTTTTAGTCTTTCTTTTCTGTCTTTTCTATCATTATTTATTCCTTTATTTACTGCTAGTAGTAAATTTTCTTCCAGGAAGCAAAGAGGGTTTTATTTATTTTTTATGTTTTAATTATTATAATTATTTTTTTTAGCACATTATGACTTATGGGTCATGCTTACAATCACCTGTCTTCAGTTTAAAGCTAACAACACAGTAAACTTCATTAAATTCCTGATGTGAGCAGTACACATTAGTTCTGTTCTAAATTCTGCTGCCAGCCGTGTTCTCAAACCATATTCAGTTTTGTGAGGTTTATGTGTCTGTTGTTCGTGTGCTTGTCTCTCTAAAGACCCTTAGTTGGCTTTTAAACAATATTTTTTTTTTTGTCACTTTTCCTTGATGTAAATGTGAGACGGAGGTAGGCACACACTTGAGTTCATACACGCTGAAAAAATCACCAACCTTTCTCTGATTTCTTGTCCCCCAATTCTTATTTATGTGAAAGTGACTGCTTGGATCTGGACCATGTATAGTCTGACTCATCAGCATTCACTACCAGTGCTGAGAAAAACAGCTGAAAAAAATCAGGTGATCAAAAAAGAGATAATAGGTTTCCTAATTCCAGCATAAGCTATTTCTCAAATAGACACTGACCAAGAACTAATGTTAGAAAAAAAATAATAAAATAGTTATACTGTCTAATGCCAAATAATCATTTCTGATCTTCAAAAAGTCATCACTGTGTTTGTATTACCCAACTGCCAATTTGTAAAATAGTATTTCTCATATTGCATCAGGTCACTTACTAGCTTTGGTGGTCAGTCCAAGGTATAGTTATAGAGCAGTTATTGTATTGATATTGGTATTTTCTGGTTAGTTAGCAAATGGATTTCTTTCCTGAAGCCTAAGACTCATTACAGATTCATTGTAGAAAGAAAGCTTACTGAATAGAAGGCACCAACTGACTTTTTCTTTTCAGTTAAAGTAGCATAAGGCAGCTAACATATTTGTCAAATGTAGCATTCATTATTGTATTTTCATGTTTTAAATTTGATTGAATAAAGAGAGATTTGTAAGATTTTTCTTCCTTTATAATGCTGGTTTTGAAAAGTTTTTTTCCTGGAAGTTCAATGTTATTTAAATGGTAATTTTTTTTTAATCTTCTTCGCTCCATCATCATTATCATCACCACTACTTCCATGTACTAAAGGCCAGTCACATCCAATTCAATACCATTGTCAATCTATATCAATCTACAGTGGATGTCATTTCATTCTGTTTCTTTTTCTTACCTGAAGTCTCAGAACTACCTAATGAAAGAAAATATATTTATGTTTTGCATTTTTGTCTAATGATAAACACACACACATACATACAAATTGGAACAGAGAGAAAAATAAGATATTCTGTTTGGATTTTCAGATATTAAAATGAAACTAACAGATGAAGAACTCTGTAGTAATGGAAAAATTAGTGGAATGAAAATATTCTACTGAATTCATAATAAAAAAGCATGATAAAAAAAGTATTCAGTTGTAACTTCATGGTCATCTCACTCCCATGCCCCACCTAATCTTCGGTAAATGATGCTTTCTCCACAAGAACAATATTTATCTTTAGGTTTACTATTGTTACTGTTTCTACAAAGTAGCAATGTTACTCTGCATTCTAAATACATCAGCAAAAGGAAAGAATTTGAAGAAAATGAGAACTAGAGTCTGTCTTAATTGTGTAATAGAACGCTCAGATGTAAAAACAAAACGCCACGCTTAAGAGCATATTTACACTCAGAGACGTTAAATGAGCATACTAATGACCTTACCATCTCTTTTCTAAGGAAACTTTTTTTCTCTGTACTTCTGAAATGGAAAAGAATGATGCTCTGCCAAAACTATTCTCCGTTTTAACAAATTACTAATTTCTTCATTTTCTTGCCTTTTATCTCACAGGAGGTCATAAAATATTTTGTCACTGATTCATGAGAAATACATATTCTATCATCTCATTTCCGACTGTTAATTTTCATGTCTGTGTGCAGAAGTGGGAACACATTATTCCATGCAGTGAAATCTGAAGCAGCTTCCTGCCATTTAGTATGTCTATTACAAGGTGTCATAATGAAAGCAGTAACGGATGAATGTTGAAAAGTGCAGCAGTTAGCAATGGTTAATTACAAAAGAGAAGAAGATTATTCCCATCTCATTCGTGCCACCCAGGGAAACTAGTCTGGCTGGAAACGGTACAATCCACATTTATGAGCTGTGGTGTCTGAATCTGGATTTTGTAGCCTTCTTGTGAGTTTGTTTTCCTTCTTTATTCTCCAAACAGACATTTCTGTCTACACAAATATCCCATTCAAGATTACAGGGGCAATCACTGGAAATATTAACCTTGTTATGTCTCTGCTGCAAGCTGGGCCTTGGAATTGTCCTGTGAAAGGGTGGTGCCACCTAAAGGATGTGCTTTGTTGGTGTATGGGGTCAAAGGCTGAAGCTTTCAGGCGAGGGCTCATCTGTTCCCATTCCTGGTAATGGTTCCAGTGTCTTCTTTCTCTCAGCAGTATCAGCAGCCTGAGCCTGGAGTCTGAGTTGCATACATAGGTGTTTTTTGAGCTACATTTGCTGCTGAAACATCCAGTCTGAATTCTTCCAGAACAAGATGGTGTAGGTTGAGGGAACAGACTATCTATTTGTCAGTGCTGAAAAGTTTAAGCTGACAACATAAGGGATCACAGAAATAGGGAAATGCTCTTACAAAATTTGACAGAAAGGCTTTCTGAATTTCGCACAGGTAGCATAGCAAAGTAGAGAACTGAAACTACATTTCTTCTATCTAAAACCATTATCATTTTCCCATTTCAGTGTGCTGTCTTGCTAATCTTCTGGGATGTACTGTGTTGTTTCCTATTTATAGGTAGGAGTGTAGATTAGAAGTTTATCAGGATTTCTTAGAACTTATTGTCAAGTGCCTTATATTCTTTTCCTTATAAATGTAGCTAACTATCTGCTTCTTGGAAATGAACTTGTGAATGTAAATTATTGGTATGTACTTCTTCCTTTTGAATCTCATAGCATTTGCAATACATCACAGACGGCGTAGTAGTTGCCTCCTATAAAAATACTCAAGCCTTCCCATTATGTATATTCATCACTGTGTTACTTGACACTTCTTCACAAGCGTCTTGATTCTCTTTAGTCCTGTTTAACTCTTTTTTTTTCCCTCTAATTGTACCTTCTACTGTGGCAGTTAGTTCCTTGAACTCACGTTAACTTGTTGAAAAAGTAAGAAGAAAAGAAAGTCATAAACCTGAAATTTGCCAGCAACAGATGAAGGCCAGTGTGAGAAGCACTGTGATGTACAGAAGCTCAGCTCCCCTCATATTTTATCTGGCTCTGTTGACCAGTATGTTCAGATACTTCATAGAAAATGAATGTAAAGGAAAACTTTGTGGAGAAGATGTACCAGAAATGAAGAAACATCAGATTAGGATCTGATGTATATAATTTATATATTGCAATAGACTTTGAAAGGAACTTCTCTAGGTTTACTCCAATCTTCTTAATTCCCTTGGCATGAGAGTTAAAGAGGCTTACTCTCATGTAATCGAATTTAGAGCTGATATGTAAGGTTTGACTCACATAGTACTAAGAGTTTAACTCCCAGTAAAGTCTAGAGGGAGACTATTTTGGTCTCTGATTCAATTTAAAGTGAACATTTTAGAAGCTACGTCATCTTTGGTTCCTAGACAAATGTCTTGTTCATCTATATTCATTGCTTAATCCTCATACCAGGTGTGTGTTTTCACCATTTACTATTTTTTGACATGCTTTCTTCTTCTAGTTGCTTCTCGAAGTTCAGACACCTAGTTTCAATCTGGGGTTTTCTTTCAAACAGGCTCAAAATATTTTTGGAATGCATATGACCTTGTTTGCCTTATGAAATTAATGCCTTTTTTTCTATACCAATGTGTCCTAGCATTCTATTAAACCCATCTGGAAACTGAAATCCAGCAAACTTTCAGGTAAGTTTCAAGCATATTTAATTGTACCTTATAATGAAAAAAATGCGTGAGATATTTGTCTTCCTTTCGGAAACTTTATTTATTTGTTTGTTTGTTTGTTTGTTGTTCCAAAACATTGCTCCAATTTTAAAAGTGAATATGATAGAACAACATCCTGTTATGTTGAGAGATGTGAAAAACTGCTTTGTTGCTGCACTCATACTTGATACTATTCCACTCTTCTTTTACCTCCAGGCCAAATAGTACAGTATGGATTGTATTTATTCTGCTCACAGCTAATCCTTCCCAGTGCACTACAGCTGAGCTCCTTCTGCAGGATGCTCAGACCAAGACCCTCTGAGATCTCTGTATCCTAAATTACTTTGTTTTATATCTTTACAGTTTAAAATTGCCAAAATAGCATGAAGACTGTATCAGAGTCCTGAATAACAGTTCTTTTATTAGTAGCCTGGTAGGGAAAGGAATTGTATAACTAACAACATGACATAAGACCACAAGTGGGATAATTCCTGGCATTAGAAGATTATCTAGAATTTTCTTTTTCTTTTACTTTCCCATTTAAAAACCATGCTGCTCATACAACTTCTTAACTACTTCCAGAGAAATATTCAAATTTCATGCTAGAGGGAACTGTTTGTTCACTACCAAAATTGAAGCTAGCTGCAAACCTATATACAGCATAGCAGGTCAAAGGTATAGGACATAGAAGTGAACCTAGGAGCTAAATTTTTTGATAGTGCAAATGGGTGAGGAAGCTGAACTGGGCTTTATTCAAAGCACAGGAACTGTTGAAGTGAACCTGTCCCGTTCATGTATCTGATCCAAACCCAAATGTGGTTTTCATTTCATTAATATTATTTTGTACTGAATTAATTTATTATACAAATGTGAGACAGAACTGCAATTTAGTCATCATAAAGTACATAAACTGAGATCAAGAAAATCGCCATTACACTTTTTTTTCTTGAATTTCATGGAAATAAGTGAATAAAAAGAGTCAGGACCTCAAAGGCTCAAATTTCATTAGGTTCTACCTTTTTGAGTCTTCTGTGGATACCGTATCAGAAAATTAATAAAAGGGCTGTTCCAAAAGTAATGCCTTCTATATTATCATCTTGGCACACAACATTAGAGTTGGATGTTGGTGGTATGGCAGCAGAGGTTGAAACTTCCCATTGATATTCCGTTGCATTTTGTTGCCAGATGTAAGCACTTTGTAGCCTATGGAGCACAGTGCCAATCTTAGCTATACTGTCTTACCACACCCACCATATTGTCTGGACTTGGCACCTTTACATCTGTTGAGGCTGATGAAAGATAGGCTGCATGGGCAACATTTTTGTAATAATGACAATTTTTCATGTAGCTCTGCAAGAGTGGGTCACCTCCACTGGTGCATATGTTTCTGAGCATCACATACAAGTTCTTGGTCATAGCTCGTGAAAATGCACAGCTAATGGTGGTAACTATATTGAAAAGCAGTGTTTTGTAGCTGAGAATATTCTCTAATAGTGTTATTGCACTCTTTGTATCTGTTGCAGTTTACATGAAAATAAATAGGATGCATTGTTTTTGGATCAATATATATACTTTCACTGACCACTAAATAAAGCCAGATGTATTTCTTATTTAATTTCCCTTCTAAGGCAATATCACAAAAGATACAATTCCTATTTTAATTCAGTGATCTATAAAGGACTTTGGAAATATTAGTGAATTCTGAGTCACAAAAAGCTGACATTTGCTTTTATGTTACGCTCTCCCACAATCCGTGGTAATGAAGAATACGGTCTTTGCAGAAACATGGTGAATTAGAGTGGGTGAGATCCTTACTATAATGAATAACAACTTCCTGGGTTTTATGCAGCCTCAGTATTGAAGCATTTAAATCTTGGCTACCTTGGTCTGAAATGTAAGTTTTTCATCTCAGTTAATACAAAATAAGTGATTTCTAGCCTCTAGAACTTAGCAGAAATTGAACAAGTTCATCCAAGGGTGAGTTCTGAATAATGTGGAGTTTGTTTATCATAGAGCTTTACAGCAAAGACTGTTGTTAGAGACCTTTGAAGATTTTGTTCAAGCATGTCCTCTGGTTTCATCCCAGGTAAAAGACAGGAGAATGCATGGAATTCTTCTGGCAGGGTCTTCCAGTTGATACCTACAAAGATTACAGTTATTATATAGGTGGAAAGTTTAACTGACTTGCATCTGAAGCCTCCAGACCCTAGAGTTTCTACAGAATGCCTTCAGAATGATTTATTATCCTCCTTCTGTGGAGAAACCCAAGGCATGAAGTGTCTGCTAGAAGCAACAGCGGTGTGGTACGTTCTGTACCCTGAAGAGTGCTGAAGTCAGAAGATGCTATGAAATACAGGTTGCCTGCGTGCCCACATGGCTGTGCAGTGAGGTCTGCCTGGATTTCAGCATTCAACAAAGATGTGCCGCAGTTTTTATTCCTTTAGTGTTATTCCCGTGCACTGTTCTCACAGATCTAGTTTAGAAATAGGATATAATTCTGAATGGCAGTTCTGCTGCAGCCACAAACTGATTAATGACTCATGGCACCATATAGCACGTTTACTGCAGAAACTGTTACATGCTTATCCAGGATGACAAAGGGATTCAGACAGAAAGAGTTAGTCTGTAGTTAGTACTCTTTTGTCCAACCATAACTGTAAATTTAATGCTGTTAGGAATATTGTATGTCAGCCTTTTCTGAAAGATATTTTCCTTAACCATGTTGCATTCTGTAACATCCTGCTTATATTACAAGTAATCTTTAGCAGGAAGTAATATCACTTAGCCATCATCAACAGCAATTTCTTGTGCCCTGAAGGTTTTCGTTTTATTATTATTTTTATTGTTTTTATTTTATTTTATTTTTTATATATTTTTTCCAGTGCAATAGTGGTGGGAAACAAAATAAAAAACAATCCTAAAAATGTAGTACAAAAGTGTTAGTTTCTGGCTCTAGGAGATCGGATACTAGTACCAGAAGCTTTGTCATCACCTACAAAGGAGTGTTCCAGCAGGACTGAATGCATTATACAGAAAAGCTGATTAGAAGATGGGAAACAAAGCAAAGGAGGCCTTTCCAGATGCACACAGCACCTCATCATTGGCTCTTAAGAGAAGGAAAATCTCCCATCTCACTATGCCCACCGAGTGCCTCATTCCTAATGTCACTTAGCTTGTATTACCTATCACAAGTAGTTGTTACTTGGTCAGTAGTTTATGTTCTTATCGATTTTAAAATACTGTTTTCACCCCCAGTTCTCTGAATATGTTTTTGTGAAATAAATAGCATTTATATATAATATATAAATATTCATTTTTATTATAAGATTAGTAAAGGTGTATCTGTAATGCTACAGATCAAAGTAACCAAGATGCGGAACAATTTCAGCATTACATATGCACTAAAAATTGAAGAAAGGAAAGAGAAAGAGGACATATATATGCATGCAGATGTATTTAATGTTTTTTTTTTTCTCTTTTGCAAAAACTGCAATTTAGTAATTGTTTGTTGTAACCACAATACCATAGGAACATGAAATAAACCTGCCTTATTCTCAGTTATGTTATGGTTTTGCTTTTTTTTTTTTTAAATAGCCAATAAAAATTCTCTTACAAAAAAAAAAAAAAAAAAAATAAAAAAAAAAAAATAAAATATCAAAAAAAAAAAAAAAACCCGCCTTATTTTCTGTTATTTTTTGTTTTTTTTTTTTTTTTTTTTAAAAAACCAAAAAAAATTCTCTTAAAAAAAAAAAAAAAAAAGATGAAATGAAAAAGATTAAAATTCACATTAAAAAGCAAGATCCAACCATTTGTCACTCTCTTTAAAGGTGTAAATCCAACCTCACTCCTTGAGCTTGAGTCTGCTTTAATAATGAAAGTCATGAACATCACACCAGTCAGTGAAATTCCATCAGGGTAATAGGAAGGCAAGCCCCCAGCTCTTTAGAGTAGAGTCATCAATCCCCAGTTTACGGTTTTTGATTTGGTGATTAAATAGAAAACACTTGCACTTAAAATCAGTATGGAGATGTCTGTGGATATGTCCATTAATAATTTACTACTTCTCTAAAATTTAAATAGCTAAAACTAATTTTAATGAGTTAGAGTTTAGTTAACTGAAACTCCAAGAGCCTAAATTCTATCTGCAATGCTCCCTTGGTGTTCTCAGATTTATGCATGTATTTATAATCACTTTAATTAAATCCAAATTGGGCAAGCGTCTGAATGATCTGAATGCATGCGTTTGAAACATAATTAATAGAAAGTACAAAACCTTAAGGCTCTAGGAGGTATCTTTGATGCAGTCTATGGATTTTAATGCCAGTTGAGATGTGTATCCTAAGAGCTACTTGAGCAGCTCTTGAGGAGGAAAGGCAAATTAAAGTACTGAGTGGTGTTCTACATATGAAGAGGAGCCCACTGTTCTTTCTTTCGGAGATGAGTGGAGACCAAAGGTAAGCTTTTAGCCTAGTCTTTCATATTTAAATACAGATTATCTAGCACAGTGGATTTTGACCCATGACTGATGTCAGTATAAATAAATACTGAAAATAATCTTACAAAGTGGGGAAACTAGGTTGTGTCTATCCAGTTAGTGTTTTATACTTATTATTTCTGACAACAATAATAAAATAGTATTAATTTTTCAATTAGTATTATCATGAATATTGACATGCTATTAGGAATATCAAGATACAAAAGCTTTTCTGCTGCTTTACGTAATTAAATAATGCTGCTTTAACATTTGCAGAAACTGTAGGGAAGTGTAATGAATTCTACAAAAACTAAGATTTATGTATTGGAAATAGAAACAACTGCTGGAAAAAAAACTGAAAATTTTAAAATGCATTTTTTTAATGTATTAGCTAAAATAAAAAATAAAAAAATCCTAAAAAACTTGTAGACTAATTTTTGCTAAAGAGCTGACAATGCCATGCTTGAATTTGAGCATTACAAAAGAATGGAAATTTATATGTGGAATGAATGTGCTTTCTGAATCCAACAGAAACAGAATTAGTACAAAGCACAGTTTTAGGAACACTCAGAAATAGCTTAGTAAAGAGGAAACAGTTAACAGCCAGAAGTCACCAATACCTCTCGCACATTACAAAATAAATGAAAGCAAGAGTTTGGATTTAATAAACCTACCTACAATTACTGGTCAGTTATAATATTTGTCTTATAAGACTCTTCCTCACCATTTGATTTCTTTCAATAATTCTTGGGAGTGAGTAGCAGAAATAATATGTTTAATGGGGTAGAGTCATATTTCCATCTGAATAAATAGATAATTAAAATATTTTGTCAGATACATGGCTGCTATTTGACTCTTCTATAATTAGTAATTTTTTGGCTTTCAGAAATATCTCATTCTCACAAACTTTTTATTTAAATTCCCTATCTCAAATTCATTTAGTCAACAGCAGATTCTTCAGATCTTCTCAGGGAAGGGTTTACTCCTTTTCCCTGGCTTCCTCAGGTTTAGACAAATATATGCCACCAATTTCTACTCAGAGCTGCTGCCACTAATCTTTTCCAGCAAAGTCTCCTTTGTGCTGCATTTGACAACTCTGAACAAAACAGGACCCCAGCAAGAAAGCCAATCTTATTGTCTTTGATTCCTCCACATAGAATTTTGCTCAGGGCAACCGCTTTTGTTAGGTTATGTCTTCCCCAATCTTTTCCCCCATATGCAAGTTCACAGGCATCGCAGGGTACTACTAGACTCAGAACAAATAAAGATAAATAAAAAAACAAAAACCTCGGAGTGAAAATATGCACTTGGGATTGAATAATAATTTATGTAAATGAAGCCTTCCCACGCTACCTTTTTCCTTCAAGAGGGGGAGCAGAGAGCTTTTATTCTTAAGCCTTCTGGCTTATTACATTAATAATTCATAACCAGTGTGCTTTATATAGGCTGTGATTCAAGCTCTACAAATATACAGAAAGCCATTTTTCCACCAGTATTCACAGTGTAGCTTTTCTTAAGAGTATGCAGTTTTCCAAATGAGAAATTCTTCATTTCTGTAGGGAAAATCTTCTCATTCTACACTCAGTTTTACACTGATTGTTGACACATTCCTTCTCTACAGAACTGAAGATGTGCATAAGGCAAGGAAAAAAGAGTCTTGCAACAGATTTGCAGAATTAACAAAGATAATAAATCTGCATCAGTAGAAAGCTAAAATATTGTGAGACAAGTTTTGATTAAATATTTCAGAACAACTATCATTAGGAGTAAACGATCCACCTTCACTATATTACTAGTATTAATGAATTTTCTTGGAAGACTGGGATCAATTTAAAAAGTAATTCCGTTATTTCAAGTCTACATAATCTATTAAAAGAAAAAAAAAAAAAGTACATTTTGTAATTTTAAATACTATGAAATTGAAGTATTTAGTTTAGTAAGTAACAGCTTTCTGGTGAGGAATTAAATAAATAAATAAATAAAAATAAAAGAAGAAGACTGGAATAATTCTGGACTAAAAGTAAATTTGTAGTTAATATTTTCAGGGCAACTATATGAAATATATAAGCAGATGAATGCTTCAGTCTAATGATACAGACCAGGACAAGTCTGATTAAATATGCCTACAAAGTATAAAGTGAAATGGAAAAATATTTTGGAAAGCTGGAAAAACACAGAATAATAAAATGATGTGGCCTCATTAGATAAAGTTACAAAGAGATGTTTCCAAAATAAACTATGAAGAAATACTGTTAAAACAATAGAGCAGGTTTTCCTAAGTTAGCACAGAAGTCATGTAAATCTGGTTTGTAGTTAGTTGTGTTTATATTTTTGGTAATATAAGCATCACGATGCTTAGTATTACTGATGTTAAGGAAAATCTTGGGAGATATTAAACCATGCAATAGAGGTCCGACAAATTTCTTCACGTTAGATTCCAGTCACTTCTGTTGCAGAATGGCAAAATCATAGAAGAGGGAGAGTCTGAATCATCTTTCACGTATGTCCTATACAGATGCCAAACAATGGGCAGCTAATGCAAAGGCAAGGCCACAGCAAAGAAGTGTTTTAACCTTCAAAAACTTGGAATAAGTGGAAATAAGAGGAGAGGGAAAAATGAATCTTTGATTCTTGGATAGAATATAATAGTTTATACAAGTTAATATTTGTATTGGGTAGGCTCAGTGGTTGAACAACTAGTGAAGAAGTCCTCAAGAAAAGTGAGGATCATCTCTATGATTTGTTTTGTTACTGTAGCCTTGTAGTAGCCCATTTCTGTTTACTAACAAAGACAGTTTTACTTGTAGCTGGAAAATACAAATTATTTAATTAAACTTAGCCTATACAAGTTTCAAACTCTACCCATCAGAGTTCTCAGCTGTGAAAGCAAAATAATCAGTACAGCTAAAGTACTGATACTAGTATTTTCATAAGTACTGAAAACAGTTCTAATATGACTCCTGCTTAAGCTCTGCATACCTTAGGTTCTGTTTGTTGTATGAAAACACTGAAGCAGATGAGGGTGTCTCTTATTGGCTTACAACAGAAATTGAGTTGTTTTTCTTATCAGTAGTTATGAAGCTAAACAGCAAACTGCATACTGTCAAGTTTGTTTCAAAATGTTTTTTCAGTCATAATTTTATTAGAGATTTATAATTCTTCAGTAATACTCAAGCCCCTCTCAAAAGCTATAATAAAAATAAGAAATAAATACTAAGATAATAATAAAAGAGACAAATTTTAAATCTCTGGTTTTGGTAACCCAGTTCCTTGTATTTCTTGTAGTTTTTAGAAGAATGGAAGTCTGAAGGTTGTAGAAAGTGAACTATTTTTGATTCACAGCTGGTAGATAGTAATATAGGTGGTTATAAGAATAGACAAGAAAGTGAAATTTGATGTAGATCCATTCTTTCCATCAGTCCATGAATGTCTCAGGAAGAAGGATGAATATGGAACAGATGAAAGTACTTCAGCAGTCTGCTACATCTCCCTATCTGTTTATATGACTGGTTAGCTATGCTGAGGAGAACAGGACAAGTTTATGCTCTATTCTTGACTGGTTCAAACTCTTTGCTGTCTCTTTTCCTTACTTTTTTTGCTTGCAGTATCAAATAATTTAGCAAACAACCCTGTTCTATAACAGTAGAAAGAGTGAACTTGTACTAAAGAATTTCATTTCATAGAATGAAAGAAAGGGCAACCACAGGGGCTACTACAGCTGTACTTCTTCCTACTTCTAACGTGATGTGGACTGCAGTGAGCATTCATAGACTTAGTCTGTGGCAGAATGACAAGGGCTTGCTTAACTCTAGTAGGGAATTCTACCTCAGTGATGACTAATAATATCAGATAGTTATAAGTACTGATCAATAAGTCAATTGGTACCAGATAACTATTTTTTATTTCATGTACAGCTGTGATCACAGATACTTTGATGTAATGACAGGAAGGTGAAAATATATACGTATGCAAAATGCATGTATTGTGATCACTGAACAAGAAAACTAAAACAGAATCATGGATGAAAATTTAGTAATGGTGATCTTCAGTCATAAACTTAGCAATATTTTAGGACTGGAGAGTTTCTTATCAAATATTAATTCCTTCTAATTACAGAGATTAAATACTACTTAACAATTGAAAATAAGCAGCACTCTTTTGTTTGAAAATGCGTGATTGCTAATATAGCTGCAAGATAGTTTTTGATAAAATGGAATAAAAATAAAATGGGAGATCCTGTGAATGTGAATGCACACAGTCCCTTGAAGACTGATCTATCTGCCCCATTTTGTAATCTTCAGCCATTTCCTTTAAAGTGCTTAAGATCTTTGGATGAATACAGATGTGTTTTAAATAAATTCTGATAGGGAAACATGGTAGCAGAATAACAGAGATTTGTTGTAGAAGCTCATCATGAATTTCTGAAATGTTTTAACAAAAATAATAGCAGCCTTCTGCTATTTGATTATCAGGGGGAAGTACTGTTCTCACTGGCAACAATTGTGAAAACCTATTTGTTTTCAGTTTAGCTCTGGGAGATTAGCAACATTACCATCCCATAGGTATTGGATTATACAGTTCAAGTCCATTCAATAATAATTGCAGGTTTGAAATTAAATTCAAGACTGGAATGATTTAATGGTTTTCAAAATGAGTGAACCATGAGATTATTATAATTATTTTAAGTGTAATCATGTATTTTGGAAAATATTATTTCTAAAACAATCAATGTTACCATAAAAATATATTAATTCGGCAAACTTATTTTATACTAGGCTTAATGAAATCACTTAAATTCAGATTCCAAATGAGCAATGATTTTTAGATGCCTAATTGAAACATGTCGGAGTGAGGCCATTATCATAAATCTTCCTGAATATTGTATCAATTGTTGATTCCCTGAGATGCAGTGCTATTGTTGTGATGTAAATCAGCTTATAAATTACTTGAAAAAAAATGTTTCAAAAGGAGATTATTTAGTGCTCACCTAAAACAAAAGTTTAAAGGCAACAGAAGTTTAAAGGAATTCAAGACTATTAGATGACCAGGCCGTAAAACTTAATTAGCTTGATGTTATGATAAGTGCAACTCTTAAGCAGACAAAAAAACATGCTTCCTTGTTGACAATGGAGAAAATTATCTTTAAAATATTGCACAGAAATTGCAGAAGTAAAAGTAAAAAAATATGAAGTAGTGGATTGAGATAGAAGGAATTGAGAATAATTGTTCACATGTATATCGGCAACTGTTTTTATACAGCTATGTCTAGACTAAAATCTTTTAGTGCAACAATATTTTCAGGGTAAATTAACTTCAGGTAGCTTTGAATACTAGATTTTTCACTCTGGGAAGGAGAAAGAAAAAAAAAAAGCCCGCTCCTTTCCCAGAAACTTCAATTCAGTTATGCATTGAGAATGGGGTAGGAATGAGAGAGAGAGGGAGGAATGGTGCAGGGTTCTTCCCAAATCTCAATAAAATGCTTGGCAACAAATGAGACAATGAAATAGTTGATTTAATAAGAAAGAATGACAAAAAGGAAAAGAGTGAGTGAATCTTATATCCTTTCAGATGATAGAAACTGTGCATTCATGTATCCCAACAATTTAAGTGACAAAAAGTGCAGAATTAGCAGAAAGTTCTTTATGACATCACTGTGATGGCACCAAGATACAGAAAGGAACATCCTCATTGTATTTGTGTTTGTGTGAGGGTAGACATATGGCCAAAAGCAAGTGCGCTGTGCAACTGAAATGCATTTTCAACAAAAGAGGGCACAGAATAAAATTCTGATATAGCCAACCATTTCAATCCTCATATTTCTCCCAGAACATCACCCAAGCTCATGACAAATTATATGTCAAGAAATTACAGAACTCAAAGATGTACGCTCAAAACAAGTCAGAATCTCTTAAATATAAACAGATCTTGTTAAGGCTGCCTGTAAATTTTGTGTTTGTTTGAAAAAAAAAAAAATGAGAGTAAGTATTGTGTAGTCTCCAGCATAAAAATGGGAATAGGAAGGTCACAATTTTCTCCTGATGGCAGCATAAAATCAAACACTAAGTAATTTTAGAGCAGAAAAAATTAGTACCAGTAAGCTTTTTTTGAAAAATACAGTAGAGCTTCCATTGTTCCACAGCACTCAAGGAGATCTATACTACTTAACTTTACTCTATTAGAAAGAAAATAAAAAAAAATAATAAAAAATAATAGCAAACCAGATTGATCAAGGTTTCCCCAACCACTCATACATACACAATGATGGTTACAGCCACTCTGAACCAGAAATTCAGTAGACTTTTACAGTGAGAGTAGAAATTAGTTACGTCCTGCCTGAGAGACAAGACCAAATGTAAACCAGGATTTAAACCAAAAAGTTTTAGAACTTCCTGTTGCAATCAGGGTGAGAAGCCTAATATGTAGAAGCAGGAGAGGAGATAGACAGGGAAGGGTAATGTCATATTTTTTCCTGGGATAATCAAGTTCAAGGCACTGTTCCATAAATAAGACTCCATGAATAAATTCCTCCTAAGTCATATGAGGAGCAAGACACAGTTTTAACTGAATTTTAACGAACCGGACCCACATATTTCATTTGTGGAGAAATTTATGTGTAGTAAAAGTCATTTTAAGTCCTGCAACATAGTTCTGCAATTTGCAGTTAAGTGGAAAGGACCCCAAATTATTTATGTTTTCCACCATAAGGAGAGTATATACATATACACACACATAAATATATATATTCTCAGGTATAATGTTATTAGATATAGCAGTATCTATACAAGTGCATAAAGCAGTCCACCTCCTGCTTGTCTACACCAAATGAGTCGGTCATTTTGACTTCCTGTCTTTCTTTATCCCATAACGTATCCTTGTTAAATCACAGATTGTCAACGGTTTGTGGGATGGTTTGACCCGGTACCGTGACAGCTGAGGTAGTGGACCCATGGGCCCACACCCCAGCGAAGGGGAAGGGGGAAAGGAAAAAAGGAGAAGGGAGATGGGCCTAGGAACTAAACAGCAGCAACTATCTGAGGAGGAAAGCTAATTTACTAAATAAGATATCAGAAAGGAAAATAACACAATATAATACCATATAATTGGAATTGAGGCTAATGAATCAAATAAAATGAGCAAGAGAGAGTGTCCGATAAACCGAAGGCCTTACGCTAATGCTGAAGGTGGGTGGCTGCAACAAACACCCACTGCTGAGCTCAATCCCGAAGGGAAGAGAGCGTCCCGTGACCGCAGACAGTTTTTATCTTTCCCTCTGAGCGTAAATACGTAAGAACGCCAAGCATCGCAAAGTCCTCTGGGGAATGTAGTTCTTCTTCTCTTCTGAGACAGATATACCTGGAACTATCGATGATCCATGGAGCTGGAGCATTAACTCTTTAACTCCCAATACACCACATGATGTTATGATGTGGAATAACAATAATACAACAAAAATCATAAAACCATAACACAGATGAACAGCAGGGATAAAGAGACAGAATTCTTCCAAAAACACTGAGCTTGTCAGTAAGGGATAAGTCACATAAAAAAATAAAACTAATATGTAGAAAGCCTTAACAACAAGAAAGTATTATAAGGAGAAATGAACACATTCAACTGGATATATAGTTTGTTTCTTTCTCTAGAATGAGTGATATTAAGATCTTTGAAAATCACACTTTTCAAAGAGATGATTTTTGAATGTAAAAGCCAAATTGGACAACATGGTAAACTCTCCTTTTCCAGAATCCCTTATTTAAGGTTTAGCATCTGTAGATTCACTTGTATTATAATGTACAAAGATGACACTTTTTGTGTTATACATCCATATCAACCAAGCATAAATGAGGTATAAAAGGAAGCAACAACTTTGGAAGACGTTTTTCAGTTTGGTGGATACTATAATAGGCAAACATCACTTCCTTAGATGTAAATTAAAAACAAATCCAACAAAACACCGCCTGGTCCAAATCTTCTATTAAAAGGTTGCATTAGTAAATGAGGACTGACTATATTAATCAGTCATGTGATGCATTTTAACAAAATGCAGTTTAAAACAGAAAATAGCTAATCTTTTCTAGAAAATAAACATTGTGTGAAAAAAGGGATAATAAAACCAAATTATGTTTAGCGTCATCATGAGAGGTGAACAGCTTACAAATAATAGCACATAAATAGACACAGATACATCAGTATATTACATACAAAAAGTCATCTCAGGGAAATTTCTACCCTTCATGACAGCAGCAGAGATCTGCTGTACCGAAAGGACAGAAAGCTTTGACTTGTCCTATGTCTGAACTGTCATCTGAGTTTGTGAAGACCTAATATCTAAAAATCCACACTGAGCAAGAGATGAAATGCATCACAAAAAAGTACAAAGCTATCTATTCATGTTATATAGGATTCAAGAGAGAAGAGCTTTAACTGATTCAATTCTCACAGAAAAGAACACTTATATTACTTTTGTTAGCTGAAGGAATTATTCCAGTGAATGAGAGGGTATATTCCACCCACGCGTGTGTTTTTATGCTTGATGACTCCCTTGAATTCTGAAGAATTAACTAGGATTACATTGATACCGCTGAAATAAGGGAAGTAAACTCAAAAAACCCAGTGCCACAACTCAGGTTAAAAAGAGCTCATGACATCAAGAAATCTTGATGTTCACAGACACTTTCTAGAAGCCTAGTCAAAAAATCTTGTAAAAAGAGAACATCAAATTCTTCCCTTATTTTTAAATGGAAAAAAAAAAAAAAATGGAATACAGAATTCAGAAGAAAATTAGCTATTAATTGAGGAACTGTTTCCAGAAAGGACATAGGGAAAACTTCTCCCACTAAATGAATGTGAAAATGGAGAGAGTTTGGCCTGTGTAGCACAGACTTATACACTGGCAGGGATAGCTACCAGAATGAGAAAGAAGAAACTGCGATGACCTGGGAATACAACACTGAATTTAAGAAAAAGATTAAAAAAAGAGAGCTACTAAAAGCACTCTGAAAACAAAGCTATACAAGGTGATTGTATGAGGACTACTCTGAAAGTAATGCCTCATATTTCATTATGTTAACCTACAACACCAGAGGTGGGTGCTGGTAATATGATAGTAGAGACCTTTCCACCAATATTCTTTTACTATTTGTTACTGAGCAACAGATGGCAGCAGAGGGGCATTTTGAGAAAATGGCATCAAACATGGCAGTGCATATGAAGGAAAGATGTGTTACCAAATTCCTCCATTTGAAAAAAAAAAAAAAAAGAATTTAAAAAATGGTTTGCGGAGAACAAACAGTGGATGTCAGCACAGTGAGGCAGTGGGTGGTGCATTTCAGAAATAGCAACAAAAACGTGAAAGACAAGCTGTGTTCCAGATGGTCATGCACAACTGTCACACCATGAAATTAAGAACATCACATTCAACTCATCTGCGTGACTTGACTACTTGTGATGTCTATGTTGAAAAATAATATTTGTAGCTGAGAATTTGCTTTATCAAATAGTGTTATTGTGCTCTTTGTACCTGTTGTAGTTTCCATGGAAATAAATATATTAAAATTACTTTCAGGGAGAGCTACATAGATCACCTGAGCATTTTCTGGTAGAAATAAATTTTCTCATGCTTTAAAGAACTGTCTATTTTCCTATGTGTCCATTTCATAGACCAGATGCATTTTTATTATCACACTCTCTGCCTCAAACCAGAGTAAGCTGTTTTTTTTCCTGTTATAGCTAAGGCATACTGTAAAGAAGACAGTTGAAACCAACGTTTGACTAAGGAATGGCACCCTAATAGTTTTCAACTTTAGTGATTCTAGGGTGAAGTAGATTTTTGTGGGTTGTGCAAAACTGACAAAAGTGTCCTCAGTCAGAGGTATATCCATGCTTATATAGAAGAAACTGTTTTTTTGGTATCTTAGAAACGTAAACATCAGGAAGGAAGTTGCCATTTGTGAACATGCTATAGTAGAAGAGCTATACTATGTTTTGGTTGTTTGTGATTGGTTGATTGGTTGATTTGTTGGGATTATTTTTGTATTGGTGGTGGTCTGTTTTTGCACTGTTCAGTGACAGCTAAAATATCACTATGCTTTAACATTGTTCTGCTCAGAAATCCAAAACAGCGCCAATGAAGAATATTAACTATTTCAACCAAAGCCTGTACAACCAATTAAGAGAGTGGTGCCATTCAGAAAGACCAGGATGGAACAAATAATTACACACAATGACTTTTTTTGTAGCCCTGTTTGCTAAGAAGGCAGAAACCCTGTCCTTCACTCCCTTATCCTGGGGTCTAGACTTCACCTTATGGTTTACTTGATATCAGACAGAAAACTGAGTGGTATTTAGAAAAGAAAGTTCAAAGCTGTGTGAATCACAGTGAGTTCCTCTTTTATTCTTTCGCTATGTCAGATACCATAGATTAGCAATTTCCCTAAGTGATATTTAATGCTAATTACTTCAGGGTCAATGAGCTGTAACCAAAAAATCTTTAATAAAGCTTTTCTCTTATAAGGTTTATAATGAGTATTTCTTCAGACCCATTTCAGCTTTGTATGCGTATCTGTTCGTAGTCAGCTCACACTAGTATGCATGCCGATGTTCCACTTAGGACACTTGTTTTCACACTTATACTCTAACAAACGCACCTCTTACTCATATGCAGAGTGGTTTCATAGAAAGTGTGTGTAATTCAGCTCTCTTTAACGTGACGACCTTCTCCTCAGCGTGCTCCTCTGATTCAGCTTCCTTTATGCTGCCAGATTAAGAAGTCCAGAATAACATCATACATTTGTAATTTGAACTCTGTAGTCCAAATCTGTGGAAAGAGAAAACATATTTTCTAATTGTTTGCTTGTATTTCAAATTGCAGTTATTGCAAATGCATTTCTGTTACCCTAACCCCTTCTACGTTGCCAGTTAGTTTACATTTTTCTTATAAACATCTAAACAAATGCAGTTTTCATTTTTTTGTTTGTTTGTTTTTTAATGGGAATTAATTGCAGCTATTACTGAGTGAAATTGTACAGCTTTATCGTTACTGAAGCTAGACTAGATGTTATCTTTGTTCCTTTTGTCCTTCACGTTGTCTCAGTAGTACCAATCTCCAAACATGAGTCAGACCCATGGGAAAAGATAAAAGCGATAATTTTGAGTGGCTTTTTATTTATCTTTTAAGATCTTGAGGTTTAAGTTCTTAGTCTTGTCTCTTGTTTCCCCAGGCTAAAAATTTACTTTCTGAAGAAAAGCTGAAATTCAGATGTAATCGTATGGCAAAAGGGGGTCACTGAGCTTTGAGAAAATTTGTGTGCCCATGAAAAAAATCGTCATTCTCCGAATACCAGTTTGAAAAGGCAGTAACATTTAGACACCAGGATAAGAAGTATTCCTTTATTGTTTTCCTACAGTTTAAATTGCTTCCAATAGCAAGCACTGTTTGATTACATGATTTGATTACAAATGCACTTTTAGTGGTAAAAACAGTCAACATTTTCACCATGTTAGTTATTTAGAGGTACTGCCCAGAACAAAAATGAATGACTTGAAGATAATTGTGTAATAATCTGTTTACAAAAATGCACAGTGATGTTTTCCAGTTGACAAATTAATTTCCTCAGAAAAAAAAAAAAAAAGATTGAACTAGACTTCTAGAACTCTGCTGCTATTTTTACCTCACCCAATAGCTATGGTAAATGTACTCCTGTAAGGGCATAGAAAATCAAACTCTGTTTCCTGCACAGCTTCTAAACTATTTTAGGACTGCCATTTGCTGGGGAAAATGCTCCATCTCCTGGAGTTCCTCTCATTGATGTACTTTTTTTGTTGGTTTTTTTTTTCAATCTGTGCAGAATGTTTTAGAGTACCATTAAATAACACAGATTGAAACTGAAAATGGTTTCATAACCTAGTACTTTGGGCACTTCTCTTTGTAATGAAACACCTGAGCTTCATCCTCTGTTCTAGTGTGTGTGTAAGTGATCTGTGCACAGCAGACAAGTACTATCAGAAGAGATACAAGAAGTGCCAACCCAGACTGCCCTGCTCAGTACCCTGCTGCTCAGATAACTCTCAGGCAGAGATGTGACGTGGATATAGATCACAAAAGCAAAGAATATAGTTGAGCAAGGATTACTAAGAAAAACTTGAAGCTGAATGATTTATAAAACTTGTTTGATTCTTTCTGCTTCATTCTACTTACTTTTTAATCTGCTTTTACAATGCACAGCATCATTTCATTTTTCAGTGCTGTTAGAAAAATGGTGAAGGGAAAGTGTTTTTAGTTGTGTTTTCCTTCTCAGCATCCCACTCTGACAAGAAAAGAAGTAAATCTTCCTTAAACCAGTCTTTTTTTTTTTTTTTTTTTGTCCTCGATGATTTGTAAATGATCCCCTCATCTTCACCCATGAGATATCTCGCATTTTCTCCCTGGCTTACTGAGAATGGTTAGCAAGATAGTGGCTGGGTTGATACCTTTCTAAATAAGGAAGAATCAAGACATAGTTGACTTTCATGTATACTACAGTTAATTGACAATTGTGTTATATTGAAGAAGCTTCAAGTTTCCGAAGAAAACCATCACATATCTTTCCACTTCTGGACAATCCTATTTATAACTACACTGAATCCTACAATGTCACCACAGCAAAACAGTGGATCTTGTTCAATATGGATTAAAATGTGAACATCATTTGTCGAGATTTTTCTTCAACATGGGGAAATGGAAGATAAGTAAATGGGCAATTCAATCCACAGAAAAATCTCTACTGCTTTTCTGGAGAGGAGAGAGAGTTGTTAGATTACACATGCATCTATTTTATTCAGAGATCAAGAGATCATATTTTTAAAAAAATACAAACAAAAAACAAACAAAAAACAAACAACAACAAAAAAACCTTTATTAATGGAAACCCCCGAATTTATTCTCACAAAGCAGTGAATTACAAAGGAGAGACCATAGGATTTTATGGACAACTTTTCTTTTGAGTGGGAGCAAGTTCAATGTGAAAACTGCTGCAAACTTCAAGGTAGAGTTCTACATCTAGTATGCTGAAGAAAAGTGGCAAGGAAGGAACTGAGGAAGTCATCTTCAGCTGAGAACATCTGTGAATAATTCTTAGCCTACTCATACTGAAAACTTTCACAGTTCACAAAAACATAATGACACAAGGAAAGTCTATTAACCCTAAATAGCTGCAGGCTTCATCAGAAATTAAGTCTTTTAAACAAAATAAATGAACCAACCACTCTCACAATATTTGAAAAGAGTGACCTATCATCACAACTGTCTTCTACAAACCACACTGGTTTGATTTTATTCATTACTTTCAAAGTGCCAACTGATGCATAACACATTTAATTCATTGTTGTTATTATTATTATTACACATTTTTCCCATGAGTTGTAGTTTTATACTTAAGAAGCAAAAGAAAAATACCCGTGTTTTACAGTTCTCTTCTAATTCACATTATGCATTGATTAAACTGAAACTTTCATTTTAATATAACTCCATGTACTTGAAAAGACAATTTTTGTAACAGTGGAAGAACCAATTACATAATGTAATACATTCTACTTAATTACATGAATTTATTGGAATTTAAGTTAATCACTACGATAGTATGACCTTTATTAATACGGTAGTATGCTGCATTAAATTACTACAATAATATTAGACAATTTAGTTCATGCTTCTTGTATCAGAAATCCAAATATAAGTAATAAGATTAAAAAGATGTTTGAAAACTGAAGACTAATGTTGTACTATCTACCTGTATTTTTACAAAAAAAAAAAAAATTTCCATGCACAGCATGATGAAAACTACAAGACTGCTACAAGTGTGTACTATGTCACACATTTCAAAACTTTTGTCACTGGAATATTAGAAAGTAAATCTCTTGAAAGCAAAACACTATTGAAAAACTCTTGTGTTAGTGTAGTAATAAGCACTCCCTTTGCTTTTTTTCATTATTACCATGTATCTACTTAATATATATTATAAACTGATTTTATCTAAAGGCTGCTCAGGGAAATTTTGTAACAATCATACCATTAATACCCACTTAGTTTTATTTATGAATTCCTAAACAAAATAAATAATGGAAGAATAGAATCACAGAATCACAGAAGTATAGGTGTTGGAAGGGACTTCTAGAGATCATCAAGTCCAACCCCCCCAGTCAAGTTTGGCTCCCTAGACCAGGTTGCAAAGGTAGGCATCCAGATGTGGCTTGAACATGGCCAGAGAAGGAGACTCCACAACCTATCTGGGCAGCTTGTGCCAGTGCTCCATTACCCTCACTGTGAGGAAGTTCTTACGCACATTTGTGTGGAATTTCCTGTGCTTCAGTTTGTGGACATTTCCTCTCATTCTATCAACATGCACCACTGAAAAAAGACTGTCCTTGTTCTTTTGCCTCCTGCTCCTTAGATATATATAGATGTGGATCAGATCTCCTCTGAGCCTTCTTTTCTCAAGACTGAACAGACCCAGGTTGTTCAGCCCTTTCTCATAAGAGAGGTACTCCAGGCCCTTTATCACCTTTGTGGTTCTTTGCTGGACTCTTTTGAGGAGATCCCTGTTTTTTTTTTTGTAGGGGGGAGCCCAGAACTGGACACAGTACTCCAGATGAGCCCTGACCAGAGCAGAGTAGAGAGGGAAGATCACCTCCTTTGATATGCTGGCCACGCTATTTTTAATGCACCTCAGGATCTCGATCTCATCCAATTATCTGCCGATGGCATCCAGAACAAGCAGTTTCATTACCTTTCCAGGGGTGGAGGTGAGGCTGACTGGTCTGTAGTTCTCTGGATCCTCTTTCTTGCCCTTTCTGAAGACTTGAGTGACATAGGCTCTCCTTCAGTCTTCAGGCACCTCTCCCATTTTCCAAGATCTTTCCAAGATGATAGAGAGTGTTTCACCAACCACCTCTGCCAACTCCCTCAGCACACAAAAAGGAGATGTTTAACTTCACATTGTTAAATTATTATCTATTTCTGCAAATCAGGAGTAACATATCAATATCTAATATTCAAGATGAAAACTACACCTGAGTATAAGCTTTACCCAAAATTAATCTAGCAAAACTCTGTGCTATAGGTAGACAATTTACGGTGTATAGTAGATCTTGGAAAATGGAAAAAAAAATAGTTTAGAATGTAAAAAATGTTACTTGTGATTAGCAGTTTGAAAACAGACATCAATATTAAATCTTACACTTTTTAATATAGAAAGCTTGACATGTTCAAATGGGACTTTACAGTGGAATTATATGCCTGGAGTTCTGTCAAAAATAACACTTTTACCTTAAGATAGTAAAAATTCTGTTTAAACTTTATGATTTTTTGAAACTTTGTAGTAAAAAGTGTTTGTTTTAAAATCTTCAAAAATGTTGACCTAGTATTTTCCAACCTCTGCAAGATAAATAATACTGTTTAACTCACTTATCCTGCGTGTCACATTGGAGACATTACATAGGTTTAGCCTTGGAATGGTGTAGCAATATCCCAAGGGTAAAAGTAAGGGAAAGAACAAATATCCATGAAAAGGGATCCAGATAACATGACCTATCAACTCTGAAAGTAAGAAAATAACTATTTTTAAGGTTTTGAATTTAAGATGTTTATACACATTTCAAATAATATCTCCCCAGTTTGGTTTGGGATCCTTATTCCATGACTGTCTACCATGAATAAACGTTACCACTCCTGGGCTTCTGAGGGGGTAACAATTAAGAATTACTAAATTGTTAATTATTAATTACTTAGCAAATACTATTGATGTGGTCGTTTGTGATCCAAAGGGCAACAGGTCTTCCCAATGAACAAAAATAGGGCCATCCCCCCGAAAGCTGAATCTTCTCTTGAAGTCAGTATCAGTATAGCACCTGGCTATTCCAGATGACTTCTCTTAACAAGAATTGCTGGAAAGTTTAACTTTCACTAACTGTGACACATTACAAATACCATATGTTTTCTGGAAGACAGTTGGCAAAATGCATACTGTGTTTCCTGAAATGTTATTCTTTTTATAGTTTTACAATAGTTACGTGGGAGTCCTGATGGTAGAAGGCTTCTATTTGGTTATTTTTTTATTCAACAATACTTAGATTGCTCTAAATATCTTGCTAACTGAATTGAAAGTGTGATGATAGACAAAACATATTCACTTTATTGAAGAGAGAGATTAGGCTTGAGTATGTAGTACTTACCTAGCTTATTTATCCTGCAGGAAACACTCAGCAACGTTCTTGTAAAATTTTTTTCCTACTGTAAAGTAACCTGAGAGGTGGACATGGGGTGCTTTTCTAAAAGGACACTGAAATTTCAGGATAGACAATGGCTAGCTCAGACAGGAAAAACTTTCAGAACTTGAAAACTTATCTTTCTTGTGAATTTTTGAGATCAAATTATTTCCAATTTTTTCACTATCAACACAATATTAATGTGTTGAAAACCTTTCAGTCATTTTCTTGAATTAAAGTGGATATCGCTAAAACCTGAGCATAAAACCTTCAAACAAGAAGGCTGAATATTAGAAAATGGATCTCAGCATTGTTATTGTAGCCTATGATAACTCAAAAATCACTGAAGAAAGAAAGAGTCATAATTTTTCCTGTAAAATAAAATTAGATCAATCTTCAATGTTACTGATTTATTGTGGCCTCATAATGTTCGTATCTGACGCAGAAATATCATTTAGATTATATTCACTACCAAGTAATTTATTTTCCTGCCCACTGTGAACCTTAGGAAGTTGATTCCAAAGGTTTGTCAAAGAGTAAGTACATCCTGTTTTTCTTCACAGTGGCAATCTGCATGTTGGACTGACTTGTCTCATATGATTTGTGTATATTTTTTGTTGTAGAGCAATAACCTTGCAAAATTAGCATGTTTAATTGGCATTTAAGCAAAATTGCTACATTTACCTCATATTCTTCAATGTGATTTTAATATAATAAAGAACTCAGTCATCTAGAGAGACATTTTAAATCAACTTGAACTGAAAGTAGCTGAACAGCAGATTCAGCACTTTATATCCAGTCTCATAATTGGTACTGTATTAAGAAAAGAATAAAACTTATAAAGTATGACTTCAAAGTCCCCAGTTTATCAGATATTAGAAACTCAAAGTACAATTGCTGTATTTTTTTTTCACCTGCTAATCCAAAATGATTGTATTTTAATGGGGAAGAAAATCCTAAGTATGAGAAAGAAACAAACAGACAAATAAACAAACAAACAAAAACAGATACCCAGATAACAATAAAAGTAATATGAATAGTAGTAGTAAGAACACTAATAGTAATAAAGTACCACCTACAACAACAACAACATAAAGCATAACAACCCTTCACAGTCTTGTACTTCACCTTTGTATTAGAATGGCACGTAGAAATCCTGATACTGTTTTTTTAGGGATTTCCTTTAAATTGCTAATTCTAAAGAGAATGCATTCTCTTTTCAATGCTTTTAATAACACAGTATAAAACAAGTGACTTATAAAATAAGCATAAATATTTGTATATTCATTATTTTATTCAATAAGAAGTGTGCTTTTATTTTTTCATTGATTAAACACAAACAACACTAAATCAGCATTTGGATTAAAACTATTATATGAACTTCATCCTAATATGTAAAGATAATCAAGTTTGGGGACCTTAGCCTTCATTACAGAAGCTAATCAGAGTAGAATAAATATTGTATTTCCTGGGACCTTTTACTTTGTGAGAGAGTAGACCCACGAAAGGAGTCAGGTGCCTAAATTTGAAGTTATTTGAAGCCACAGCGTTCAAAATTGTACTTTACTACCATCTATTCTTAGATAATAGACTACAGTTTTCAGGGTTTAATGTCAGTTTGTAAGATGCTAGAAAATCCAGTTCTGGCTAGATAAGGTTAAGTGTAATGACAGGGAAGAAACATCATGCTCCTACAACTGCTGATGAGTCAGTACTAAGTTAATTTCAGAACATTTGAAGATCTATATGATGTCCCTTTTTAGTCTTATTAGAAGAACTGATCTGATAGGAATCCTCAGAATCTTCTCACTGGACAAGTCACAGCACAAAAATATGTTATGGTTCAAATCCTTCCCTGGCACATGGCAGGCACCTGCTGAGATCGCCTTACGCAGACATGTCAAGCAGGCTCAACTCATCTGCATCTAGAGTAAGATTTCTGACCACTGACTTAAAGAAGGAAAGGATCAGTGTCTGTCCCGTACGTAATGTCTCCTTCCACTTTTCCCCATTCTGTGCCCTGCTATGATAGCAGTTTTCAGATAAATGCTTATTTCTTGGAGAAATTAAATTCTTCAGATCCTAAATAGAGAGATTCTTTACTTCAAGCAAGAGTCAGAAAATGAAATAGGAGGAATGGTAGAAGCAGGAGGAAATTTAAGATATGTTCTTTTCTTCATCGCTTACTGCAGTTTGCTTTAAGCACTTCTGTACCTGGCTACAGTGAAATCCTTTTGCTTTTAGAAAGTAGATCTTTCTAAATCATTCTAAATCTTTTAGAGATAGAAAATTAAACTCCTCTATTAATTTTTAGCCTTTGAAATCAAAATTATTGCCACTGCATTCAATTTGCTATCATAAATTTTGGCATATATACACTGACAGGATTTCAAGAGCAGCTTCTCAAATGAGTGTCGGTCTGAGTTCCTTGCCTTTTAAAATACAAATGCTACCTTTAAATTGTAACACATTGTTATGCATAAATTTCCCTTTTATAATTGAATGAAAGTTGCCAAATGATCTGGTTATATAACATAGGTGGCTGAACTGGGCTAAAAATACTTATAAAAAGGAAAGTGGTATCAAGAGGGGAAGAAAGATAAGAATTAACCTCTCAAATGGAAATTTTGCTTTTAAATTAGATGCATGATAGATGTTGTCAGAAGGGTGATAGAACCTGCAATCCTTGCTCACATTCCTAAGGACTTCAAAGGGAATTTTCCCCATGTGAGAACTGAAGGATCAGACATCCTACCTGTACTTGTTTCTTTCAGCATCTAACTCTTACACGTGTTGTCAGGAAAGTTTTTCTCACCATATATGATGTATGAAACATTTAAAACCCTTGGTAAAGTTCAGTTCATTGCCTACTTGTTTGGGCATTTCTTATGCCTTTCTCAAAAGTGCCACTGTAGGGCTAAGTTTTGTTTGCACTCTAATGTGGGAAAGGTGTAAGTCTTCCTTCTATAGAACAGGTTTTTTTAATGGCATTTACTTCTTATTGTGGCTTATAAGAAATTTCAATAAACAAAAATTTTAAACATTTCATATGATCTTTTTCCTCAGTAGAGATCTAGACCATGTCCTTTTCACTTACTACTATCAGACTGACACTCTTACAGACACAGCTAAACAGTCTGAAGCTAAAATATCCTTCCTTTGAAGGTCTGCAAAACTTTCTTCCTTTCAGGTTATGGGGTGCAGAATAACTTCAGGACTGCAATTTAAAACCAGGGAAAAGAGAAAATTAACCATTTTCCCATCTCTGATGATGAATCAGACAATTGACATTAATAAATTACAGACAACATAAATATCGCTGTACAAAAATGTGTCATACATCTCTAATAATGAGGGCCAGATATATCCTGCAGTTATCCTAAATTCTTATTTGGCTGTCATGCTGATGAACAATCTGACCCACAGTCCTTGGTTGTATATTTTACTCTGATGCATTAACAGTGAAGAGGATGAATGGTGAGTCCCAGAAAGGTTTATGTAAAGGTAACTCTAAGGCACTTGTATCACTTGCCCTTCACTATTTTCTCTCTACAGTGCTTGTCAGCCATACTAACAACATTCAGTGGCAGACTGGGGCAAATGGTAACACTAGGATTAACAAACTCATCTTTATGTTCTGTATGTAAAGTAGTACACAGTCTCACTACCACTGACAAGGTCCAGTGCATAATTTATATGTTTGGATTAATAATCAGTCAGAACTTATTCGGTAGCTTGTTTTGGATTCAAGGTCTCATCTAAGAAGGTTTTTCTACTGAAACTTTTTCCACAGTTTATGAATTCTGAGCACTGAATAATATTCAATCTCAAAAACTCCAGAACAGAAAGAACAGCAACTCTCTGAACATTTCTGAAAACAAGTGACATTATTTTTAGGTGTATGTAGTAATATGCATGTATGTATATATATGTGTATATATGGTGAAAGAATGAATAAACATTCTTCTTTGGGGACAAAAACACATAGTCATCCATTAAGCCACTGTTCACTCCTCTGCATCTTATAATTCTGGGAAGCTGATAGGTGATGAAATTTCTGTGAAGGCTGCTCTGAAAGTAATGTCTCCTATTTCATTATGTTGGTCTACAACATCGGAGGTCTGTGTTAGAGATATGGCAGTAGAGGCTTGTATGAGAACTGTTGAATCACGGCCTGAACCACTGATTGATCACCTGAGGTGAGCACTGAGTCAGCAGCAGGAGCACAGGAGAAGGCAATGTACATGTGTGACTGGAAGGAGTGGAGTCTCTCCCAGACCTCATTTAAGGGCTGACCACCAATGGAGAGGGATCTCCTATTGGAGATCCCTCCCCTTTGGAGTTACTGGTGAACCTCAACCCTCTGCAAAAGGTGAGCCTCTCTTTATTTACTGGTTGTCTGTTTACCATCCAGTTAAGCCTAGCAAAATATACCATCTTCCTCACTATTTTCTCTGAATGCTATTCTTTTGGGTTATTCAGCCTACAAGGCTGAACCTTCCCACAAGTAGCCATGCAACAGATGGCAACAGAGGGGCGTTCTGACAAAAATGGCATCTAACATTGAAGTGTATGTGAATCAAAGGTGCGTCAGTGAATTCCTCCATGCAGAAAAAATGGCACCCACAGGTTCATTGACATTTGCTGAATATTTATGGAGATNGGTGAAAGAATGAATAAACATTCTTCTTTGGGGACAAAAACACATAGTCATCCATTAAGCCACTGTTCACTCCTCTGCATCTTATAATTCTGGGAAGCTGATAGGTGATGAAATTTCTGTGAAGGCTGCTCTGAAAGTAATGTCTCCTATTTCATTATGTTGGTCTACAACATCGGAGGTCTGTGTTAGAGATATGGCAGTAGAGGCTTGTATGAGAACTGTTGAATCACGGCCTGAACCACTGATTGATCACCTGAGGTGAGCACTGAGTCAGCAGCAGGAGCACAGGAGAAGGCAATGTACATGTGTGACTGGAAGGAGTGGAGTCTCTCCCAGACCTCATTTAAGGGCTGACCACCAATGGAGAGGGATCTCCTATTGGAGATCCCTCCCCTTTGGAGTTACTGGTGAACCTCAACCCTCTGCAAAAGGTGAGCCTCTCTTTATTTACTGGTTGTCTGTTTACCATCCAGTTAAGCCTAGCAAAATATACCATCTTCCTCACTATTTTCTCTGAATGCTATTCTTTTGGGTTATTCAGCCTACAAGGCTGAACCTTCCCACAAGTAGCCATGCAACAGATGGCAACAGAGGGGCGTTCTGACAAAAATGGCATCTAACATTGAAGTGTATGTGAATCAAAGGTGCGTCAGTGAATTCCTCCATGCAGAAAAAATGGCACCCACAGGTTCATTGACATTTGCTGAATATTTATGGAGATCAGACGGTGGATGTGAGTACAGTGAGGCAGTGGAAGGTTCATTTCAGCTGTGGTAACAGTGTAATGAAACATAAACTACATTTTGGATGGCCGTATGTAGCTGTCACACCACGATATGAAGAATGTCACAATCAGCTCATCCACATGACTTGGCTAATGGTGGTGTCTATGTTGAAAAACAGTGCTTTATAGCTGAGAATTTGCTCTGTCAAATAATTTTATTGTGCTCTTTTTATCTGTTGTAGTTTCCATGGAAATAAACATGAGGCATTACTTTAGGAGCAGCCTACTTATTTCTTCTTCTGCATGGCTTGAAGGGTCTCAGCAAAAGCCATTTTCTTTCACTGCTAGGAATATGAATGATTTGTATGATCATCATGATGGAAGATTTCAGCCATCAACAATAGAGTTCAAGAAGTAAAAATTGGCCTGTAACTTCTGTCATGGGTTTTCTGTGATTTATTTGCACTTAATGACTGCCTGTTCTGAATGTTCTCATCATCTATCTCATCGATAGGAGGGAGGCCATGATGCTGACCAGTACTTCACGGAAATACCCCTGCTATTAAAATTGTCTTCCTCACCCCAGTGTACCTGACATTCCACTGCAGCCCCCTTCATATTATGAAAATATGGACAAGGTCACTGTGAACAAAGAACTCATGACCTGTATGGTTCACAGTGATACCACACAAAGTCCAGTTGTTAGATCAGGTCCAAGTGGCCGATTATGACATTATCTCTTTCTTAGCCTTGTTTTCTCCCTCTAGCTATAACATCTGACCAGCAGAATTTTCCAGTATTTATATGCATACAGTATATGCCTCTGAGGTGCACAGGTGCTGTTGTTTTCAGGATAGTTATTCTCATGAGAGAATTAACATGTGAAGGATACTGAGTAGCCTAACTCCTGGTAATTCTATCCTGATCTCAATGGGCATTAAGATGCCTAAATACCATGCAGAGCAGGAACAGGGTGACTATGTTGTTAACACAAAATAACCAGATCAGGGAAGGCTATTGAAAAATGGTACCTCTAGAGTCACTCACTGGCTTTACTTGATTTAAATTTATTCTCTACCGGCTCATCTTCAAGCCTGAACTTAACCCAGGTAAATAATGACTGTTCATCTATAGGCCTAATGTTACTTCCTCAAGTTAAGCTTAATGGAACATTTTTTTTTATGAGGGAGTCTTGAAAATTGAAAAATAACCCTAAAAATGTTCTGATAGCTTTAGGCTCCTCTAAGAAGAAAATGTCATTATACAATAATGGATATTTTGATTCTGTAGCTGATGTAATTTTGGGGATTAATTACAGTAGGTACAGAAAATATTTAAACGATCTGTGCCTTTCTGCCCATGATATAAATAACAGTGCATAATTTCCTCTGAAAGGTAATATCAGTCACTATCAGATGCACATATTTTGTGAGTATCTGTGGATAGGATTTTTATATGAGAACATTTTTTTAATCAACAAATTCCTTTGTAGACTAGAGCAAGTGTCTTTCAAATCAGAAACTGTTTCAAGAAACTTTTCTTTCCTTAAGTGTGCTCTCCATTTAACCTCTGACATTCTACTGATCTAATTTACATAATTCTTCTCCTCCTAGTAATGGAGATACTAAGTGTGAAAGCCATTACAAAAGGCTCAAAAGAAATAATTTAGTTATACCTCTAGGCCACCATCAAAAATCTAGTTTCAAATACCTTTGTACTTTGCAAAAATAAACAAATCTTCAAAGCTTTGATCAAATGTCATATCTGGGATTACTTCTGCACAGCAGTGTTTTGTTACAAAAAGTATCATAATACTGCAGCTAACATTTTAAACTAGCTTTAAATGAAAGTCTGTGAGCTGAATGCATTCCACAATGGGTAGCACACCTTGCCATTTGCTCGAAACTGGAAATTGTAAGCCTACGTGCTTGAATAGTTTTGGCACTATTTAGGTATTAGTTTCATTCTGACATTAGCTTCTTCTATAACTTTGCATGAGTCAGTTGACCTCCCTTGAAGTTTTTCTAGCTTAGTTCATCTTTAAACTGGGAAAACTATATTCTATTTCCTCAAAAAGAATAGATTTCAGATAAATCAGAATTAGCTTTTTAAAACTTCAGAGTCCCTGAACTTGACAACACAGTGCAACTTCATCCGTGATTTGAGACTTCTATTAAGTGAAAAGATGGTATATTTTACTTCTCCATTGTGAACCTTCTGTTATGTAGTCGTGTTCATATTAATCATTCTTGCCCTTTTTCAAAGATAACAAAGGGGAACCCTTTTTTAAAAGGCAATTTTAGTATTGTTGACAAAAGTACAGTTTATAGAAAATACTTCAGTTCAGTTCCCTACACACCTTTCATTACCTGTTGGTAAATTAATGTATGGTGAAAGAAAAGTCATTTAGTGATTATAAGAAGGGAAGAGATGAGAAGAAAGAGAAAAAAGAGGGAGAAGATTCTAGGTTTAGGATTTTGGTTAAGAAACACAAATAAAAAATGCTAAGCATTGTTTAGCAACAGCTCTGCTCTTCTCTTGATCTGTACGCAAATCCACTTAAAACGCATTAAATTCAGAACCAGTTATGAAGATGTGCAGCATTTGTTAACCCTGAAAAAAATATATGTATCAATACTGTATGAACAGTTTATATGCAATTTCACATAACCTGAAAGTACTAATTATAGGTGTAAAGTCTGGTGTTCTTATAAAAATTTGTAGGATTAGGCATTCCTTACTTTTTCTTAAGTTTCATGATAAGTTAGTAAAGTAACTCACAAAGTGGTCTCTAAATGATAAGTGAGCTAAGTTTTTAGAACTCATGATATGCATACTTCTGTTTGAGGAACACAAGTGAAAAACATTTATCTTATTTACATTAAGCAGCAAACTTCAAAACGGAAAGCACATACGTTTGAAGAGGAGTATATAATTTTCTAGCTCCTTATCAAATGTTACAACTGGGATTTAGAGTTTAGGTGTTTCATTCAAAAAACAAAAAAGTAATGAAGGATGTTGGATTTAACAATTCTGCATATACTTACTTCTGCTAATGAATTGGGAATTAAAGAGAAAAAGCTTATTGACAATCTATGTTACTTTTGTATGACAGGAAAAGCCTTTTTCTGCCACCAAATATGATAGGAAAATGTTTATTTTAGAGTGAAGTAGATGACAGGGCCTAGAGGCCAGCAGGATTCATGATGCTTGTGGCAGCTGTGGCAGAATCCATAAAAACACAGACTTCAGTGATAATTTCCAAGCCAAAAGCTGAATTTTACTTATTTTCTGTACATCACAGGCAATAACAAATTTCTGCAACTAGAAAACCATCTTGCTTCATTTCAAATGGGGGAGAGAAAGGAAACCATCAATGTAATTACATGAAGTATATAGTGCTGGTATCTGAATACATCTTACAGAGCACAAAGAATATGTTAAATGTGTAGCAAGCAATAACCGATGTCATCAGTAACAATTCCAGAAGAGTATGACTGCATACAAGTTTTTGTTTCACCAGAAAGGTTTAAGGTTTCCTGGAAGGAGGTTATGCTTTGTGATCTTCTGCATTTAATGAGTCCACATGCCCCTATAGTCTTCCCAAAGCTTCCTGAATTTCTTTCATGTTACAGTTTAGTCAGCTAAGTACTTTGTTTCCCTTCTCTTCTTTTATCTTTTTTTCCCTTTCTCCACCTATTTCCTACTCACTCTGTTAAATTATCTGGTTAAAATGAATCTTTATAAAACCCATTGAGATGCTGCTCATATGCTCATATCAGATTTATTTTTCATGAAATAGGCTTTTCTCTTCCCTGGTGCTACTCAATCTATATAAACTCGCTATTTTAGTCAATGAAAGTTTTTATCGCTCCAGCAAATCAGACTAAAGAAGAATGAGACATATTAGTGAGGTGAGCCATTGAACATTATGAGATGCTTCCCTTAGGGTCCTAAACATGAAGCAGTTCAGGAGAGATATCATATTTGATTGATACAGTCATATTTGAAATGAAATTCAAAGATGAACAAAATGATGAGGTATTGGATTAAAGGTTTTTCTTATGTAGACTGAATGTTACTTCTGTCAAAAACCTGAAATTCCCATTCAGTGGAAAGCTATTTAAATCTGTGACCAGCAGAGCTGACTTCACGATTAATAAATGTCATACCTGCGTGCATATGAGGCTGCCCACAATAGTGACAATTCTAGAGATATATTTAGAAGTCTTGTTTTGTGTCAGTGGTAGCTACATAAAATTCTATTGCATTTTCTATGGAAATAGCAATGAATTCCTTCATAGCATATGTCTGGAATACTTCATGTGGTAGCTTTGCTGAAGAGCTCCAATTTGCAGACTGACTTGGAAAAATTGCATGATGTTTGTTAGTGGTCCAGCACCCGATATCAACTTTCTTTCAGATATTTAAAACTGAATAGCTGAACAAATGTATGAACATCATCTGCTAGGACTGCATAACTAGGCATTTAAAGTTGTTTCGTTTACCAGTGTATACATAGGGCAATTTATTGACTAATTTAGAGTAAATAGGTACTCCTTTTTCTTCCTAATGTTCTATGTTAGTTTACTTTCCAATTCTTTGAGTATGTTTCTCTCTTTTCAGTACAGCTTGTTTCTGATCTTTGCCTTTGGGTTCCTGTGGATTTCTGTAGATTCTTAAAGGATACCAAGAAATTCAACCAGAAGCTAATCAGCCCTGATACTCTGAATTCTGTTTTACTCCACAGCTCAGCTAGCCAAATACTAAAATAGACTGCATGGTATTTCTCTGCTAAGAAATCGAGTCATCATGAAATCTGTAGATAAATGGGTTTTGAGAACTTCAATTCTGCTAGTGTTGGACAGAGGAAGAAAAAAACAAAACAATACATCTGTGGCACACTTTTCAAACAGGGAAAAATTCTAGTTCTTTATCAACCAGACTGGTAATGTTTAAGGATATTTTCTCTGTTGATTCCTGGGTCATCAAATTTCAGCATAAACTGTGACCATGAGAAATACAGTGTGTTTAAAAACACATGGAAATTAAAACTGTATTCGACTAATGCCATATTCCTACAAAATTTTCTCCATATAGCTGTCTTAAATAATTCCACTTGATCCTTCAAGTCAAATATTTATGTTTTTAAATTAGAGTTTTGAAACAACATCATGCAAGAACAAATACACAAGACAATTTACAGCAGTATATCTATTCTTCATGGTCCTTTTGTGTCATGGAAATGGAGATATTTCTTTTCAAAATGTCCTCCTCAGTGATATCTTTGGCTCTTGCACCAAAATGCACTTTTTATCACTTAGAAAAAGCTGAAAATAATACTAAAAGTTGAAACTGCTACTGAAGCCCTGGAAGAGAGAGTGTTATGGCTGGAGGTATAGTTTTTAACACGAGCAGGTGCTGTGTTGCTGCTGCCACCTAGGAAGATATTCATTAGTAGCACCAAAGTTTTGGTTTGCAAATGGCATGCTACAGAAGCTTGAGACTTGGAAAGTGTGTATTTGTTAAATCAGAGTCTTAGTGCTGTAATGATGCCCATGAGAGATGAAATTCTTTATCAACTTGGGTGCTGATTTTCTACCAAGGATTCTGAAGTAATAGGCTTGTTACTCGCAGCAGACTTGACAAATCCGTTCCTGCTAGCTTCTTGAACAAGATTCTGTTTATAACAAATATGAAAACCAGGGCTGGAGAGAGGCCAAAAGAGAACCTGTGTGATTCATCCCTCTGTACCCTATCAGAAACTGCTATAATTTCTGCATCTTCCCACACTCTTCTTAAATCCATTTTTTGCTTAAGGTGATCCTTATTTTTAAAGCAGTTTGTTAAATCAAGTCTCAGAGTATCCACATTGCTTAGACTTAGAAATTGCACAGCATTATTTCTAATACATTAAAAAAAATCATAGGGGATGAAGAATCACACAGTTGTATTATTTTAGAAAATCGTTTTTTCACAGTCCAGATGCAACTGTATTACATCTTCAGTCCTTTAAATAAAAACTAAGCTCTTAAGCAAATGTATAATGCTTAATTTTTGTTTCCATGTATTTAACTGTGCATTTGATGTACAAAAAATATTTAAATGTTTTGTTACAATGCCCTTGACCAACTTATTGAAGCTCGTGGTATTAACAGTTTTCCAAATGGATGCTGATTTGGAAATAATGAAGGCATTCATGTATATTAATCTACGTCCATCATACCTCCAGAGCAGCCTGCAATAAACTAAAAGTAGCTTCTGGTGATCTGAATGTATAAATTCCATTTAAATTTTGTCTTCTGGTTATTGATAGTTCATATTCTTTTAGATTTCCTGGATTCATTCATTCAACTTTTGGTTCTTCACAGCACACTTTGATAGGTTTAAGGGGGAATGTTTATATTTGAGCAGCTATGCCATGATGAGTAGAAGTGCATAAAATTTCCCTGTCCCAAGAAGAGAGAGGTCACTGCCTGTTAGTACTGAAGCTAACTGGACTGCTGTAGAACTGATTGCCTAAGGATCTTTGGCAGGGGGTTGGACTCAATGATCTCCAGAGGTCCCACATAGACACAGTTCTTGCTTGTTTGTCTGCTGCCTCATGTAAATGAATGAATGGTTTGAAAACAGGCTTTGCCTTCGTAACATTCAATCAAGTAAAAATCTTCTCAGGCTTAGTAAATCCAAGTCTAGGAGTCTATGGTGCATAATTTTGCTTTTGTGGCACCATCTTACAATGTTTCAAATTATTCCATAAGAATTTTGTGACAGACATCCCATAGGAATGGCTGTACAGAGTCAGTTTAAATGTCTACCTATAACAATGGTTATTACATACTTCTGAGGACATACGGGATGAGAGTTGACACGTTTTCTTGGAAACATACAAATAACTAACTAAAGCTTCAATTATTGATAATTCAGATGCTTCTGAAGACCCTGGGGTATCCTTTCATATTCAACAGCATTCAATTGATTCTTTTTTTTTTTTTTTTTTTTTTTTTTTTTTTTCTGTCAGCTTACTCAGTTACCTTTCATTCTCTAAAAATTAAGAATGAGGAACATCTGACAGCATTTACAACAGCTTAATTGTAAAAGAAGTTCAAAAATATGAAAAGGAGGCTGTCTCTGTTTTGAAACTGTCATCTCCAAGTATCTTGGTTCTTTCTTTGCAAAAGGCTGAATAATTATTCCCTACACAGAGACTTTTAAGTAATAATTTGAAAGTGCAGATCATCTGTGTGATAGTTGTGACTGAGCTTGATCAGGAATGCTTTCAGTGCATGCATTCATTCTTTGGTTTGAATGACTTACTATAAACACATAAATGTCAATTGCAGGTAGATATTCTGAAAATAATTTTCATGTATATTCAATATTTTCAAGTACAAAATAGATTAACCCATCATTTTATTTGATGAGTATAATTCATCCAAATTACTGTACTCCATTTCGTCTTTCTCTTTGATATATGTTAAATTAATGATGCCAAGATCAAAACTCCAAGTTTACCATTCTTTTTTTTCCTAGGTTTCTCATGTTAGAATATCAAAGAATTCTCTTAAAAGTATAGAGTAAATAGTAAATAGTAAATAGTAAATTTTCCTCAGAGTTTATCTCTGAGGAAAAAGAAAAAAGAAAAGGAAAAAAAGAAGAAAATTGAGCAAAATCTTAATGAAAACATCTGTTTGAAGTTCAAAGTATTAAAATTTTCCCACAGGACAATATTCTAAAATTTCAGTAAGAAATGATTAATTTCCAAATGATGGGGAGGGAGGATTTAAAATTTATGACTCTCGCAGTTCCATCAGTATCCGTGTTCAAGTCATTAGATTTTTATACTTTCAATAGTTTTTTCTTACATTTTTTCTCTGGGCAGCATCTTGGATCTTTTTAAATCTTGCCAGGGTGAAAAACACTCAACTGAGATTCATAGAACTCAACCTGTGTAATATGGGGATCAGAATCACAGACTAATGACATGTCAAACAAGCGAATGCTAATTTTGAAATCAGCTTAGATTATGCATGGTAAAGTTATACTTAAAAGAATTGTTCAATTACTTTATTCAACATAAACTCTGTCATAGCTCTGGCTGTCAGTTGTAGGAAACAGGTGCTCTTAAAAATTGGAAATTACGTACCTTCTTGTAAAAATACTCCCTTAAAAAAGAAACATTATCAGTGTTTCATAGCAATAATACAGTTATGCAAATAAGTACGACATAAGTTGACATTCTTAGATGTCTCTATGATAAGCCTCAAAGTAAATTGCATTCTATTTTTCCTGTTTAAAATCTTGCTGAAAAATAGATGATTATAACAGCACAGTCCAAAAATATGTAAATCAGGTTCTGCTGACCTGATTTGAACTTACAGTTTCCACGCCCTCTCTATTGGACTTTATATTTGGTTTTGTTCCACAGAAGCATTTTAAATCCCTATATCCTCTAGAAGAGCTAATTATCAGATGATGAAGTTAATTAGAATCTCAGAGTAACTGGCTGAACTTTAAGAAATACATAAATACATTTCTATCTTGTGATTTGAGCATGTAATAGTACTACTATGCCCAAGTAGCTGAATGTTCAGTGAATGGTCACTGTCACGGTTTTATGATTTTTGGTACTGGTGTTCCACATCATAACATCATATAGTGCATTTAGAGTTAAAGAGTTAATGCTCCAGCTCCATGGATCATCAATAGTTCCAGGTATACCTGTCTCAGAAGAGAAGAAGAACTACATTCCCCAGAGGACTTTGCGATGCTTTGCATTTTTACGTGTTTCTGCTCAGAGGGAAAGATAAAAACTGTCTGCGGTCACGGGACACTCTCTTTTTCCTTTGGGATGGACTCAGCAGTGGGTGCTCGCTGCCGTCTCGCCTTCAGCGTTAGCGTAAGGCCTTCGGTTTATCAGACACTCTCTCTTGCTCATTTTATTTGATTTATTAGCTTTAATTCCAATTATATTGTATTATATTATGTTATTTTGCTTTCCAATATCTTATTTCATAAATTAGCTTTCCTCCTCGAATCGTTGCCACTGTTTTGTTTCTAGGTCCATCTCCCTTTTCCCTTTTTCCTTTCCCCCTTCCCCTTTCCTGGGGCGTAGGTCCGTGGGTCCCCCACACCAATCGTCACAGAACCGGGCCGAACCTGCCCGCAAACCGTTGACAGTCACAAAATGTTTCTTTTTCATTTTTCTATAAATACTATGGGTTTTATGTTACTAACTATATATTATTTTCAGTAATGAATATTTCTTTACAAAAGATGCATGGTTCTAGTTAGCAATCCTAAGTGAAAAAAGTGAGCTGCAACATCCATCACATATGATCAATCCAGATGGTTAGAGCATATGGCAACACTGAAGTTGTCACTGCAGTACCTTTGAGTACCCAAGTCACGTGACTGATGGAAGATACTGTCGTCTTTGCTGAACTGACCTTTGTGGAAACAAGCAGAACTCCCCTCTGGGTATCATCTGCTAGTTTGGCTGACTATATGCCACCAATAAACTGTCTTCAAAGCCAATACACACCAAGAGAGGGTTTCCCCGAGAGGCTTTATTAGATAAACTATTTGAAATGCTTCTGGCCAGGAGTAGTCTCATGAAGACAGATGGCAAAGTGGAGGGCTTTTGTCAAAAGGAAAGGAATTTTTTCTTACCTTGCTGGAATGACACTCTGCTTCTGGGAAAGATATAATGATGCTGTCTGCACAGAAAAAAAAATAGGTTCCTAAATTTTGGTAAACTATCCCAAATCTTCTTAACAGCACAGTGTTTTTTCATGAGCATTATGTTTTTAAAAATAGTAATATTAGGTTGTGTTTCTAGCAGGAGACATTAAACATACTGGACTGAACTAATGTGGGAGTTGGGAATATTGCCTCTCTTTTATGTGTAAGAAATCAGAGATTAAGCTTTTTATATAACACAGTGTTTAAGCATATGAGTCACTTTAAATGTGTGAGCTGCCAGAATGAAAACTAATGAATGCCAAGTACATTAAGCCCAATTCTACTGAAAATGAGTAGTCAAAAGAAATACAAATGATAGAGAAAAGTGTGGAATTTCTCTGCAAAAACATTTCATCTGTAGAACTACCACTAAGTCAACCCTGTGCTCAAGGTGTACCATGCCATCTAACCCCAGTAACTACAGATATATTTCTGTTACTGTGACTACACTGCTACACTGTGATATTCCTGTCACCGATACACTTGCATTGTCAGGAGATTTTTCTGTAGGGTTACTGATTCTCTACCAAACAAATGAGCGTGATTTGCTGAGTCATCCATAAATGAAGAAATGATGAGCAGTGACTGAAGCCATCCTAAGGTCTGCATAACAAAGAAACAGACAAACAAATCATGAGTTGCTATATGACTTTAAGGCTCAATTGTGAAATGAAAACAGGCGGGAGCTACGAGTAGTTATTCAACTCTCAGCACATTTCTCAGAATATAAAAGGCTTTACACTAGATATAGTGGAATTGAGTCTTGTAGTCAGTGTGAAAAGAAGATTTAAGCTATGCTTGTTTCTTGGAAAGAGAGGGTGAGTACTGTTGACTTTACAGTTCAGTGTACAGTTCTGTTAACTTCTCACCTTTTTCCTTTGGGCCTACTGAGGAAAATCTGAAGTTTGATCTCATTTTAGAAAATAAATTTTACACAAGAATGCTTGCTAAAAATAAATCATTGTTGCTTTTATAAAAATATTGAATCAATTATTTCTGTACACTGTATCTTATTTAGAGGAGACTCTCTTTTACTCTTGACTGCTGATAAAAATGTCTTCTGTCTTCGCAGTTTCTATAGCGTGCTCACAAGTGTTCAAAACCATAAGGACTGATACAGTTTATTCTTTGTGTATCATAGATTCATTATCTGATGCTAAATTTGTACACCATTTGTACCATTTAAAATAAAGTACTTTTTCTTTTTTTTTTTTTTTTTGTGGAAGACATTTATCCGCAGTTGAAAATATATTTAAAATCTGAGATCTCCTCTCCTTTTTGTTCCTTTTTATTATATTTTTTTCATTTTCATTGAAACACCATTTCAGATCCTCTTGTCTGTTTCTTGGAAGCTCGAGATTAAAAAAATAAAATGAAATAAAAAAAGAAATAAAAAAATAAGAACTGAATTCTTTTTGTGGTTAGGACATAATTTAACTGTCCTGAGCTTTGTAACCTCTTCTAATTGAATTAAAATTATTAGATTTACTTTTTTATTTGTCACCCGGGTATCACTAAGTAATAATACCAGCTATGCTGTTTGTGCTATAACAGAGAGAAATTTGTAGCTGTGAGAAGCAAATCCAAATTAAAAGATTGCCAGCTATATAATTATGCTCTAATATTTTCTCAATTTTTTTAAGTTTTATGCATGCCAAGGAAAGTATTTCTCAGGCAATAATACTAGATCTGCTTTTACATTGACATTATTTGAAATCACTCTGCATAAGCATAAGGACCTCCATGGGCTATTCAGATTTTTGTGGATTTTTTTTTTTTTTAAGTGTTTCAGGCTTATTATCCCATTAAAAGTGACACTGTCCTCAGACCTGATGGTGTTGTATGGTCTGTGTGCGACAGATAAAGTCTGTGGCTCCAGAGCAGTAATTTTGAGCATGTGATCATGAGCCCTGAAGAAAACATAAACTCATGCTTTATGCATGCCTGGAAGTGCTGCTCTGAGTTAAGGCCCCAACAAATCTTAAGCATTAAAATAAACATTTTTCTCTGCAGCTATTTTTCCAATCATGCCATCGGCCTATTTATCTGGCGCTGGGTAGAAACTGACTTCTTAATTTTAGTGTCAAAATTGTTGAAATAAGGACATAGTATTATATTATTTGCTTTGTTTTGAGTTCCTTCATTCCACACTCAAAAGCTTGGGAAATAAATAACGTTCAGTAGTAGACTAGGTGGCCCTTGTGGGTCCCTTCCAGCATGAGATACTCTGTGATTCTATGGCTCAATACAAAACTCAATGGCTGAAACACATATGTTCATCCACCGTGAATATAATTATTAAGTATTAAAGTTTATTAGATTAAAAAATAAAAGAGGGCAATTCACTAAAACAAAGCAAGACAAAACAAAAAACTCTTAAAATATTTATAACAAAAGTAGAAAACTGTCATGTTTTAACCTTGTTATGTTCTGGAATAAAATGAGACTGACTAATAGAAAACTGTTAATTGGTGGGGTTTGTAAATGTGGTAATACCAGCTTTATAAATACAAGTTTCCTGCTCTCTGCTCCTGGACCTGCTGGCTACAACTACTTCAGTTTTTTGCCAACGAGCTACCATTGCCTTTAATTTTACAAGAGTGGTGTTAATTGCTTTACTTACTTTCTAATTCTTATCACAAATGGCAGTTTTAGTTGCTTTTAATTTTCCCTCACCATAGCACCTGGTGGGGAGGGAGGGGGGTGGAGGAGGGAAGGAGATCTGCTGTGCAGAGCCTCTGCTCCAGGCAAAGTTGTTTGAGGGATTTCAAAATAAAGTTCACTGAATGAGGTTACATAATATGAGGTCATATCTATCTATCTATCTATTTAGATAGATATCAAATGAGGAAAGAATATCCTCTAAATAAGAACTACAACATATACGTTATCATCTTTTAAAATGATTCTTAAAAAAACACTTCACCGAACAGATTTGGTGATTCAGTTTTTATTTAAAGCCATTCTATCACTAGTATTGACTTGCTATGCCATGCAAATTTGACTATGATGGATTTCCCTGAGAAAAACACACAACAGCAGTTTGCAGATTTGGAACCTTCATTACCTGGAGTTTCAGCTCTATTAAGCATATTTCATCCCCACATTTGTGGGCTTCTGGGCTCTACTCAGCCACCACCACCTCTGTAGTGCTAAAAGTCCAGCTGCTGTAGAGAAAATGTCTGTAGGGGATTGACAGTACACCATTCAGTACTTGCACCATAATGCAATGAGTCAGAGACTCATGGGCAATTTTCACTCTGACACATGCCAGTTACCAAAGGTTCATATTTTTAACATCAGAACATAATAATCTGAGTTTTTGTGGGTTTTGTTTGTTTGTTTGCTTGCTTGTTGTTTGTTTGTTTGATGTGGTTCAGTTATTTGGTTTATTTTTTTTTCCACAACACGGTGTTTGTTTTGTTTACCTCATTAAGGGCTTAAACCTGGAAAGATACCAACTCCCAAATTTAACGACAGTCTGTAGGAGTTGAGACTATTTCAGCAGCTCCGAGGTATTTTTTGCTCGGCGTGGAATAGGTTGTGGTACAGGTTTTGTGTAATTCAAAGGTTAGGATGAAAGGTCTGATGCATCCATGGTATCTGATAAAACTAATAAAAACAAATCTTTTACCTTCTTGGATAGATAGACTGGACATATTTCTCTAAAGCATTTATTGCTTTTGACTTCAGGTACTTAGCAGTTGCTAAGCAGCAAAAATTCATGTTTCTTTCTCTCCTATGCATTTTTTCTTCAAACTATTGAAGTAAATTTAAAAAAAAAAAAAAAAANNNNAAAAAAAAAAAAAAAAAAAGATTGTATTATTATTTTTATTTAAAAAATTAAATGCAGACAAAAGGCATAACTCAAAGGCATTTATAGGTACTGCTTCCTGTTATGACCAAATCTTGTTAAAGTATTAAAAAATAAATAAATAAAAATCAGATGTTTGTAAAAACTATGACAAAGAAAAATCTGGCCCAAGATTTATTGTGAAGTGCATATTCTCCATATGCTCCACACTAGTTCCCAGTTTCCTTATTTTTTAAAAATGTTTTGAAAGAAACACTTTCATAAGTGAGAGGGTCAGTTTTTGCCATTATCTCTAAATGATAACCATCAACTATTTCAAGGTAGATAAAATTAGGGTTCATGCTGTGATATCAGTGCCTCTCCACCAGTCTTGATTTTCTATGGAGATATCTTAAAACACAAATGTTGCATCATATCCCAGTATGCAGGCAACCAGACTGTATGGTGGTGTTAGGTGTCAGCACTGAAATGCTTTATAATGCTGCTTCAATGCTCCATGCCTCCCTCTACATCTAACATCTGAAAGTGTACAATCAGACCTATCTGTTTTAGTTAAGAGCCATTAGGAAGCACAGAGTAAATGCCTATTAGAGGCATTATGTATGCAGATGTGTCTTAACAGTCTTTCTAGTAATGAAGCATGGATCAATGTCACTGATGAACTGCAGAATCACAGTGGTTTTAGATAGGCTAAATGTTTTCAGTGCTGGTGTAAATCAGAGTAAAAATCTGATTTTCTGAAGTTGTCAGTATCAAAGCAATAAATGCCCAATACCCTGCTTGCTGGGACTGGCTTTCTGCATATTTTACCTGCTCAAAACACTCACATTATAATAATGAATCAGAGACATCTGGATTAATCTGTGTTGTCCAGATATGGAACGGAGGTGTCTAAAGGCTAAGTTCTATTGGTCTGGTTTACCCCAAAGACCAGAAGCATAGAAGAAAATTCAACTGAGACACCAGCGTTTGGCACAGATGCCTCAGTTACAACCCACCTCTGGAAGTGACTGTCCATCTAAAGGAAATATCACCAAAGCACTTTTCAGTGATCTTATAGGACCAGAAGAGCAAGCACTGGAAGAATTTTTCATCTAGCCAGAGGTATATTGCAAATGTTTCTAAACACAGAGAGTGAAACTGTGGCTAGAGCAAGTGCAAAACGAGTTATCTTTACGGGGTAGAAGTAATTCTGCTGATGTACAGCTGCTCTCGGGAACTCCAATTTCATAACCATAATCATGTGGTGCTAAAAATGTAAGGCAGTGAAGGATTATAATGCTGTATAAGGGACCTCTGGGATTATAAAGCTATGTAAGGGACCTGCAGCAAGCCTAGGTCTAATTTTTTGTGCCCCACAGGACGAGAAATACTTTGGAGACAAATTTGGTCTTTCGTGTCTGCAGCAAGAAATGTCACCCGGTAGTAATTCAAATAGACAGTTGCACCTTATAAAAGAAACATCCCTGGCAATCTACTACAATTTGAAAAATCCAGTACTTCACGTCACAGAAGACACCACTCCCACTAAATATTTCAGAGAATGGAAGGAACTGCCACACAGGGAATATTTATTACAATAGTCATTTCCAAGCCAAAGTGAATGTGGAAGTTATACTGCAGGGGTGGGAAGAGGCAAAACAGAATAAAGCAAAGGGAGAAAATGGCAAGTCTTGACAGTCAGCTAAGTGCGCTCCTTTAAAGAGAATGGAGATTTCTTATGACAGAGTTCCTAGGAGCACTGTCATGGCTTAAAAGCATTCTCCTGTTCAGTAGGAATGTGTGTGCCTGTTTGATTGAGTGGAAGGAGTGCAGGGGAAAAATGAGAACACAAATGTATGTTTTGGCTGCCATACAGTCAATACAGTAATAGGTCAGCAGAAACATCAAAACACAATCAAGAGCTGTCTTCAGGGCTGTGAGTGAGCAAAATTTGTTGGGCAGCCAGCCAAGAGGAAGGAGAAGAGGTCTACTGTTGTTCTTATAACTCATCAAGAGGTGCTGAAGAAGCAAATTGAAATCTCTTTATACTGAGACTGGAATCTGCATTTGCAGTTTCATTACATATAACGCAACATAGCTGCTACTTTCTATCCCCTGAGGTAACTAAATGTTGGGGATGAGAAAGTTAATAGTGTTTTTTTGAGTAGTGTATATTCTGCTAGTAACCATGCAAAAAATTTAACATAGCCAGTGTGGGAGCACTAAAGGCAAGAGTAAACTATGCAGATCATTACAAATCAGTGCTTATAAACGGGTTATACATTTGCAATATTATAACTTGTAAATGGTGCTGTGCTCTACAAAAAAAATGAAATTTATATAACTCCATATCTTTGCATATTTGAAGAATGGAAACAAGGACTCATTTTATATAAATTATTTCTAGTAGTCCTTCAGTGTCCAGATCGTATTGCTAACTCTGATGTCTGGCTTTACATTCATTATTAGTATCTGGAAAACTTAAACATTCCAACATTTTGATGACACAAAATACAACTAACTTTCTAACTAAGGAAGTTATAAGGCACAAGTCATTTTTTTACTCTTCCTTTGCACTTCTGACTGGCCTTGGGACAAGGCTATGTTGGACAGAAAAGTCAAAAACATGCAAATTAAAAGAGAAGTGCTAGCATTTCTGTGGCAGACTGATTTACATGAAAATGGCAAATTATTTGAAGCCTTGTGAATTATTGCTTTCATACCAAATGCAAAGGCCATTAAGATGTTATCAAATCATCATGTGGCTCTACAGCTTTGTTATATATTTCTTTATATATTTTCATGTGTAACAGAAACAGAGGACTTAAAAGCATGTGAAAATCTAAATCCTTGGTATGGTAACAAATTATTTTTCTGATTCCCTTCATTAACTCAGTGGGCACCATTTCCAAAGTAGTTTGAGAGTTTTGCCTCACTTACACAGTTGGCAATATGAACATCCTTCCTTTTGTGATAATGATCACTTTCAAGTTTCCAAAATAACTTCATTCACAGGTAGTCCATACGCAAGCAATGTTGTCGCAATGAATGATTTTTAGCTTTACTGTATCTCTGACCTGGCTTGTTAATTTGCAGCCAGGTTTAGTATAGGAGTTTCCCTGCTGGTCTGGAAAGCTCTCCTTTTGCTGTTTTGCTGCATGGGTGACTTGCATTCATTTAGTAGGAAAAAGTACAATGACCTGGAAAGCAATTAAAGATTTTCTGAGGCTGGTTGAGGAAAAAAAAATCTAAAACAAGACTTCTAGGGATGTGCCATAGTAAAAAATAACAGGATGGTCAAAGCCAGAAGGAACCTCTGGAGATTGTCTGGTTCATCCCCCCTATTGCAGCAGAGCCACCTGGAGCCATTTGCCCAGGGGCAAGTACAGCTTTCCAATAAAGATGTAAACTCCACAATCTCTCTGGGCAGCCCATGCCACCGTGACTATCCTCACAGTAAAGCACAATCATTTTTTTGTTTTGGTTTGTTTCTCCTTTTATTTTTGTTTGTTTGTTTGTTTGTTTGTTAATTATTATTATTTTATTTTTAATTCTGTTTAAATGGAATTTGCTACAGTTTCTTTATCATCTTGATGAGCATAGGCACACTCCAGCATGACAAGTCTCTCCGATACTAGGTAGCCCAGCAGTGGAGTCAGTAGACAATGCTGAGCAGGTGAGAAGGATGGCCTCCATCAGACTGCTGCCACTTCCCCTCACAGTGCCACCCAGGAGCTTGCTGGCCTTCTTTGGCATGAGAGTGGCACATGTTCAATTTAATGTCCACCAGAACCTCCAGATCATCTTCCACTATTTCAACTGGAGCTATGGGTTTCTTCCCTTGGGAAGTATGTACTCAGTAGGTATCAGGTGCGAGTGTTGAGGCAATGGCAGCAAGGGCTGTGGGGTTGTTGTGTGAGGTGAGGCCAGGGCTTCCTCATGATGGACATGTTTACATCCAGCTCCAGTATCTCCATGCAGGGCACGGCTCTGTCCAGCAGCCACCACGGGGTGCTTCAGGAAAAAAATAATTAAGAAAGCTGCTGTCACTCAGGATTCATCCTGTACAACCATATGGACTCTCAGAAAGTTCACAGAGTGCAGTGGTGCTGAAGGATCCAGTAGTTCAAACATACAGAGGTTTCTGTGTGTATGTAAAAAAAGAGCTGTAGGTGGGATTCCAGCTGCAAAACACTGGCCAAAACCCGGGGATGAAAACAGTAGAAAAGCCCTTTGAAAATAGATCCCCAAAAATATATAGTGTCTCCACAGTGAAGTATACCACACAAATGAAGTAGCATTGTATGTTAACTGATAAGCATTCCAAATGTTTGTAGGCTTCACAGTAATGACTGTTCAGAATGGGATGTTTTTATCCCAGTAACGGAAAAAAACTGGTGACAAGTACTTGTCAGGTATGATGGGGCAGAATAAACCTGCCTGCTAAACTCATAAGGAACCGTAATGAAAAGGCTTTCACCTTCATGTCTGATAAGTTTGAAACATTGAGTATGTGTCAGAAAAACTGACATTGAGGCAACACAGTGTTTTTGGCCAAGCACTTGAATTGTTCTTTTTCATTCTAATCAATCATCTCACCTGGGGACATTAAGGAAGAATAAAAAAGACCTCACTTTGTAATGTAATATAACCAAAAAGGGTTTGGTCTTTTTTGTTTGTTTGTTTGTTTGTTTGAGGGGAACATAAGTAATACGATAACCTTTTTTTTTTTTTTAATATCATCATAATTTGTGACCAGGCAACCTTTACTACAGCTTCATAGGCAGCCTTTACTAAAAAATTAGCTGAGAAAATTGTCGGAATGGACTGGAATTAACTTGAATATCATAATTAATTTCATCTTCCTAAGCACTACCAACAAAAGACTCGGAAGTCTAGAACATGCATTGCATTAATCAATCAGAACATCTGATCAACACCAGGTGATTTCTTCATGTCTGCTTTGACAACCTGCAAGTTCAAAGGATCGTTTTCTGCAGCATAAATGAACCACAAGCCTTCAGGACATTAGAATTCTCCATCCAAGGTTTCCACAGACTTCTTTTTGTTCATCAGAATATTGTCATAGGATCTGTGGGGGTTTGATTAAGTGCTACTGGGAGAAGCAATCATACATTATATATAACTATGCTGACAGGGCAAGCCATCTAGATTCACCAGCTCTTACACAAAACAGTGTATAATATTCTAAGGAGACCCACAGTAGCCCCATTTTCTATATAATATTCTCTATACCATTTTGAAGAGTGCAGGAATAACCAAAGAACACTCAAGATGTACCTGTTTTGTCATCCATTTCTTAACCTGCAGCTGCCCAAACAACCCATTTTAAATATAAATAGTTTTCCACTATTTCCATATAAACATCTGTAGTGGTTATATTTAAAGTTTACCCTGAAAATACATTTTAACTTATTTTCTTGTTACTGTTCTTCTTTTTATTGCCTTCTTACATAATGAATCTTCAGTGAATTGTGATGCATGGTTTACTTTTTGCTTATTATTAGCCAGATGTGTATTAGCCAGCCTTTGTTTCCTCTAGTAACCTGTAGGTGGTCACACGCTCACCTGTGAGCTTTGTTTGAGCTAAGATACCAGGTATGCGAGACTGATTTTATTGAAAAGCAAATGACTATCCCCAAACTGCTTTTGTATAACTGGAAAATCTCTGTTTCTATAAAGCCAGTCATGCAGTGCATTGAAACCAAGGAAATGTCTCTCATTGACATCCCTGGGCTTTGTCTTGGGCCCTTTGCCAATGTTTTATTTAAATTGACTTCTAACAGTTTCAAATATTCAACTCATAGCAGTTCTCCGGTTCAAAAAGATTAAGCATAGTAGAGCTGAATTGTAATATATTCTCTTCAAATGTATGCTGCTAGTAAAAATATTCATTTGATTACAGTGGCCAGCTGCCACTGCACTCCATTTTGAAAGTACAAGCTGGTGCTTTGCTGTTTTAAAATCTGAAACTGGAAAGCAGGAACCAGATTGTCAAAGACCTGAGACCTCTGGAATGGGGAAGAGGAGAAAGGAGGAAAAAAGAAAAATCTACAACAAGTTCTAGGGAAGAGAGATCCAGGCAGATTCTGAGCCCCATGCTTGAGGGAGAAGGAAAAGGGCAGAAGACAGAACAGAATTAGACTGGAACTCCTCCATAGCCTTCCCACCCTCTCAGTTCAAAGACATTCACCCCATCTCAGGGCTGCCACCAAAGGCACCTCTCAGGTATCTCTTCATTCCCTCACTCTTTTAATTTTGCCCAGCAAACACAATAGCCCTGTAGGAAGGAACACTTTTTCTCCTAGCACTGAATATCTAAAGTGCAGGTAGCTCTGATTAGCTCAGCTCAGTTGAATGGTTTAAAGTCCCTGAAAACAATGATTTTTATTGTTATTATTACTGTGTTTTCCTTTCAGAGTTGGCAAACTGTCTCTGTCTCTTATGAAAATTGTATTTGATTATAAAGTCTGATGAAAACGGAGAATTACATTAAATATAAAGGAATTCAGGAAGGTTTAAAGTCATAATATATTCATTAAAATAACATTAAAATAGAGGCTGTTGAGATATTTAGGGCATTTTATATTCATTATTATTTTAGATGTAGTTTGCCTTCACATAAAATACTGAAGTAGTCTGTGGGGAAAGATTTTAGGGCTTACAGGCACTGGAGGATGACAGACACTTAGCACGTAAGCTTGGCCGCTCTGTTTTTCTTTGGAGATACTACAACATCACAGAGGCAAGCTAGCAGTCATGCATACTGCACAGCTGCCAAAGGATGGTGTTGGCCTCTGCTGTTCCCAGGCACAGAGGGAGTTCACAGTGAGTTTTTCTTTTCCTCACCAAAGCTGGCCAATGCTGGTCACTACACTTCTTTCACCTTTCCATGTTATGATGGCAGGTTGTTCACCTTGAAAATAGCAACTTTTGACGTTGCTCGGTGTTATGCATTGTGTCTAGTTTACAGCTAAATCCTAAAGTCTCTCTTCACCTCTAGTTTATCCCCTCCTGAAGTAAACCTGCAAGAATGAGTGAGGTTCTGCTGGTTTCCAGATGGTGTGCTTTAGCCCCAGCCGTATGATGGTGCCCATGTGGAATTTGTGAGCTGGACATAAATTGAGCTGCATGGATTAACTCTGCCAGGAGGTTTCAAAGTTTAGAAGTAAAATGGGAGGGAGGACTGATGAAGAAAGTATAATTATTTAGGGATGACTTCTTGACATGATTATCAATTTCATCTACTATAATAATTATCACTTAACATTATTGAACAAGAATTATACACCTTATTTTCAAATTTCTCTTTCCAAATGGGCAATTCATTTTAATTGTTATTTCCAATATGTTATTAATTCTACCTCACATCCTTTCTAGTTCTCTCTTTTTTTTTTTTTCTTTTTCTTTTTGGATTCCAAGTAACAATCAATTAAATATTAATAGCTGTATTTTAATTCATCTGTACATGGGGAAAAAAAAAAAAAAAAACAAGCCATGAAATGGTTCTTGACTTTCTGAGAGAATGTTTCAGTGCAACAGTGGAGGAATCCAAACGGTAATGCATCTACCTCGATGAATACCTGGCCCCGGCTGAAAGCACACCAATTGTTCTGCCACTCATCCTGCGTAGGTAAGAGATTATTTGTGGAGCTGTGTGGAAATGTCAAAACAGATAAAAGGCTGCCCTGCATATTTCGTACATCCAGAAAGGGAGTTCTTGAACCAGCATCTCTGAGATGAAAGGATCAGCGCCTTAGGCACAACAAAAGCAGTTAGACTTTGGAGCTTGGTTTCACTGCCCCAAGGGCTCTCTGTTGTTCTGGGGTGAGAGCATTAGAGTCTTAGTTCACAGAGACCCTCTGCCAGTTACTTTCTGAGAATAATAAATGTCTACGGCATGTTGAGGTGAGCATTCAAAACCCTTTCTTATTTTAGGACTTTGTCATACTGGCAGTGTTGCTAGAGCGCTAGCGGCAGATTAACCCCTATTTACTGATAGTACACTCCTGACTCAGACAGTGTGAATGTCACTTCTGTATCAGAGAGTTTAGGGAGGGGAGGAGCTGTTAAGAATGGCTTCTGCTCATTGCTTTGCCTATTAGGCAAGGATTTCTCCCCTGTACAATGAGAGAAGAAACCTCTTGCACTGCCTTTCATTCCTGATACCACTTAGGAGTTTAGACCAGGGATGCTCAAAATATCCTTCAGTGCTGATGTATTTGCTCAGCCAAGGATGCTGTCACTTTATCAATAGAATGAGGGGGGACATTAAACATGATAACATGTCATTTTGAATCAACTTTAAAATCTCTTGTTTCAGAACTTGTTACAAAGTGGTAATTCATTTTAGGTAGAAGTTTTTGCAGATTTATTCTTGTCTTCTTTTTCATAGGAATGATCAATAATTAGATTTTTTTATGCTGCCTGAAGGATTGAGAATCTTTATGCTTTGAGTGAGTTATATGCCTCTGATCAGGGCTGTGAAGTTTGTCGATGTATGCAGTGTTCTAAATCAGGTTTATGTTAGGCTTTGTTCTACTTTGGGAATTAAAAACAAAACAAAAAATCCCCTACATATTATTGTACTTCAATATTTAACCTGTAGGGTAAAACTGCTTAATACAAGAGGAAGCTTTCTTCTCATAGCCTGAGATTATGCTGTATAGTCAGGGAAATTTTTTTCTTGTTCAAAAAATAAACATGATTCTGACCATCTGCCATTCAGAGTTACTTGTCTTTAAAAATCTGGCAGGAAACATTTACAAGATAAGACTTTTTCCAATTACATACATAACCAGACAGACAAGATTTTTAGAGCTGGACATAGGTTCCTACTGCTGCGTGCTAACAAATTAACAGTCTACTTAGAAAGATTTAAAAGACTTGACTGAGTTTTATTAAATGAATTTTGCCACTGTAAAATTTACGTATTTTTAATTGAATCTGTAACTGTTCTGAAGGTGCTAAAGGACAAGAAAAGTTCAGAAATCATAAGCAATAAAAAAAAGAAATTTGATAAACTAAAAAAATTTAATTACTGATAGAATAGAGGATAAATCATTTTCCTTCAGTTTAATTGAGTCAAATCCAATATGAAATGCTATATCACAGATTCACACATACATGCATATGAATTTTTATTCAGCTGATTGATCCTGGTGTCTATAACTATTCATAGTGCACAGAAATGCTCAAGTAAAAGCATGCTGGGAAACTAAGGTCCTAAATCTATATTTTCTGGAAATTATTGCTATTTGACTTATAACATAGCATAAAAGCACACAGGGACTTGTAGAAAATAGGAAAATGGTTACAATATTGTCTCTAACAGGTCAGCAATTTAAACAGATGAAATTAAACAAGGTTTTTCTCCTTTTTCTCGAACAAACACGGAAAGCAAACTCTTATCAGGGCCTGTCCATCAACGAGCTGGCAAGCTATTGACTACTGTCCATTGTGCTGCCAAATCCTGCCTCGTTACCTTTTGTTCTCTTGTCTGTAGCTGCCTTTTGTACCTCAGCAGATCTGTGCTCTCTAATTTCTGTAGGACAGACTTAATCCCTCTGTTATATGCTTGTGCACGATTCAGGCCCATTAACAGTCCGGTAGCACACATTAAGTAACTTTCAACATCAAGAGAGAGATAGGAGGCTGAACTAATACTATCTATTCTACTCATAATCTTGTAAGTAGATTTAATATTTAGACCACAGATTCACTGAATGAATATATGGTTGACAATATTTGAGAATCACATACAAGACTCAGTAGAATTTCAAAGTATATTTACAAAAACAAGTGACAGGATAATTCTGATATTCAATTTATGACATATATATTATATTGTTATGGTAGATCTTGCAACACAGAGTGAATGTCACCTACCTAGAATAATGTAGAATGAAGCTGGGATTTTAGATTACTGGAACAGACATCTATACTACATATTTATGTTCTTTTTTTTTTTTTTCCATTAAGGAAAAACACAAGCAAAAAGAAAGATGATCAAACTATCACCAAAAAAATAAAATAAAAAACATTTAAAAAGCACAGAAAAGTAGCAATAGAATTACTGACAGTAAATTAAGTTTTATTTTTGTTTTTATAATAATATAAGGTAAATGTATATAATTAAATTGAAAGCAGTTAATTTACAGTTAGTAAAAAAGTTACTTTTTCTGTAACATACAATTATCTTGTAGAACTCATCAGAATCTATGTTTGAAGTTGAGAGCATAAACCAATGTAGAACAGATTAACACTTCACAACTGAATTATGTCAGCATTTTTGATCTGTATGAAAGAGAACAGAAGAATGAAAAAAGCATCTGGCATAGGTAGTATTTCTTGCATCTACCCATAAAGATATGTTACAGATCATTGTTTAATACATTGCACTAGATTAACTTGGTCAGCACATCACTTGTTACTGAGCTGTATGAGAAGGCCCTTATTTCCTGGAGTTTAAGGTATAACTGTCAATCTTACATGTAGTGTCATAAGTGTATAGATGATGTCATAATTTAGAACCTGCTTCACCCATGTGAGCACACAACCGACATAGCTTTGACCCAGTTGATAAATTAACTTTCAGAGAGGCATGATGAGGAAAACTTCCAAGAAGCTTTTGGAGGAGTGACACTCATTAAGCAGACACCTATGCTGTGAGGCCTTCACTCTGAACCAATATCTTCAGTTAAATGCCACTAAGGATTTGTTTACCTTTCCAAGTAGTCCTTGAGAGTATTATCAAAGTGGTGCTCCAGCAACTCTGAAGAAACATACAGGTTTCCAAAACTAAGGAGAAAGAAAACCTAAAATGGCTGAAATGTTACTGTAGAGAGAAAACCAAAACCATTCATTGAAAAACGTGGAGAAACATAGTTGCTACTCCTTCCTTAAAACATATACATGTTGATGCACCAAATTAACCGTTCTGTTTTCACTTCTTGTAGCACCCATTTCATAACTCTCTGCTTGCTGTTGCAGGACTATTTGTGGAGTAGGAAGGTCTCTGCTGGTACAGCAGTAGCAAAGCACAGTCCTGCACACATGCACACAACATCCTTTTTCTGCTTCAGAGTAACACCACATGTCTTTCAAAGTCATATTCCATAGGGTAAAGGAAATGCCACTCTGAGATTGCCAGTGACATTCTTCGCTACTCAAGCAGTTTCTTTTGGACAGCTGTGAAGAAACCATTTTAACTTCACAGTTGCTCTGAAGAGATAACAAATAATGACTGTAAATTGAAACAAACAAACAAACAAAAAACACATTTGGATTCCTAGACTGAGTCTTTATTTATATTGCATTTACAGTATAAACAGTAGCAGTGTCCATTTTTTTTCAACTGATACTCAGACTCAGTGCCCTACTGTGAGAGATAAAACACAGCAAGGGAGCAATTGCTCCTCTGTCTTACCTTTGGGCAAAATAGCTGATGTTGTCACAGGCTGGGTCTTGGAGACAATGAAGCATGTAGCACATTTTGCTCTGCCTGTGCATGTGTGGATAAATGCAATGGGAATAAAAGACGTGAGCCACATCCCGTAAAACAAATCCCTATAAGTCTTCCCGGAAAAATCTTCTAAAATCATGTCTAACATCACTTCCTACACAGGCAAGGAGGGGGAGAAAAACAGTGCAGATGCTCTTTGAATTCATATGAACGCTTTGGCTACCACTGGAAGCAGTAGAAACCCTTTCCACCTCCCTAAAATCAACAACTGGGAGTAATGCAGACAGAGAAGTCACACTGAATGCTTCTGCAACAGCAAAAATACAAAAGAAGTGGTTTGTGAATTACCTCGTGCATATGAGGTGTATTATAGTGCAGGTAAAGTTACAAAACTGTTGCATATCAGTAAATTCAACAACTTTGTTACCAGTAGCTCTATGACAATTTATCATTGTTTTTCTTCAACTTCTTCAAAATGCAATCACTGCTTCCTTCCTGGCCATTCCCATCAAGCAATGTCCCTCAGTGCCTCATCTACAGGTTTCTTGAACACTCTCAGGAACAGCGACTCTACAACTTCCCTGGGCAGACTGTTCCAATGCCTCATCATTATTCCTTACATTTTTTTCCTAATATCCAACCTGAGCTTCTTCTGTATCCTAATGTCATAATAAGACAATGCTTGTTGTTTGTGGAATAATGTTTGCAAAAGTTTTGCATAAGTGGTTACATTTAAAACTAATTTCACAGAATCTTAGAATTCCTTTGAGTCAGAAGGAACCCTTAAAGGCCATCTAGAACAACTCCCCTGCAGTGAGCAAGAACAACCACAACTCCATTAGGTTGCTTAGAGTCCCTTCCAGCCTCAGCTTGAATGTCTCCAAGGATGGGGTATCCAACTCCTCTCTGGACAGCCTTTTCCAGTTCTTCACTACCCTTACTGTAAAAAACTTTATCCTTATATCCAGTCTAAATCTCCCCTCTTTCATTGTGCCATTATACCATCACAAAAAGCACCAGGTTGTTCAAGCAGGACCTGCACTTGGTGAAGTCATGCTGGTTGTCCTTCATCACCTTCCTCTCTTCTGTGTACTTTAGTATAGCTTCCAGGAGGATCTGCTCTGTGACCTTCCCTGACACAGAGGTGAGGCTGACAGCTCAGCAGTTTCCTGGGGTGTCCATTTTTCTCTTCCAAAAAATGGGTGCTACACTGCTTTTTTTCCAATGATCAGATTTCAACTGACCTAATTTTTCAAATATCATCGAGAGTGACTTGGTGACTATGTCAGACAATTCCCTTAGGACCGTGGGATGCATTTCATCAGGACCCATAAACTGAAGGCTATTTAGGTTCCTCAGAAGATCTTGAACTTGATCTTCACTTATAGGGCATTGTTCCGTCATTTCCCACCTTCCAGCCCATCCACTTGAAGGCTGTGTTAAGGGTACTGCCAGTATTTGTATCAATTATGTACATACAAAATTTTTGCTCCTACCTGTGTCATCAAATTTGATATAATTTTGGCTGAATTTCTAAACAAACTATTAAAGAAAAGCCTTGAACCAAGATTACATCAATAGAGGGTAAGGAGAATGAAATGAAAAAACAATTTCAAATCTCACAGGAAGCAGAGAGCTATTTCTTTTTCTTACATATATATGTAGAAATACAATTAACAATTTTCTCATGCAATGTTTGCTTCAAATCACAGAATTTCTTACAATTTCAACTGTGTGAAATATCGTAACAGAAAAACAACCAAACCAATATTATTATATACTGTTAAGGTTTGTGATAGATTTAATTTTCTCACATAAAATTATCAAAGTTACGCTATTTTGTTTTTGCGAACTCTTACCCTTTGCCTAACTCATATATCACAGGAGAATTGACATTATCTCATGCTACCTTTGGATAATTACTCATCCCACAGATAACTGGTCACAGTGGAGTAATTTACATTGGTGGTACTGATGCTATGCTCCAGGCTGAATCCAGCCCCAGTTTTCCCACTGTCATCCAAACTGAGTTGTGTTAAATAAAGTGAGGTTATCCACATGCTAATCCTTATACATCAAGATGGAAAAACTTGTCCATTAGACATCAATATACAGGTCGTAGAAGATAAACAATCTTTGAGTTTGGTCAGTTTCTTCCACTGTTATTTAGCTGCTTATTTGAAGGAGAGCAGTAGCAGTGCAGTATTTGCTGACACAGAAAACAAAGTAAATATTTTGTAGAATGTGGCAGCTGCTGTCCTGATTGTGTGTAACACTGAACTTTTATGAAGTGTTTTATTATTAAGGATTAACTAGAACATTACCTTATAATAGGGTCATAAATCTTTAATTACAGTTCAATAAGGCACCAACCAAAATTGCATTTGAATGAAACATTTTTATTAAATGATGCAGATAAGAAATTTCTTTCAGAGGTAAAGAAATCATAACATCTCAGGGAGAGGTTAAGGCATACAAATCCATCTCTGCTTTCCTCTCAGATCTCAGGGATGGCAGCATTGTACTTGATGGGTGAGACTGTACCACATTAGCATTTACTAACTAACCTGGAAGAACACAGGAAGAAAACATCAATTAAAGCCATTTATTCCAGACAGGAAAAGAATGGAGTTTGAAGACTGAAACATAGAATCATAGAATCATTAAGGTTGGAAAAGACCACCATTGAGATCATGTAGTTGAACCACTAGCCAATCCCTACCATGCCCACTAACCATGCCCCTCAGTGCCGTATCTACATGCTTCTTGAACACCTCCAGGGATGATGACTCCTCCACCAACCTGGGCAGCATGTTACAGTGCCTCACCAGTCCTTCTGGTAAGAAATTTCTAATATCCAACCAGACCCTCCCCTGGTATAACTTCAAACCACACCCTCTCTTCCTGTTGCTGCTACCTGGGAGAAGAGGCCAAACCTCAGCCCCTTTCAAATAGTTGTAGAGAACCATAAGGTCTCCCCTGAGCCTCATCTTCTTCAGACTAAACAACCCCAGATCCCTCATCCACTCCACACAAAACTTGTGCTCCAGATCCTTCACAGCTTTGCTGCTCTCCTCAGGACAGACTCCAAAGCTTCAATGCCAGTCTTGTGGGAACCCCAAAACTGAGCACAGAGCTCATGGTGCTGCCTCACCAGTGTCAGGTACAAGAAGACGATCGCAACCCTGGTCCTGCTGGCTACACTATTTCTGGTACAAGACAGGATAACATTGACCTTCTTGGCTACATGGACATGCTGCTGTCTCATGTTCAGCTGACTCTTGACTAACATTCCCAAGCCTGTAGCGTTGCATGGGGTTGTTGTGATCTAAGTGCAGGATCTGGCACTTGTCTTGTTGAGCTTCATCCCATTGGCTTCAGCCCATCAACACAGCCTGTCGAGATCCCTCTGTAAGATCTTCCTACCCTCAGACAGATCAATACTTCCTCCTACCTTGGTGCCATCTGCAAACTTAGTGAAGGATGGTAGGTTCCATTGGGAATGGTACATTCTCAAAAGTAACATATTTAAATTTTAGAGTCCTACCTTAAAAAAAAACAAAACAAAACAAGAAAGTTTCATACTGGTTTTTCAGTGCTTAGTTCTCTTTAACTGCAGAGTTCTCTTAATTTATCAGTGTATTCTAATTTTTAATACCAGCATATGTTGTGCATATATGCAATAGACTAAGTTATAACCTATCTGAGTTTCTGCAATCTGTTTTCACAGTATATCCCCTCAAGCAATACCAACTTTTGATCTTGGTTTTTATTTTTATTTTTTTTAATATATAATCCAGAAAATTGTAAGTACTTTAAAGTGATAGGTAAAAACATCTCAGAAATGTTTTCATTTTTCTTTTCCTAATATGCTGCTAGTTTATTAGATTACGGTCATGAATTAATGTTACAAATAATGTGTCTTAAGGTTTTTTTGTTTGTTTAGTTTTGTTTTTGTTTTTATATTTATAGCAAACTCGAGATTAACGCTTTTTCATACCAACTCTTTTTAACAGAATAAACAATTAAGTAAATATTTTCTTTGCACAGACTGTCTTCCTGACAGATTTTTCTAACATAAAAATATTTTTGAAAAAGGAAAGATTTTTTATTTTTCTCCCTAGACTACTTTCTTAATGTACTGTATAATGTCAAAGGAACAGAGAGGGCATTTCTCACTTCATTTCCTCTGGCAATAATTTACTTCTAGATTGTAGATGCATGTGAACTATAACATAGGGAGAAAAAATGGCATTTCTCATAATATTGGTATTACTCAGTATGCATTTACTTTAAGCCTAGTAGAACACATGCCATTTATATTTTAATTAAAGAATATGAAAGGGTTATATTTCTGGGTTTATTTACTTGTTGTTTTGTTCACAGGGTCTTGTACAGAAGTGAAAAAATTGTGGTCTGTGTACAATATATATTTGCAAAGTCAGCAGCAAAGTAACAGTGATAGTTTTTTGCTGGCAGCGAGCATCTGGCATGCTGACCTCACAGACTAACAGAAAATCTGCACATAAAACATGCATTCAGCTCATTCTGGGGAAAAAGTCAGAAAAGTTTGTGCTTACCACACAAAACTGCCCTGCATGCAGATGCAGAGATGACATTTCCCTGGCAGCACCTGAAGACCATTCCCTGCCAGGAGGGCAGGATGCCTGCATGGCCCCATCTCCAGGGCTGCCCTAGGTGCTGTGTGCCCCTTGCTGATAGACAGGGGTGAGCTTTTCCCCCACCAGGGATGGAGACCTTACATTCAGCTTTGCCATCACAAAGCCTTTTTCATTCCATTATTTTCCTTCCATTGCTAGCCCATGCAGCTGCCTCCCTCCCATCAGTGTTTTTTGCAAACATCTGAGGTAGAAAGCTGAAGCAGAGTACTGCCTGTCTGCTCCAAGGAAAACTCACCTGTACCTGAATTCTGAGATGAAACTCAGAAGTCAAAATATAAGCTCTAGGCAATGTCTGCTACTGAAAAGTGCTTACTGTATTTTATGGAGGACAGCAACTGTTTCAAAGCAGACACTACACGTAGCCTGGGACTCCATAGCAGCCACTTCATTCTGTGGGATTTTCGTCTTTCATTCTCATCCAGCCCTCCATACCAGGGTTACAACTTCATTTTTCAGCAGTTTCCACTCATGGTATCATTAATAAAATAGCCATGTCCTTCACAGAAAATTGAGCTGAAGTTTTGTGTGAATGTTTTGGGCTTTATGGCTTTTCTTCCAGTCTCTCCTTCCTCCTGGTTATCGTGCTACTTTATCAGGAGGATATAGTGCTCTTATTTGGGGTCCAGCCTTGGGGAGGTGCCTTTCTCTTTCCTAACTCCTACCTGAGATGCTCAGCTGTAGGAGTTGTAGCAGCTATAACCCAGCCCTTACTTTTATGTGTGAGTTTATGTCCTAATGGGAAAGTAACTCCTGCTCTTCCCACAAGTGGGTGTTCAGGGCACTGCTGGAAGAGAGCACAGCATCTCAGTGGAGCAGTCCTAATGAGAAAGAGCCAAAACATTTCCTTTACATTTGAACTTCCATTTTTCATCTGCTTATTTGGAGGGAACAAATCTACCTGTTCCACCTCCCTTCAAAGCTGAAAAATTTCCTATATGGTATTCCTATTGGAGTACTAAATCTTAATGGTAGCAGCTCTGTAGAGAGTAGAAATGTGTGATTTAAAGATTTTTTATGCTTCTAATTCAGTAGCAACAAATATCTAAAGCTCAGAGGCTGGCACAACAGTGTAATGAAAAAAAAATAATAATAAAAAAGCAAACCTTGTAAAGAGGAACTATTTCATTATTTTGGCATCAAACAAAGATAGTTGTGCTGGCAATGTTGGTCACAGATTGAACTGAAGGAGCCAAAGCCATATGAAGATAGCATGAAATTATGCTATCACATCTACTTGAGTCACTATCTCACCACATTTTCAAGTCAGAAGTTACCTTGTTAGCAGCTTGGTAGGAAAGATGTTGAGAGAAACCCCTCATATGTGAAGAAGGATATGTCTATGGATGGGTGACCAATGCGTCCATTCCCCACCTTACTCAGCCCCAGTCAGCACTGCACCTTCCTCCACTGCACTGCTTGCAGCTTCTGGGCTTCCAGAGGGTGAGATGCCAATGGGATCCTACCCCCTGACACTTTTAAAGATCCCTCAGAAGGTTTCACCATAAAGGCTTGTTAAGCAGCAATGCCCTGCTCACATTCCAGATTGTGTAATTCCTCTTCTGTTAATACACATGATCGCTTGAAACGGTTTTCAGTATTTCTTTGCTCTCATACAAGTGGCTGTTCCAGATTCACCTGCAACTGTGATAACTGCCCCACATAACATCTCTATAGCCCTCCCAGAAAGACTGGGAACTGATGCCTAGATCAATTTCCTTGATAAAAAAGTTCATCATACATTTTTACATTTGTCCTTTGCCTTACTTTAAGCATCCCTGGATTTTTAATGCATGTGGAAATACATAAAACTTGCTTTGCTTGTTGGACATCTCTCTCATCAGAGAAGAACTGGAGAATGGCAGAACATCCTTGAGTTCAGAGATTGTCTGTATTACCACCAAATCAGTCAGTGGAGAGCAGGAAACCACTAGGATAAGAGGGTTTGCCACCTTTGGAAATGTTTGTTCTGAGGCACAATACTGCTTGTCGCTGCCATAGCTGTTAGCCATTTCCTACTACTCCAAAAATAAGTTGTACCATTAACTTAGGTCACCAGCACTAACCAGAAACATGGACAAAAAATTTTCAACAGCCAAATAAAATTTTACACATCAAATGAGAGAACAGAAAGATTAGATGCAAGGTATACTGAGCAGGTTATTGTACTGATAAATTTTCCATCTATTGGAAATGTTGGAAGAAAGAAATAATAAAAAATGTTATACCTAAGCCTATTGCTGAGATCAGTACCTTGGAAATATTGAATCAGTGCTACTAACCTAGACAACAGGAGGGGAGGGGGGTTTCTTGCATTTACAGTTGCAGTGATAAGTGATAAAGTGAAACTGTACTCCTCAGTGATGTCCTACTCCAAAAACAAGCAAACATTGAATAATCCTGAAGGCTGCTGTTTCCTACTGGAAAAGTCCACTGCAAGGGAAGTTGGGGAATTACTTTTGTCCACTTAGTTTTTAACATGTACACCATGGGAATATGTTACTTCTCTGCTTCTTGCTAAAGTGTTGAGAGAGAGCTTTTGGACGTCAGTGTTTAAGTTTGCTTGTAAGGATAGCTAAGGTGCTGCAGTGAGATTAGCACTATTGGGAATCTAAATGGGGTCCAGATGCTAAATTTTAGCACAGCTGTACAGCGAGACCCTTTTAGCACAACACTTCAACTCACAAAGTATCAGAGCTGATGGCATAGAACAGCAGTACATAGAACAGCAGGTCTGCAGCAGTAGTAAAGAGGCCTAAAGACCATCCCTTGTCCTCTTGATAAGTGTAGAGAGGGGTGAGGCCAGAAGAAGGAAAAGAAGGAGGTGGCACTGCGGGAATAGAATGCTGTTTCTGCATAAGAGCAAGATAATTTATTTCATGGTCTCTGTGGCCATCTAACATCACAGAAATCAGAAATAAAGATTGTAAATTGATTAGCAATATACAGGTATAGCTATTAACAATTTATGCTTAGCTAGCGCGAATATATATACAATATTTTGTCACATTACATGCCCTAGGAAGTGAGGGTAAGTAGGAACTTGTCTGTCTCAAGAGGCATCAGTGAGACCTGACACCCATCTGTGCTCTCTGTTTAACAAAAGAAATGTCCCTTGGACAGAAGGGAAGAGACCTTGGAAAGAACCACCTTGTAAATACAGGAGTTCTGGGACACCTTGGAAACAGCGGGATGGCGACTGGCTGGCGGCAAGATAGAATAAGAATCAGAATGTAGTCTGCAAATGTAAACCTTCGCTGGCACAAGGTAGAATATGAATTAACAAGTGTCAGAATGTCAGAATTAACAAATGTAAATCTGGTAAGATTGTGAACTTGGAGTACCCAGCCAATGGGAAAACAGGGTAGGGGGTAAGATTCCGGGATAAAAAGTATAAAAGCTGTAATGGTGTTCCCATAGATGCACTCCTGTTGGCAGAACGCCTGCCATTGCAATTACGAATTAAAAATGTCTTCACCAGAGATCTTGTCCCCCAGAAATTACCTCAGACATTTCTGATAGCATGAAGGGGAGAAAAGGAGAGCAGATATCAGAAGAGGAGCAAATAGTTTGCTTTGGGATCTGAAAGACCTTCCTCTGCCTTACGGAGAAATATATAAAATTGACCACTTTCATAATTAAATATAAGGTAGAACTTGGACGATAAAATGTATTACCATACCTGAAATAGTGTTCGAATCCAAGCTCTTTTTCAAAACAGATTTATCACAAAACTTCGATGAAGTGAAAGTGCTTTTGTATCTACATATTTGGGTTTGGTTAAATGATTGAAGAGAAACGTTACATTTAATGTAGGTAATGCTTCATTCTTTGCCCCATTCTCCCCTCACCTCACAGAATTGAGACGGAAATGACTTCAAATGAGAGTATCAATATCCTCTTAACATCTCTATTTTTCTAGCCCTGCTTTTAGGAATATCTTTCTGTCTGCCACATGTGTAATGAGACAGTGAGTTGGAATGGGAGGCAGGGCAGTACCACCGGTGTTCCTGCTTTTCAAAGTCAAATAAAGTTCCCCCCTCTCAGGCAGAGCTACTCATAAGTAGAAGGGAGTCAGTTTTTTCTGTTGTCTTACACCACCACAGTCACTTACCTTTGGGAATGCTTTATGTAAAGCATTCCATTCTTTTAATGTACTTTAAATCCACAGTGGTTCTGTTAATGACTGCCATCGGTGACTGATTATGACACTGCATTCCCATCTCTTGCTGCCTCTCATGTTTTTCAGCCTCATTCCATTACAGTCAACATTTACATGCTGAAGACGGCTCTTCAAGGTACTCTGGAGGCTTGGCAGTGCAAGTGTTAGCAGGAAGCAGCATGAGAATTTGTGGTCTAGGGCATAAATACACAGTGTTTAAGCCGCACTGCCACCCTTATTCCTGCAGATACAAATAAAGAAGTGTGGACATTAAAAAATGCTGATTATTTTTCTGCTCCACTATGAAGGAGAACATTGCATATCACCCAACCATCTGTGCAAAATGGTTGGTCACTAGAAGTTTCCCCACATTCACATTTCATACCTACTTTTTCTGCTATACAAAACCTAATCTTCCTTAATGTCACTCTGCTAGTACGTTATTACCTACTTCTCTGCTCTTTTGCATGGCTGAAATGATGAGAGAAAGGCACATTAGCAGGGAATTAGGTGTCTCAGAGGTTTTGTGGGTTGGTGGCTGGTGTCTTAATCATCACAATGGTCTGCTCTTCTGCTTTACAAGTAAAAATGAAGTCCAAGTAAACAGAAAGAGGTGTTGTTGCCTTTTATTTCAATATATGCGTTGTAGGCTTTGCCCCGAACATTTACTAATGTCTCCACCACATGGAGGATCTGCTGAGTCCTCTTTGGTTTGATTATGGAATAAATGTGACAGGAAGTTAAAGGACCTGCACCCAGGACTTTTCGAAGTGCTGTGTACACAACTGTGATGCAATCAGTGCTTCATCTGCTCAGATATTTGTAACCTAAGTACCTCGTGGTTCAGCTGCACTGCTCCTACTCTTGCAGTGGTTCCATCTGCATGGTCAGCAATGCTCCGGAGGATCCATGTCCTTGGGGCAGAACAAATCTTGTCATCCCTTTACCAATCCACACAGGACATCTATAATTTCCTGACTCAGTGCTCTGATAACTACAGTTTAATGTTTGCATGTCTGTAGCATCTTACAGGTTAAAAAAAAAAAAAAACAACAACAAAAACAAACAAACAAAAAAAACATTTAAAGGACTTAGTTTGTAATATCTCTACTACTGTGTGCATAAGGCTGTGCTCAATCCTGTCCTTCTGTTGCAGGAGTTTCTGTGATCTAGATACAAGACTTGCATGAGGTGCTCCTGGGCGCACTGCTCAAGCTTGTCTAGATCTCTCTGGATGGCATCCCATCTCTCAGGCATGTCAACCATACCACAACTTGGTGTCACCTGCAAACTTGGCAAAAGTGAATTCAATCCCACTGTTGATGTCACTGATGAAGGTATTAAAGAGCACTAGTTCCTGTACTGACATCTATGGGGAGCCACTCATCATTAAACTTCATCTGGACATCAAGTCATTGATGATTAAGAGTATTGAGCCCATCCGTTGTACCACAGAATTCTATGACTGTGATCTGTATCTTTACAATTTAGAGAGAAGGATGTTGTGGCAGACCACATCAGAAACCCAAATAGATGTCAGTGGCTCTTCCCTTTTGATGCAGTTCTGCTGCCACAGAAGGCCACCAGGTTGGTCAGTAAGTTGTCCTTTGTGAAGTCTTGCTAGTTGCCTGGTATCATCTCCCTCTCATGCAGGTGAATTAGAATAGTTCCTAGGGGGATTTATTCCATGATCTTCCCCAGCAGAGAGGTGAGGCTGACAGGTCAGTAAATACCCAGAGTCACCCTTTCTACCCTCCTTAAAAGTATCCCCACCTTCCCAAGAAAGCCAACACAGAACTTGGTAAGTTAAATAGGTCAAACTTTTATTTTTATATGCTCTTTCTGCATTCTCTGTAATGTTCCTCCTTCAGACATCATAGTGCTGCCCTCACACGTGTCCTCTCATATCCACAGGGAGCAGGGATGTAGCCCCACTCTTGCTCTGCTTTGCCAAAGACAGTGCACAGAACTGCTATTTCAAAAATCATATGCACTCATTTAAATCAAGGGCAGAAAATAATCTCCTTGCCAATATGGTGAGTTACAAAACTTGTGCTTTGGTTTTAATGGATTCCCAGCAGCGAAAAGACAGACCTGAAGAGTACAATTCTGCAGCTCTGTGACAGGCATGGTTAAGATGCATGTGCATAGAGGTCTGCCATGGATTTATACAGAATACTTCAATGCCAGCTAAAGGCGGTTCTCAAAGTATTCATAGCAATGGCAATCTTAAGCAGCAAACCTTCAGATCAAGTACTGGAACACCCTAGGGACTGTTTAGGATGGCTTGTGTAGGGATTTGCAGCTATTCTTCAAAGCTCTGGAATTTAAGGAGATCCTAAAATCCAGATCTAAGCTTTGGACTCAGATTTAACTCGAGTTTGCACAAAGTTGTGAATAATACTGTCTTCTCCCAGCCTCCTCCCAACTTCCTCCACATTTTCTTTTGCTTTGACTAGCCATATAAGTTGCTTCCATGAAAACAAGTTGTTCACTGAAAAATACCTACAGTGGAAACAGAGCATTCTTTTAATGCTCTAAGAATTGATGGCATTCTTGTATAAATACGCAATTAATATCACTAATGATATCAAACCAGAGAACAAGCAAAACACTTTTTTTGTCTCAGGTGTTTCTGACTATCATTAGTTAAATACGAGGATCATGATGCGGAGTAAATAAAACATTACTATACTTGCAGTGGTGATGGGCCCTTTGGCATCACCCATGGGACAGTGCCTATGTCCTGGGTGATGTAATACTCCCTCTTACATCCTAGGTTGCCTCCCACGTGCCACAAAAGCAGACATCACTATTGTCTGGGGCTGGTTTTGTTTTGCTGTTTTGTTTGTTTGTTTGTTTCATTTTTTATTTTTTTTTAAATCACCTGAAGATCTGCATATTTAAGTAGATATAACAAGGGAGGATCTGATGTGTCCACTATCTAACCCTTTCGGACATAATGCTTGCTAATTCCCTCGTTCTGTCTGGGAGAAGTTTGAGATGGATATCTCTGTAAATATTCCAATAATACTGTAAGTCTGCAAATGTGATTCCTTTAAAATGGCTTACAATGCACTACATTAGTCTCTGGTCCAATGCCTAACTGACAGCAGAATAAATACCCTTTAAAATGGTATAGATGAAAGATGAGAAAATTATTAATATCATAAAATAGATCCTGTGAGAAGCAACAAGGTCAAATTCCCCAAATATTGACCCTCCAGTAAAAGACCCAACAATGTTGCAGACAAATGCAAATTTCCATCTCGGGAAGTCTTGAATGTGCTGCTACCTGCTGGCTCTCTTCTGCTCACCTCTCTGGGCTGTGCACACAGCAGATGTGGAAAAGGAGAATTGATGGTAATGGTGATGAACTCATGGACTTCAACTACAAGTGTTGACCTGTGGAGTCAAGTGGGGTAGTGATACACTGGGAAGGATGAAATATAGAAACACGTCCTGTGGTACCTCCAGGAGGGAGGTAGGCTTAGCTGGGGATACAATTTGATCAGTGAAAATCAGCAGCTAAATTATCTTCTAGCTCATTTGACAATAAATTAATGGCAAATATTTTAAAAAGCAGAAATTAAATAAATGTGTCTTCATTTGGGAGTGTTTTCCTTTAGGACTACATTGGCATGGAATTTGCTTAAAAGAGTATTTCATATGTTATTTCTCTTTCATCTTCTAATTAATTTTGCAAATTCTCTGAGATGTACTTTCACTTTGAGAAAATCCATTTTCTCTGATTTGTACCAACTGTTCATTTACCACTTCTTCTTGAGATTTCTCACCCCAGATTCATGAATCCATTAAAAGGCTTTCCTTTGAACAGTGCTCCCCACGACTGTGTCAATTATTTCCCTGCGTTAGCTCTGGCACGTAGGACTTCTGACTCTCCTGAGCAATTAACCTGACAGTTATCAATAGCAAACACCATGTGCTGTAACAAAATGCTGCTGAGTTGGGAGCCATAAGGCAATGAATTGTACAATACAGCTAATGAAAAATGTAATTGTAAAATGGTTAGACCGTCTGACTTCTCTGAACCATTGGCAGACAGCATACTTCAGCAACGGAAAGCTCAGTCTCGTGACCTTCCTATGTTCCAAAGCCCCATAGAGGACGAGCAATACATTTATAGACATAGAGGTGCATGCATATGTTTAGTCTATAATACCAGCACCAGTCTGTATGATTGGGTTCCCTTAATTATGTGGATCAGTAGATGAAAATAGGAGTCTTTTAATTCAAGTTCATCCTGAAGAACATTTCCTATGAAGGCAGGTAGAGAGACCTGGGCGTGAGACCTGGGCATGCAGAAGAGAAGGCTCAGGGGTGACCTCATTGAGGCCTTCCAGTACTTTAAGAGAGATTATAAACAGGAAGGAATTGAACTTTTTACACAGGTAGGTAACGATGAGACAAAGGAGATAGGTTTTAAACTAAAAGAGGAGCCTTAGATTTACTGTCAGGGGAAAAAAATTCACTGAGAGGGTGATGAGGTGCTTGAACACACTGCCAAGAGAGATTGTGGATGGCAGTTAGGTTGGAACTAGATGCTCTCTGAGATCTCTTCCAACCCAGATCTTTACACAGAATGATGTTTCTTCTCAGTTTCATGTGAGCAAGCTCATTGATTTTAGGCAGAGTGCTCACTGCTATGCCTATTCTGAGCTTTTATTTGTAAGCTTGCCTGTAACAGACAACAGTAACATANCAATTATTTCCCTGCGTTAGCTCTGGCACGTAGGACTTCTGACTCTCCTGAGCAATTAACCTGACAGTTATCAATAGCAAACACCATGTGCTGTAACAAAATGCTGCTGAGTTGGGAGCCATAAGGCAATGAATTGTACAATACAGCTAATGAAAAATGTAATTGTAAAATGGTTAGACCGTCTGACTTCTCTGAACCATTGGCAGACAGCATACTTCAGCAACGGAAAGCTCAGTCTCGTGACCTTCCTATGTTCCAAAGCCCCATAGAGGACGAGCAATACATTTATAGACATAGAGGTGCATGCATATGTTTAGTCTATAATACCAGCACCAGTCTGTATGATTGGGTTCCCTTAATTATGTGGATCAGTAGATGAAAATAGGAGTCTTTTAATTCAAGTTCATCCTGAAGAACATTTCCTATGAAGGCAGGTAGAGAGACCTGGGCGTGAGACCTGGGCATGCAGAAGAGAAGGCTCAGGGGTGATCTCATTGAGGCCTTCCAGTACTTTAAGAGAGATTATAAACAGGAAGGAATTGAACTTTTTACACAGGTAGGTAACGATGAGACAAAGGAGATAGGTTTTAAACTAAAAGAGGAGTCTTAGATTTACTGTCAGGGGAAAAAAATTCACTGAGAGGGTGATGAGGTGCTTGAACACACTGCCAAGAGAGATTGTGGATGGCAGTTAGGTTGGAACTAGATGCTCTTTGAGATCTCTTCCAACCCAGATCTTTACACAGAATGATGTTTCTTCTCAGTTTCATGTGAGCAAGCTCATTGATTTTAGGCAGAGTGCTCACTGCTATGCCTATTCTGAGCTTTTATTTGTAAGCTTGCCTGTAACAGACAACAGTAACATACCACTTTACATGCCCGCTATTCAGGAGCTGGTCTCACAAGATTTCCCATGTTACTGTGAAAGTATAGACATAGTTTATCTCTTTTTTGAAACATTTCTCTTTCCTCTCTCTTCCTCCCACCCCAGTGTGACTTCTGTGAAATCAACTATCGGTCACCAAAATCTGTTCCTAGGCTTGGCAGATTATGTGAAGCAACAAAAAATAGAATCTATCCCATATAACAGCGAACTCAGTAGGAAGGCATATTGAGAATTACATCTGAATTGCAGTTTTTGCATGCCACATTGACATCTAAAGTAGACCACATCATTTTGTATCTTTCATTTGATAGAAAAGTCTTGTGGTTTGTAGTAGAAAGTCAACAAATAAAAAGGCTTGGTACCCTTAGTGATTGTTCTGTAATATCTATCCTACTGAAGCATGGTAATTTCTCTGATTCAATGCCAATCACTCATAATGTCAGTTAACACAGACATGTACTGGGTATCTGAGACCAATCCAGGGTTCTGAAATTGTCCATGATCTCAAAACTTAATCTGAGTTGGTGTTAAAGAACATCTGAAGGTTAATGTAACCTGTATATGGTACAGGAAAGGAATAAATCTTTTGCCAAGTGTTACATATAAGCTCTATGGAATTGCAGTACTGCTGCATATTACATTAATACCAGATAATAGGGAATTAGTGCCACCTAATGTAAAATTGTTATCCAAGTGTCTCCAAGTAAAGGAAAGACTTTCTCATTCTCTTTTTCATTTGCAATAAACATTAGTGAAATAAAAATAACCATGAATTATGGAGCTGTTAAATATTATATAATACTAGAACATTAAATATTGTTAATTTGTATTACATAAACTTTACCTTTGATTAGCAGCATATAAGCTGTTCTATTCTACCTGAGAAATTGGCCTTTTTGTGGTGCTCAAAAGGATTAATTGTGGTAATGAAATACTTCTCTGCCACACTCCTATGTAAACTATAATTATTTTGGCCGCAGTTCTGCAAACATTCATCGAAACTCTTAATTGTACTCAGGTGAGGAGAATTAATGCATCTATAAATGTTAATGTGAACAGAAGCAACATCTTATGTGTAGTTTTTTCTTTTACTAAAGGTAAAGTCCAAATTCCAAAGATCACTCTGTCCCTCTGGATAGTCTATAGGAGAAAAAATAATCCTTTAATAAGGATTAGTGAGAGCAAAGATAAATATGAAGAAGTGCTCGGATTCCCCAAGAATTACCTATTAGGTATCTTCTATTGGAATCCAATTTGTGAAAAATAAAGGAAAAAAAAAAATAAGAGCAAAGAAGGAGGAATCTTAAAAAAAAGTTGCAATTTTACCCAGTATCCCTTTCACTCTACCACATACCAGCCCTCGGGTGAGCTGCCTGCAAGCCTCCCTTACCCACTTGCCTCTCAGATTTGCAGTGCTCATCTATGCCTGAGTGCTGAACCCTTCACCTGACCAGGAGCACTAAGGGAAGTGTTTCCAGTGGCTGCAGAGATGGAGAACACTCTTGAGTATCCAGATTAAATGTGCTAGGAAGATGAAATGCATGCAACTCTTCAGCTTTTGTGTGTAGCAAAAATATAATCAAGATGAGGAAGCATTTCTTTGCTGAAACCTAGTCACATGAGTCATCCTGGACCAAAGACAATTTGATATTAACACAGTGACCCAGGTTACATATTCCAGTATCTAGAGTGATCCAACTAAGAAAATGTGATGAGTCCAAGTCAGGATGCAAATTCTAGCTAAAACTTCTGCTGAGAAAGCTTTGTTTTATCTTTTCATTTCATTTTAATGCCAGCATATGCTGAGACACTATTATTACATTTGATATTTTAGAAAGGATGCAGCTGAGCTAAGATTACTTTAGACACTGCCACTGTAAATCAGAATATGCTTTTAAATGTTTGAACTGGAATACATCTGGTTATTGAGAAGGAGAGATAGTTACTGGCAGATTCTTCTATTTACATGAAAAAAAACCATCATGCCAATCAGTGCCTGACACCTTGGCAAGAGTCAGAAAGAGCTATCATTAAATGACTTTACTGGAACTTTTTAAAATATTTAACTTATAATGCTGTAACCACTTCCAGGTTGGTAGAAATGCAATGGCATTGGGTTTGTTGCATGATTGATAGGGTAAGATAGGTGAGGTGAGGAAAACATGACCATTCAGTTTTTCTACTATATTCGGAAATCTTGGTGCAGGTCTGATATGAAAACTGACATTTAATGAACAACAAATATGAGAGGGTTAGGGCCAAAGAATAAGATGTTTATTTAAAGTAGGAATATGTTGAGAGCCACTGTTTGGTTACACAAAACATTTATGGTAAAGTAGTTCATATTTCTTAAAGGAAATCTGAAATTTATACAAGTATGAAATCAATTAAATACTTAAAAAAACAGCCACCCAACCAAACAACTACTCACAATTTGTCTCAGAGAACATGACTTTGCAAATCCTTTGAAAGAAAACTGTTACTCTAAAACTTAAACACTGAACGTTGTGAGGGTTTTTAAAATGAATTTCAGCACAGTCCAAATGCTTAAACTGAAATACAATGCTTAGCCTTTCTAGATGAGATGTTTTGACTCTAATAAAATGAAATGACTTGTGCTAAAGAAATTTTAATAAATCAACAGCATACGTTTCCCTTCTCAATGCAATAATTTAAAAATTGCACAATCTTCAAGTGATGGTGCATAATAGAAAATGCAGAATCTAATTGTAGGAGTAATTATTTGTGTCATGCACTCATTTCTCTTATACTGCAACTTCTATTTAACCCATGTTTTTGTCATCACAATTTAAATGACAAAAAAACATTTGTAGCTGCCTTTATAACAGATTATATATTTAAAGCACAAATTGTCAGAAACATTACTCGCTCTGATGCATGTTCAGGAAGAAATGTACAGAGTTGTATGATCTGGCCTCTGCAAGATGGTTATGAGTTCAGTAGTAAATTATTTACCTGTTTCAGGAAACCTTTGATAGACATAAATGGAAAGCTGAGGTCCTTCTGACTGCTGAGCTGTATTGAAATTCATAGTTGAAACTATCTTCTAGATGCTAAGTGATTACTTACTTTCCAATAACTTTTGTCACTTAATCTTTCTGAAACACCTGTTGACCAGTAGGAAGGTCTGCACAAGAAGTTCTTAGGCCCAGCATGGCCTCTCCAAACAGCCTGGATCCTTGCCCTTATTTCCCTGGCTCACCCAGCTTTAACTACACATGATGCTATTTCTTCTGCCAGCATACAAAGGTATCCTGCTGGGCTGAGGAAAGGATAGGACATGTAGTGTCTCCTCACAAAAATCTAGAGAAACACAGTCCTTGCACCAGTCTCTGTGCAAACAATTTGCAAATATAGATGCCCTATTCCAAATAAGAGCTCAGCAGCAGCAGGGATTACCCACAGGAATTACAAGAGAGGTCTGATCCCACAACAAGTACATGAATGCTGTGGATCTTCTGCATGTGCAGAGGACTCACTATCTCATGGGTGTGGGTAAGGACAATAATGAACCCTTTGCTAAGTCTACATCATTATGAATTTAGCATCTGTGTTTCTTAACCCTATGCACAAACTAGCTTCCTCATCATGCTCTCCTCAAGATTGCCAAGGCTTCATGGGCATTTGAAAGCATTTTCATATAATCATCAAATATTCCTAGCTAGAAGGTTCCCACAAGGGTGGCCTAACTTCAGGCTCCACACAGGACCATCCAATATTCAAACTATACCTCTGAGAGAACTGTCCAAAGGCTCTTTGAACTCTGACAGTCTGGGGCCATACCCACTGCCCTGGAGAACCTATTCTAGGACCCTAACAGTCCCTGGTGAAGAATCTTTTACCATCACCAGAGATCAGAGTTCACCGTTGCCCCTCTGTTCCCCTCGTGAGGGGCTCCAGCTATAAAAAGGAAACAAGACCTGGCAACATGCTGAGTTCTTGAATGTGAAAATAAATAAATAAATGAACAAACAAAGAATAATCTGCTGACGACTACCCAGGAGAGAAGATTTCTCTGTGACACTGTACTCTTAGTACAGTTAAGTTCACTTAGCACACTGAGATACCTTCCAGAGACTTCAGTTCAGCTGTGACTTCCAAGGTGAAGAAAAAGAGCAAAATTCCTTTCAAGAGGAATTTATTTTTGAGTCTTAGGGTCTCTACTATATTTTAGAGATCAGTGAGAGAGTGCAGAATGTCACTGCAGTTTCGCTTGCCTGTGATCTCTTGTTGCTGCAGGAACAATAAATGTATTTTTCCAAGAAAGCTGGTTTGTTTGCTTTCTATTTTCATCACACTATTTATTTGAACTGTCTTCCATTAAAAAGAAAAGCACATTTTACTGCATCAGATATATCGGAAGATTCATATTAAGCTGTGAAGTAGTTCTTTTCCATGCTGTCATGATCAAATTGTGTACAATGAGTGAAATTGGTCCCTGCACACAGCAACATTGCAAGGCTTACTGCATCACTCACATTCCAATTACACTTTCAGAGCAGTCCATTGGCATTAGGAAGGCCCATTTGCCCTCAGATGCATTGCACACAGTATGATCCACTTGTCTTAGATGGTGAGTTTTACCTGAGGTTTCTAAGACTGCCTTTTCCTCTCAGCCAAAAGATTCACAAAAAATTTTTTTCTTGAGATTCTTGTGGGATTTTATGTATCTGAAGAAAAACCTGTGCAACACTGTTTATAATCCAATCTCTGTATTTAAGATATTTTCAAAATTCACATTTCTATTCTACCATAATGTATTATTTCAGATACATGTTGAAAAGAAAGAGAATTTTCACGTAGTATGTGCAGGTTCTGTTATTAAGGAGTCTTGCCTTTTCAGGAAAAAGCCCTCTAACTTCCATACTGAGTAATTATAAAAGAAGATGTATCATTAGGGGACAAAACTTTGAAGTTCAAAAAGAGAAGAACAACAAATAACAAAAATACAATTTGAAATGTCTACTATAGATAAAACATTGTGTAAGTCACCCCACACTACAGCTCTGTGAATGAGTGATGCTGATCCCCTCTATCTACCCTCTGCTGATGATTTTGGCTGAAAACTGACCAATTGATGTACAGGTAGACACGGAAATTTGATCTCCTTTCAATTGCAAGTGTGAAGATCCCATTTATTCTATAAAGATTACAGTGGTACATTTTCCTTCTCAAATGTCCTCTTGCATTAATCCTGCGACATCATCCTGTTCTCCAATCCTGAATGATGCTTTTGTATATATTCTATTGTCACATTTATATAGCAAAATGTAGCAAGAGCTGATAGTGTCTGCACTGTCAGTTGTACAAATCGTGTTTGTCTATTTCTAAATACATACACTGAATCAGTGAAAAAAAACAAAATCACATATGAGTCATAATTGTCATTGTTTTGGACTTCCTGTCTGCTAAAGCAAGGCTGCAGCCTTTGCATATAGATGTCCTTTCATTTAGAATTTATTCAAAAGCTAACACTTAGGATATGAGCTATGAGTACAAACAACGTTGCATATACATTTCCTTCCCTTGATGCTATTTCTTCATTTCATTGCAAAACTGGATAGCTTTCTTTTGTTCTACTGTTGATTTTTATTTCAGAAAGTATCTGACAGAAGGTATATTATATGTTTTCTGACTGCAGTAAAATCAAGTCAGATACTTTATTGTAGTATGAACTTAATACTGTATATTAAGTAGAAAGCTGATTGTAGCAGATTTATTTGTCAGAGCTATATCTTTAAAGACATACCTCACAGTGTGATTCAACGAAATTAGTTATTTTTCCTCCACACTGTAATCTTTTCAGGGAGATATCTAACATAGTTTGAATGCAAATTCAGCCCTAGGGAAATAAAACACATAGGAGAACCAATGTAGTCATATTCCATTTCCATTAATTCTTTCATTTGTTAACCTCAAATTTGTTTCAGTCTGTATCAGATACCAATGCTGTCATTCTTACACTTCATTATGCCTTTCAATGTTTCTTTCCTGGAATTGAATTATGTTTCTTGCTGGAAAAATATTTGTACAAGTTATATTTATTTGGATGCTGTGACCATGGCACACCGGAGCCAACTCATGTTCATGTGTTGAGGAGAACAAAACTGGTATTGAGAACACGATCACTAGTTTCATAGAATCACAGAATCACNTCTGAACAAGTCCATTTCTTTCAGCTTGTCTTCGTAGAAGAGGTGTTCCAGCCCTCTGATCATCTTTGTGGCCTCCTCTAGACTTTTTCTCACATCTTTCGTGTGTTGGAGCTCCAGGCCCAGACAGAGTACTTCAGATGGGGCTTCATGNAAAGGGACCCCATAGATCATCTGGTTCTAACCCCTCCTGTCACAGGCAGCATTGCCAACTGCTAGATCAAATACTAGATCAGGTTGTCAGGGCTCCATTCAACNTCTTGGTTGCAAGTGCACACTGTTGTCTCATGTTTAATTTTTCATCTATGAGGACCTCTAAGCTCTTCTCAGCAGGGTTACTCTCAAAGAGATCTTCTCTCAGCCTGTATATGTCTGGGACTACTCCTAGTCAAGTGCAAAACCTTGCACTTCACTTTGTTGAACCCCATTATGTTCACATGGGCTCCCTTTTCTAGTTTATCAAGGTCCCTATGGATGGCTTCCCTTCCTTCTGCTATATCAACTGTACCACTCAGCTTGGTGTTATTGGCAAACTTGCTGAGGGTACATTTGATCCCATCATCTATGTAATTGATAAAATTGCCCCTGAGGGACACCACTCATTACCAGACTTTACCTCAACACAGAGCACATTCTTCCAATCAATTCCTCATCCACAGATTAGTTCACCATTCAGATTCATATCTCTCCATTTTTTGAGACAAAAATGTGGTGTGGGACCATGTTAAAGTTCTTGCGTAAATCCAGGTAGAGGACAGCAGTTGCCTACCCTTTGCCCAATGATGTTGCTCCATCATAGGAGCTCACTAGGTTGGTCTCACACAACCTTCCCTTGGTGAAACTGCATTGAGTGTCTCAGATCACTTGCTCATCCCCCATGTGCCTTAATATGTCCTCCATGAGGATCTGTTCCATGATCTTTGCAGGTGCACAGGTGAGGTTCACCAGCCTGTAGTTCCCTGAGTCTTTCTTCCTCCCTTATAAATGTGAGTGATATTTCCCTTTTTCCAGTCACCTGGAACTTCAGTTGACAGACATGACTTTTGAACTATGGTGAACAGCAGCTCAGTAACCATATTAATCAGCTTCCTTAGGACCATGGGATGCATGTTGTCCAGCTATATAGACTCCTTCCACTCCTTTGTCTCTAAGGACAGCTTTCCAGGAGGTCCTGTCCAACAACTCCTTAAAGAGCCTGAAGTTCACTCTCCTAAAATTCAGGATCCTGACTCCGCTCTGCTAGGCCCACATTCCTCAAGAGCATGAACTCAACCAGGACCTGCTCTGCACTGGTGAGAACTAGGTCCAGCAATGCTTTACCTCTGGTTGATCTGTCTCATACTTGAACCAGAATGTTATTGCCAATGGACTCCAGGAACCTCCTGGATTGATTGCAGCTTGCCAAGTTGTTCCCCCAGCAGATATGCAGATGGCTGAAATCCTCCAACAGAAGCAGAGCCTGTGAGCATGACTCTTCTCGCAGCTGAAGTAAGAAGTCCTTGTCAACAGGCTGTTTTTGATCAAGTGGCCTGTAGTAGACTCTGACAACCAGTTGTCCTTTATTGGTCTTGTCTCTAATCTTAATCCACAAGCTCTCAACCTGTTCCCAACTGATTCTCAGAGGGAGCTTCTCACAGTCTATGCACTTTTTAATATATAGGGAAAGTTCCCTACCCCTCCTACCTTGGCTATCCCTTCTGAAAAACTCACAGCCCTCAGTGGTGGCATTGTGGTTACACAAATCACCCCACCATGTTTCTGTGATAGCAGTAAGATAATAGTTTTCCAAGTTTATCATGGTTTCCAACTCCTTCTGCTTATTTCCCACGCTATGTGCATTCATATAGAGGCACTTCAGCTGGGCTTTCGGCTGTGCTACCTTACTAGAGGAGCCCTCCCACAAACCTCTGGGATAAATCTTAGTTTTTTTCCTGTTGCATCCTAAAGTGACTGTTCCCTGTCTCTCTGTGACTCGGTAGTATACCTCCTTCCCCAGCAGCTCAAGTTAAAAGCCCTAGAGATCAATCCAGACAACCTGCTGCCTCGTATATTCTTGCCCATTCTGGTCAGTAGCATCCTATCCCACGTCAGCATACCTGGTTTGTTGAAAGTGCATTCTAGATCATGAAACCCATAGCCTTCAGTGCGACACATCCACACAGCCAGTCTTTCAACTGATTCAAAGGTTAAATATAAGTTGTTTGCAGACACTGTCCTAAACTTATTTTTAACTGCTTTTCATAATAAACTTAAAAACAAAAAAGATCTAAGGAAGGAACTCAATGAAATCTACTGCGTCTTTATGAATTATTGTAATTGCTTACTTAAATCCCAAACCAAGGTAACACTGAAGACAGTTTTTTATCAATCCTGCCATGTAAGTAGAAACCAAAGTATTCAAGTGAATCTAGGCCAGAGCGTTGCTCCCAGAGCTGCTCCTCTGCCCCATGGGACATGGTAACTCATAGGAGTAAGAAAAGGAACTAGAGAAATGACACTGCACTGCAAGAAGTACATCTGATTGAACCACCTTAGTGCAAAGCAAGGTTGAGTGACCCTGGCAGACACTCTTCTTGCCCCCCATCCCTTTTAACAGGTAGACTTGGGCTGCACGCCTTAGCTTCCTCTTTCTTAACAATTGCAAGCATTCTTGGTTGGAAAGCTGTACCTTTCTAAAAATGAATGCATACAAATACAAAAAAAGCACTCTGAGGGAATAAATTAATAAATGAGATTTTAATACCATATAGGACAGGAAGAGGCTTACCGGAGGATTCTTTCAGGACATTTGTTCTTTTATTGTTACAGGTATTACAACTGGACTACCTGAACTGAACAATAGCAAGAGCACTGAGAAATTATCACATATAAAAGAGAATGTTCTGAACTTGACAGTTTGTAGAAAATCTGGCCCCTAAGCAGTAGAATTCAGTGAGTGCACAATGCTGCCAAAGTGAGTTAAAATAAGTCTCGTTCTACTTTTATAACAACCAAAGGGTTTCTACTTTAATAGTGATTTAGAAAAGACCTATGATTAAAACTTGGAGCCCTCCAAATGAAATAAGTTTTGGCATCTTTATAAGTGCAAATCAGATATTCTTTAACCAGCCTCCTCTTTTCTCCTCTCCTCTGAAGCTTAAAGGCACAGTGTTTTCAGATCAGTGCTGGTCTTTGCAGTGCTTGCACCCACATGCCCCATATATATGAAGTACTGACCACCTGTCGGGGCCTCCAATACAATCCAAAAATGCTTTATGTGTAATAGAAAAATGAACAAATTAACAAATGAAATGTCAAAGAGCCTTAATAGAGACCAATTGCCTCCCCTTTTCTTTCTTCAAATCATTTTTAGGCATCATATTACAAAAGCAAGAGGGAGTGAAGAAGAGGAGTTGCTTGTAAAAGAGACTCCCTTTGCAAATTTTGTTCTGGGAAGCCCTGTACAACGCAGATGCTTTCAGTGGATAATGCTGGCCTTTGAAAGAGCCATGCCTGAGTACCCATACTGCTGTAACCTACAGCCATTAACATAAGAGATAGCTGGAGGAATTAGTCTCATGTTACTAGTAAATTGTTCTTGCATTACTCTACTAGATGCCCAGCTCTGATTTTATAATGTGCAATTACATTGTTAAGTGAAGTTATTATTTCCAGGAAAAAGTAGCATCAAGGGAGTGTCTATATTATGGGAGCATGAACTTTCCTTTGATTGTAAGCATGCTATTCCTGCAGTTCATCCTTTGACACTGAAAATCGTTGGTCAGACAGGGGATTTGAATGTGAAAAAGTAATGCCTCGCAGATGCGGTAACAGATAACTTCAAGATAAAAATTCCTTCATCAGGTCAGTACTGAAGGCTGGAACAGTTTCTTGCAGATTTGCCATTTTTTTAGTGACAGTCAGTGGTAATTCTGTCCTTTCAGCTATGAATTTACCCCAGGTCTGTTGGTGTAGCCTCCTTGCAATCTTGGCCTGGGAAATACGGTTTCATCAATAGCCTTTCATACACGTGTGTAAGGTTAGTGGGTACACTGCAGCCCACAATTTAGACTATTTCTGTATCTCCTCTAAACACTATAATCTGCAGAAAACAAACAAACTTAAGAGTTGCTAAAAAGAAGATGCATTATTTGACATGCTCTATGATTTTTTTTTCTATTCATTCACCTTCTAACATAACAGCCAATTGTGTTATATTTCATTATATTATCCTACTTTGTGTAGGGAAGAACAGGAAGCTGAATGAGGCACTGCCAGTGAATGCCTATATTATGCAGATTATTTCCATGTCAGAACCTTATTTTTCTTGACCACTGTTTAATGTTGCACTGCAGTAAAAGTAATAACTACTTACTGTGTCATTTGAGCAGTATTAATCCCCTTATATTTCACAGGCAACTGTTGCAGGCAGGAGTCCTTCCCTTTTGTTTTCTGTGTTTTAATATCATACAATCAAAGAATGGCTTGAATTGGAATGGATCTTAAAGATCACTTAGTTCCAACCCCCTCTAGTGGGAAGGATTGCTACCCACTAGATTAGATATTTTTTTATTAAGAAAAAAAATAACCTACCACTCATATACCCCCCATCTTCTGTAAAAACTCCCTGTAATTCAATTTGATTCTCCCAATAACTTCCAGGGTACTGCACTCCACTGTCAGAGTGGCATTAGTCACACTACGCAGCTGGGGTGAGGGTGATCAGGATATCATCCTTTTTGCCACCTCCTGTAGCGACCACTCAGTTGATGTTTATTTTGGACATTTTATTAGTGGTGTATTCCACTCAATCATCATTTGTCATTGCTCTCCTGGATACTGCCAGTAACTCCTCCTCTAACTTTTCCTCAGATATGCTTGGGAGTGGGAATATGCATTCAAGCATGACATAATGCAAAAATATAAAAAAATAAAAAATAAAAACAAACTTGAAGAAGGTACAAGCCTGCTTGCGGCTTGACAAACACATAAGCGCTCAGCTTACATAAGGGAGACCTCCCCTTAAGATAACAATTTGTCTCAAAATGTTGAGGGCAAACAGACTAATGAAGAATTGCACTCCTATTGAAAGAGAAGGCTATGGGGAAGCAGTAATACTGTTTGATACTTGCTGATTGTTTTTCCATTGTCCTAAATGGTTTGATTCCTTTCCATGTCCTTGTTATTTGACACTGAATAAGTTAGAATCAAAAATATTGTAGAGCTTTTTTTTTTTGCACTTGAGGCCTCAAAACCTTGTTGTGTCACTGGCCTTACCTACTTAACATTGTCCAGTTTTCTGAACTACAGCACAGCTGCACCACTCCTCAGAAACCTCTAGGGAGATGTCCCTCTGGCATGAGGAACACATAGCTTCATGGAGAAACTGCAGTATCTCCTTTAATGGTGTAACAACAGATCAGTTCCTCATGCTGGCTAGCCTTGTTGGGCACTACACCACATTTCTTTTAATTCTACTGCAGTCTTGTGTAAATTTAGCAGCTTAGGTCAGGACTCTTCTCTCTCCCATTAAAGACATAGCAGAGCTGACTGCCTCATTTCAGTCGCTCTTCTCTCTTGTGTCAGACCTGGATTTTTTCCTCTGTACTTCAAAGCACTCCTGTTCGGTCAAAAGAAGCAATTGATCTGCTCAGCTCTGTGCTGGTGAAGTTGCAACTCCAGCGCTGTGCAGCTTTGGTTGCCATGATATAAGGACAAAACCATTGGACAGTGTCCAAAGGAGAGCTACTAGGATGGGAAAGGGTCTGCAGGGCAAGATGTACGAGGAGTGGCTGACGTCCCTTGGTTAGTTTCCCTGGGTTAGTTCAGCGCTAGAGCAGAGGAGCTGAGGGGAGGCCTTATGGCAGCCGCAGCTCTCACAGGGAGCGCAGGGGCAGCGCTGCGCTCTGCTCTGTGTGACAGCGACAGGGCCCGAGGGAACGGCATGGAGCTGTGGCAGGGGAGGGGCAGCTGGGGGTTAGGGACAGGGTCTGCACCACAGGGTGGTGGGCACGGAGCAGGATGCCCAGGGCAGAGGGCACGGCCACACGTGCTGGAGTTCAAGAGCATTTATGCTGAAAATTATTTGCTCTGTGTTAACCTAAATTAAAATAATCTAAAAGCTATTTCACAAATGACTATATTTTGTACATTTTTTACCACATTGGCCAGCAACTCTTATGACTACTGTGGCTGCAGTTCTAGTAAAAAGATGGTTTACTTCACAAATTATGGTAGTTTTTTCATTTTATTTTTATTTTTTAAAGGAGAGCAAGCTGCTTTAAATCTACTCAAAGGTAAGCAAGCAGAACACTGTTTTCTATATGTGTATAATGCACCTGCAAGAACGTGTGCTGCAGTGAAAGTTTCAGATATAATGAGTGCCATACAGCTCTCAATTTAAAAGATAAAACTTTTTGCACCATTTGATTGTTTTTTATAAATGAAAAAAATAAATAAATAAAAATCCTCTAATGAAGAGATTTTTTTTTTCAACGAGCTAAATGGCAAATTCCTGGGTCAAATGACTGCCAATTTAATAGGAAAATTAAACCCATGGCCCGATAGCTCTGTAAATTATTTGCAATTCAGGGAAGCATGAAATTTAGTCATACACCGTGTTTGGTCACCAACATATTGCTGTGCTGACATTTGAACATGACTGCATTTCTTTCTCCATTCATATTAGAAGTTTGGAAATACAGAAGTACTGTGAGACAGATCTGGTGACAGAGCACTCCTATTGATGGTGCCTGAAAAAAAGAGCCTCTAGATTGTTTATAAGCTCCTTTTAAATACCGAAGGGCTGAAATGAGGTGTCCTCAGACCTGCTCCAACAGCTCCACATCAGTCCAGTGCTGGGCCCCCAGACCTGGGTGCAGTCCAAATGGGGGTCTCATGGGGGCATAGCAGAGTCTCCTCCATTGTGTGGCTGGCTCATGGGTGACCTGTGGGTAACAACTCTTTTAATGACAAGAATGCACGGTGTGCTGGCAAGAATGCTGGCACTGGAAGCTAGGTCTCCAGAAAACCCCCCTACAGAGCTTCTTGGAGGAGGCAGGAGAGTTTCTTACATCATATGTAATACACCGTCCTTGTCCTTTCTCCTTACATACTGTTCCTTGCCTTTAATGCTTGAGGTCATTACACAGTAAGAGCTCTGATACCAGTCCATATCCTATTACAATCAGAAGAAAAGCATGCATATTTTAATTTAATTAAATATTTCATTTAAATAAATATGTAGTACTTATCATACAAAAAAAGAATCCAGACCGATGGAATATTTCTGGCTTGTCATAATTGGCTGAACAGAATATCAAAGAAAAGATATAAAATAGTAGACAAAAAGATTAGCTTGTTATAAGTATGAATTCAGATGTTATTTAAAGAGTAAACTGATCTGATGAAATATTATTTGACGGATTTATTTTATATATAATAATAAAAGTTGTAAGCAGCAAAATTTTCTACTCATAAAGCTGTTGCTTTTGTGATCCTGTTTACATCTTTGACACACCAGGAAATAAGAGCAACTCTATTAAAAAATCCCAAACCAATACAAAAAATAAAATACCTTCTGTCTCACTTCACATATCAGCTTTTCATGGCTCACAGGATACAATGATCTTGGTTGAGATGGATTTTGAAGAACTAAGATATAGAGCTATTATTGACAATACACAAAAAAAATAAAACAAAAAAAAAGCCAAAGTATCTGCCAGAGTGGGTGGAAATCATCAGTTTTAAAAACCGATCACAGGCTAACGTGTGTCCCTGGGGAACATCCTGTAGTGTCACATAATGAATTTTAGACATTTTTAATGCATCAAGTACATAATGCGTGGACAAGTTTTAACTTAGTAGGACTTATTCAGATGCCTTTGTGTCCCTTGCTAATTCTTCACCACTTTTAATTTCTCACGAATCACATTCTTATTGTTGATTTAAAAATATATATGGTTGATTTATTTGGATTTCACACAAAACTAAATGCTTTTAGAGATAAATAGTCTAATGTGTTCTATGAAGTGCCAGAAGAGCTTCGTTCAAGAGACTTTAATTGCAAATAGAATATTCTCTCACATGAATTGAAAGGTGACTGCTAACACGGAAATGGTATGAGGTTTTCAGTCAGATCAGAGCTTTATTAATGGGCTTCAGGGGCATATATTTGGGAGCAGCATAAAAGTAAAATTACGTGCCTTGCAGCTCAAACATCACTCCATGTTTCATGTGTGTAGAATCTGTTACAATGTGTGTGTCTCCTATGCTGCAAATGATCTTAATCAGGACAGAAGGTGACATTTCCTATGTTTGACGTTCACCCTTACAATGGCTGCAAGTATCAAATTGAAAGAACAGCAATTCAAATCACAGCTCAAGTACTTAAAAATTATTACAAATTGCCTAAAATTGTGCAGTGCAAACCCTGTCAATACTAGATATTTGTATAGTCAAGGTGATGTTTTGGTTTATGAGTGAGGTATCACAGATACAACTATTGGAAAAGAACAGAAGAGTGCTATAGGTCATTGTCAAGGTTTCATTAGGAAAACGAATTTTGAAAATTCCAAGTAAACAAAAGTGTATGATAATTCCAGCAAAGCCACCAGAAATAAAAATCCCAAATTCATGCCATCAACTGTAATTAAACTAGATATAATAACTTCAGCAAGTTGGCTCAACAGACAGCCGTGAAGATCTATGTGAGATTGGACTTGTTAGCTACTCAAGTGTTCTGCATTTTCACCTTATTTGCTAATGATGTAGCTCGCAGTGTGAGAAACTGCATTTGAAAGATATCTCAATAATGACTAAGGTGGATGTCTTATGACAATTTCCATCACAGGCTTATGTGGTTTAGCTCAGTAACGCAGTTGTTCACTCATTTCCTCCCTTCCTAGTGGAATGGGGGAGAGAATAATGATTAAAAAAAAGTAGGTCAACTGGAGTCTCCCCTGAGGCTTTCTGTCAGAGGCTCCAAGTGAGGCCATTCTCCCTGGCCAATGTAGAGCACAATTTTTATGTCTTGTTTTGTCTCAACATAATAGTTCACTGTTAACCTCCACTCTCTGCTGAACTTTTGTGCAGGCCATATGGGACTATTGAAGGATGAGTGAGACTTGCTTATCACTCCTTGGTTCTCCCGTTGGCAAATCACAGAATCACAGAATTGTAGGGGATGGTAGGGATCTCTAGCAGCTAATGAATGGGAATCAAGTAGTCCTGGTTGGTGTAATATTGCAGTGGATGCACCACAGTATTAGTGATCAGCACATGTTCTCCTACTCTTAACAACACCACAACAGAAGGGTCCTCTGAGAAACCAGGCAAGGTAGACAGCTGCTTAAACTCCTCCATCTCCAAGGCAGCTATACTGAAAACCCAGTGGTACACTTCTGGGTCCTTGAAGTATCCTCTCCTTAGATAATCTATACCAAGGATGCACAGAGCTTCTGAGCCAGTCACAACAGGGTGTTTTAGCCACATATTTCCACTTAGGCTAATTTCAGCCTTCAATAAAGTTAACTCTTGAGATCCCCACGTCACTCCAGAAATACAAATGGGTTTTGCCCCTTTACAATTTGGTGGCATTAGAGTCCATTAGAATACACCTGAATAATTTAACTTGTATGCATACATCAAATCAATATGGTTACTTTTTGTTCTTAATGTGGCAGTGAGTAATTTCACATTGCTTGGGTGATCTAGAAAGGAAATCTTGAAATGAAAAAGAGGAGAGAGTATCCTCCAACCTTGAAGTAACAGAATAATATGAACAAAGATAAATAAAATTACTTAAATTGTTAATGGTTATTCTGGATACAAATATTTTTACTGGAACTAATAATCAACTCTGTCCTACACTCATATTAAGTGTCTCAATAGCAGCCACAAGGGCAAAGACATGATGATGAACCCCTAAATCCTGTTTCAACTATGTCAATAATCCAATCTTAAAAAAAAACAAAAACTTTTCCTACTAGCATTTTTTATTATTATTTATTAATTTTATCTCTCCAGCTATCGTGACTCCCAAAACTTTCCTATTGTTGCTGAGAGGTTTGTTACCACAAGTTATGACATAGAAATTATGGAAGAAATGAAATCTGGTCTATGTCAACCCTCTGCACTGAAGGAACATAAATGTCATACTAATGTTAAATATTGAAAGCTTCACATCATTATCGGTGTTATCTTGAATGTAAATTATCAGATAATTTTCTGGTCACAGAAAAATCAAGAATACAGAGAATCCAGATACATTTGCATGTAATCTGTATGTGAATTACATTCATAACTATTTGTGTTTACATGTATATGCATACACAACATTTGCATGCACGTTTCGTATGCATTCAGTGCTAATACTGCAAACATTTTCCACACTTATTAAAATACACACCTAAGCAAATACTGAAGCGTTGTACACATCATTAAGCATATATAAGGACCTAAACTTGTCAGCTACCTTTTGGAGTTACAATGCATGCAGTGACACAAAATGATATCTTGTGTTAATGACGTTGAAAGCAATTTGAGTTTACATAAGTACTAACAGAATTGATGAAGAACCCTGTAAAGGAAGCTGCATAAATTGGAAGCTGACCATGTCATCCTTGAAACCTTGCCTACCGATAGCTACCAGTGAGAAAAGCAATGAGGTTTTGAATCTTGTTCATTATCAAAGGGGTGTAAAAGTGCCAAAATGGCTGTAATAGGAATGAGCACTAGATCTTTGAAGCATCACATGGGACACTTTCTGAAAAGGAGAAAACAGTGTTAGAAGAGCACCCTAATCAAATCCCACATGAAAACAAGAAAACAAAACAAAACCCAAAGCTTTCAGTTCAGAGAAAGTATTGGATAGCACTAATTATGCTTTTCTGGGGAGTTCCCAAACAAAATTCAAAAATTACGGCAGAGCAGTAATGTTCAGTCAACCTAGCAGTGCAAGATCTAATTCCCTATTCATTTCCCCCAATAAAACAAACAAACAAACAAACAAACAAAAAAACAAAACAGAAACAAAACCAGAGAGCTAAAAATAACTCCTTGCCACTCTATTTTCAGTGTGTCAGCCATTGGTTCTTACATTCTCTAACAACTCCCTTTTGCCCTTGTGGATTCAATATGTATGTGTGAGTCTACTGGAAATGAGCAAGGCAAAGCAGTTTGTCATATTCCTCTGCCATGAAAGGATGTCACACACCATTCCACAAGCTCCCTGTATCTTTTATGTAGTCTGTTACATATAGTCCACCAGGAAAATCCAGAGCTCCTTCTCTGGCTTCACTTGGCATCAGCAACGTAAAGTAAAGAAAAGTAGATTTCCAGTCGTGCTCCAAGTGGGTGAGAGGTCTGCATTCACAGTGAGTCAAATTGTTAGCTGACTGAAATATATCAGTGCCAATCAGGCAATCTCGTCACAGGAAAGCTTAAAAAAAAAAAAGAAAGACTCCAAGTGACAGCAGGAGGATGCCAAGGAAAATGCCTATGCAACAAATCACAGAACAAAAATTGACGTATAGCGTGTACAATGCAGTGTAAAATAAAATTCGGTATCATCTCCAGTTCAGATTTTTTTGTTTGTTTGTTTTATTTCTATTTATGTATTTATTGTTGTATATATATAGGAGAGAAGAAACACAAAGCATTTTTTAAGTAGACTCACAGAGATAAACTATTTTGCACACTTGAAATGCAAGGGAATTTTCCAATTAAGAGTGACAAACATGGCCAGTGAACTGAGCAACAGCTCTTGCTGCCAGCAGTATGGCAGGGAGTGTTTTTAATCCTTTCCGGGTGATTTACAGGAGCAGCAACATTTCTATCCTCTTGATGGGACAGGTTTTGCTTTAGCAGGTTAACACAGCTCTGGTTGGTTTGAAAACAATACACAAGTCTGTAGTTCAAATCCCCACCTGGCACAGATCCATCCAGCTCCTTATTTTACCCTGCTCTTATTTTTGGGCTGTTTTGTTTTCCTTAATTTATGACTGTATTATAGCTGAATTTTCCCCAATGTGGTGAACACTGACCATGACTGTTACAGCCCTGGAGTGCAGCTGGGAGGTAGGCTGGATGTGTAATTCCTTGTTCTTTTTACTCTTTCCCATAGTAAACCATCACATCTGAAACAGGAAAGAAACTGGAAGCCTCAGTACCACTGTGGGATGTGAGTTATTTATTCGGAAAGAAAATCACAGCAGGGTATCATATCAGAAAGTAGCTAATAATCATATATGTATTATTAATCTGACCACGGCTTCAAGTACTGTTTTTAGTGTAGAAGACCATACTAATAGGGGTGACTTTCACATTAATAGTGTGAAAAGGACATCTTCCTAGAAATGTAAACAAATCAGAAAATACCACTGCATGTCTTTCATAATTACAAACATTAATAACCATAATTATGCAACCAGTCTTTAGAATTAGACTCAATTGCATAAATAAGGTAAAAATAATAATTATTATTGTACACAAAAAAACCATCTGCGAAGGCTGTTAGCCATCTGAACTCCCATTCACATTGCTTTGGATGAAATATTCTGGAATGAAAGCTTTTGAAACAAAATAACAACCAATGAACCTGAAATCAATGCTTTCCAATTCACTGGGAGGTGCTTAAAATGTATGTTTTAGTTCCAGTCTAAAAGATTTAGGGAGTTCCTTCTGATGGAGAGAAATAACCTGAAAAGAGAATGCCTTAATTCTTCAGTTTATACAATTGCCAAGGTTCAGGCATGAGATGATTTTTTGTATGAAAAGCAAAAAACGCAAGGAAAGAAACAAAAAAAAAAAAGAAAAGTAAGTTTCATTATTTTGCTCTTCTCTTCACTGAGGGCAGAAATATCATTCATCTTGAAGCTGAATAGCTAAATTTTTTGTTTGATTTCTCAGTCATCCCTAAATTCATTCCAGATTGCCCTCAGGTTTTGTAACTCCCACTGGACAGATAATTTAGAAGGCTATCACTGATGGACTTACAACACTCTTGTATTTGAAGCATTTGACTTGAATGTATCCCAAGACAGAAATGGTACAGGGCCTCACCTTGAGGATTTTCAAAGGAATTTCTTTCTTTCCATGAACATAAGGTTATTGTGTCCAGCATTCCAGAGGTTGCACTCAGAGGCAACCTATATTTATATTCCAAATATTAAGCTAAAATATGTAACAATGTGGAGTTACGCTGTTTGAAGACAGTCGCTGTAGTCCAATAAACTCATTACCTACTATGTATTTCCACATGATAGGTAGCACATACTTATGTCACCAGCTTTTCCCTTCTGAAAGGCAAAGTTTTCTTACATTCTAAGATTCTGTTTTTAAAGAGGTTAATAGCTTTGCTGATGACTTAAACTTTCTCTATGTGGGGCAGTTGATAAAGTGACACTTCTGTGGTTTCTTTCTACACATCAGCATATCTACTTTCCTCGCAATCTTTGCAAGTGATCTGCCCCTGCCAGTATGAACTGATTGCTGAAGGATTTACTATTTCTCCAAACAATGCTTGGATATGGCCATCTGCACCTATTATAATTTTTATCACAGGAGCTTTTCTTGTTCCAAGTTTGGTTTATCATTTCTGGCTACCTTCACTCCTGATATATATAGTAAACAAATACAACAGTAAAATGATTTTAGCCAGTAGACTACCTTTAGTGTTTTGGTCCCAGATGCATGATGTGTATGCATTTGTAAACAGAATTACACCTGTTCCCCTACTTATGTCTAAGAGCTTCCTAAATGGAGGTCAAGTGCTTCTAAAAACCATGCAGGTCTGTATTTTATTGCTGTAGGATGTATAGTGTGAGTACATGAGCTGTGTGATTAGCTGAGAGGAAAAAAGAACACGTTTCCACAAGACTGACAGAAGATAAAATGAAGGGGGATACATTAAAAGCATTGTACAAAGCTATCTGTGTTTGTGTGTGTCACTCTTTTCATCCCTTGTAACACCAATTAGCACAGTCCCTACTGTAACATCTTATTAGGTAGCAGTATTTCCTACCACCGAAGGTACTAAGAGCTCTGCATCCTTTATTACACCTTAATTACAAAGTATGTTCTGCCTGCTTAATGCCTTAACACAGTTGTCTGATTCTTGCTGGTTTCCTTTCTACCTATTTCCCAGCCCACAGCTGTGCTGCAGCCAACAGCCTGAGCAGAGAAGCACAAAGCACTGGGCACAGGGTGCTTTGGTTCCTCTACAGGGCTTGGTCGAACATGGCATGCAGGTAACAACAGCCGGGAGTGAGAGAAAGCTTCATTATGCATTCCTTTCCTTCTGTCCATTCTGCTCAGCACTTTCTCTGGTTTTTGAAGAACAATTTTGGAAAGAATTTAATGATAGGGTTAGCTGTGTCAGACAGATGGCTTCAAATTACAGTTATTAGAATTCCAGCCTAACAATCTGCACTTTAATAATTAATCATCGAAGAGCTCATATTTTAAGCTTCTCTTAGAAGCAGCTTTCTCTGCTCTGTGTGCAACTGGGGAGAGGACTGACAAATTCAATGAATATTAGCCCACGTTTCCTCCTCTTAGCAAAGCACAGGGACATCTTTCTATCCAATGTCTTGCAGCTGCAGAAATGTTCTTTGCATTGCAAGAACAAAGATGCCTGAAATAGCTGAATTACTGTAATTCAGTCAAGTTCCCTAAGAACTGAAGACGTTACCCACTATACACACGCACACACATTTTCTACAAGGTATTTTTAAAAACTATTTAAGAAGCAAATGTTTTTGTCTTCAGGGGTGCAAAATTCCCTGTCACAGTGTAAAGTCAATAGCAGTCATACACATTCACTATGGACTTGATTTCACTTTGGGTATCTTCTTGGTTATGTATGAAAACTGCATGTTTTCTAGCAAGATGAACACCAGTGGAAAAGCTTGAGCAATGGCAAGGCACCAGAGACTTGGGACAACCAGCCTTCATCTCCACTTCACAGCCTTGTTGCAAGGAGCTGGAAGCCAATCTGGGGTGCTCTGCTCTGTGGATGCAGTTGTGGGACTGCTTTAGTGGCAGGTGTTGCCTCCTACAGTTCCAGCATTTGTTCTGCTGCCCAACAGTCATCCTCACAGTTTTCCAGATCTTTCTACAGATATATGCCCCCCCCCGCCCCCCCCCCAGCACACACACACACATTCATACATACAATTCAGATCTAACTTCAGGCTCTTAATTTTTTGGGTTTTTTTTTGACGTGTGAACTCCAAATTTGAATTCTGATCTTGATTTAACCTATTTTGTACCCACTCTGAACTTTGAAACTCAACTCAAAAACAATTCACATGGTTTGAGTAGCTATTATAGCATTTTCATGTGAAAATCATGCACTTTCCCTTAGGACCATTTAGCTACTTGACTTCCAGCCTGGCCTCTAAGTGTGCAGAAGTTGTGGAGATGAATGGAGAGTAGGTTAATTAATACCAAGTTCTTAATATTTGCATGGACTTCAGAGAATGCCTGAAAATGTACCTTGGTTCACGAGTACCATTTACTCTTTTCATCCATTTGTCCTTATCTTCCTTTTTCTTTCTTCACTTGGGGAAGTGCTCAAAATACTGAGAAAGCTGAAAATTGCTGGGGATCCCTGGGAGTGAGCTTGGTCACAGCTCCTCTGCAGTTCTCAACATCTGGATGCTGAAGGAGTTGCACAGGGACTCTCTTCCAATGGCAGGAAGCTGAACAGAGCTGTCCCTTCTGTTTCAAACGTGAGATACCCCAGGGAAGGGCCTGTAACTCAGAACCTAAAGCAGGGCAAGGCAGAAATGCAAAATGGTTTGGTCAGTCATTGTTTTTCACAGATATTACGAATCAGCAAACCAGACACTAGAGTTTTCAAGGATGTACTTTCTGTGGAAGTCTATTTGGCCTTTTAAATTGTTTTCCTTAAGAAGCCTTTTCCTGGCATCCTAAAATGCATAATTAGTTTCTGAAAGGAGAAACAGAACCCCATTTGTTTATCAAAGGGGCTGGAAAAGGCTCCCATAAAACCATTCTTGAATAAATAAGTGCAGATGCTAAGTGCAATTAAGAAGGGAAAAAGACTGAATCTTTATCTTCTTACCTGAGAGACTGATCACTATCAAAGCTTGTATGCTTGCAGAGCTCAGTAGACACACTTTTGTACAGAAGAACAAGACTATAGCTCCCTCACAGCCACTTTAATCTGTAATACCAGTAATATATGTCACAATGTTTCCGTGCCCTGGAAAGTATACAGACAGGGTAAATTTAACCGTTAAGTCTTTGCTATCTCCTTTCTCTTGAACTAGCAAAATGGCTTCACTGTCCTCACATCAGATGTATGAGGATAGTGATATAGAAGGTGAAAAAGCACAGAGATGTCACAGAACAGGTGAGACTTGTTCCCAGCATATTCAGTGTTTGTATGCTGGAGTCCCCTAGAGAAATATTGGAGGTGCACTTCTTTTTTCATAGAATGACAGAATTGTAGGGGTTGGAAGGGACCTCTGAAGATCACTACCAAAGCAGTTCCCTACAGCAGGTTACACAGGAAGACACCCAGGAGGGTCATAAACATCCCTTGAGGACCCTCTACATCCTATCTGGGCAGCCTGCACCAGGACGCCATCACCCTCACAGTAAAGAGGTTTTTCATCATATTCAGATGGAACTTTCTGTGTTCCAGTTTGTGCCCATTGCCCTTTGTCCTCTCACTACCCACCACTCACAAGAGCCCAACCCCATCCGCTTGAATCCTGTACATTAGATATCTATAAGTGTTGATAAGATCCCCTCTCAGCCATCTCTCCTCCACACTGAACAGTCCCAGGTCTCTCAGTCTCTCCCTATAGAGGAGATGCTCCAGGCCCTCAGTATCTTGGTGGCCCTCCACTGGACTCTGTTCAGAAGTTCCTTGTCTCTCTTAAACTGGGGAGCTCAGAACTGGATACAGTACTCCAGATGTGGCCTCACCAGGGCAGAGTAGAGGGGGACAGGAATGTTCCTGTCTGCTGGCCACACTCTTTTCAGTGCATCCCAGGATGCCATTGTCCTTCTCAGCCACAAAAAATAAAAATAAAAATAAATTCTCCTTGGGATAATTTACGTACATGACAAATATTCACATATCAATTCAATGACATTTATAGTGTTTTTCTTAATTATTATTATTATTTTTTAAACTAGGATTTACCTGACCAAGGATAGGGTTAGAATATTTGCCCTTGAAGCATATATCAACTGGTAAACTCTTTGTGCTAATCTCAATTTGCAAAGAAATAATCAGTGGGAAGAAGACAGTCGTCTGATCTGCCTCAGACATCTACCTCAAGATGAGATGAAACATACGCCCCAAATCCTATTTCTTCCTACTGACAGTATAAGCCAGGCAACAGCATGCAGAGAAACTCATCATGCACAAGAGCAAATAATCCAGAGCAGTCCATTTCTTGTATATTACTACTAGAAGGCTAGATTTCTGACAGTGTTGGAAATGTGGTGCTGGACAGCTTTGTGCACTTCAGCACCCCTTTGGAGTCACCCAGGGAGCAGCCAAAGCCATACTGCCTGATTTTAGTGTTGTGTAAGTACCAGCTGATTTCAGAAAGGTTACTTGCATAATAACATCTTTAAATGAAGTTACGTGCTTTAAAGTCACTTTTCTTTGTCTCAAATGCTGCTGTGAAGCTGAAAAGAGGGCAGATATACCTCTATTATATGCTGCTTTTCCTTCATGATTTGAAGTTCTAAGGCACCATAATAAAAAAAAATAGCCTTTTTTCCTCACAGGCTAGAGCTAGTCTCTGTGCTGGTGCACAGTAGTCTACCTTAGAGCACAAGATAAAAGCTGAGCAGGAGTTCAGCAGTGAGGTTCCCTTCCTTAATACAGTCCCAAGCTTACCCACAAATTAATGTAGTAAGGTGACTGAGCTTTCCCACCTGAGGATTGCCCCTAGGGTTGATCATAGGGCTGAGTTCTTTGTTCAGGTTAGCACACATAACAAAGAAACCACGAACAGATCAGAGCACTAGCTAGCCAAAGAGCTAGGGCCGTCATCTCACCAGCCTACAAACCTGAGGCTGTTTTGGTGCTGGCAGGATTTCACTGTGAGCCTTTGTGGTCCAATTGCACCCACAAAGCTACCAAGGCTGCAGCAGAACTTGGTTGTCTCTCAGCTTAGGAAAGACTTCTTATTTTCACTTGTATAAATTAGAGTTAATGAGGCATTGTGGAGAAAATATAACTGACAATAGTATTCATTATTGCAAACCAAGTGTTTTTTCCTGAACACTTTGCTTCTGGACTGTAGACTGTAAGTCAAGGAAATTTACTTTGAGTGAAAAATAAACATTCCACAGCAACATAACCCAACACATACATGCCCATCACTGCAACTGTGATTCCCATGGTATGAAATACCAGAATAGGAATGGGAAAAAAATCTCATGGTTGATGATATACACAGATTGGATCAGTGGAACCTCCCCCACATGGAAACACAATTCCTACAGTGGAAGCTGGCATCTGGTCAGTCTGCTTCATGTACACTTGCTCAACCAAACCATACAAGTGAAATGGAGTTCACAGGATCTTCTATCACACATCAGTCCCATCAGTTTAGTCAGGAATATGAGACTTGACAAAGGAAAGCACAAAAACAGTGGCTACTGTTGATTGGAGGAATAGCATTGACAAGAAGTCTGCTGCTAATAAAGATAGGAATGGGATTACATGTTAAACATTTTCCTTGCCATATTCTTTTCACCATATCAGTGAAAGCAGGGATGCCTTATAGCTGTATAAATCTATTTTTTTTTTCTAATTTCTGATATCTGTAATGTCTTTGTCAACTAAAACTGTAGGATGCATCATAGAGTTAACTTCCAAACTTAACTTTAAGTTCTAATTTTAAGCTTTAAATATGGCTGGTGTGCTGGAATTTGTCTGTGCTCTTCTACTCTGAAAATGACTTGCAACAAACTTCATGTATTATATTATTTAAGTGCAAATATGGTAGGAAAATGTTTTTTTACATTCAGCCAAAATCATAGTCCTATAACTTTTCTTTTTTTTTTTTTTTTTTTTTTTTTTTTTTTTAAATTTACCGCTGCAGNTACAGCTGCAGATGATTGCCTGTCAGCAAATTTGTTCATGACAATGTTTTACGGGCTGGTTCAGCCCAATTCCATAACTAAGGTGTGGGGGGGGCACAGACCTACACCCCAGGAAAGGGGGGAAGAATAGGGAGATGGGCCTAAAAACAAAACAGCAACAACAATCTGAGGAGGAAAGCTAATCTACTAAGTAAGATATCAGAATGCAAAATAGCACAATATAATTAAAATTGAAGCTAATAAATCAAATAAAATGATACAGAGAGAGTCCAAAAAAACAAAGGCCTTACTCTAATGCTGAGGATGAAGTGGCTGGGGTGCACACATGCTGCCAAGATGAGTGGAAAGGGAAAAGAGGAAGCATCTCGTGACATGCAAACTATTTTATCTTTTCATCTGAACAGAAAATGGAAACAGAACAGCAAACAGTCCTCTGAGATATATAGTTCTTCTCTTCTGTGACAGGCATACCTGGAACTGTAGACGATCCATGGAACTGGAGCATTAACACTTTAATTCCCAGTGCATTACATGATATCACGATGTGGAATACCAATAACAAAAATCATAAAACCATGACAGTTCAGCTTTCTAATTCTATCAGTGTTTAGCAATGGAGATATTACCGCTCCTCCAAACAGAAACTTTTAGATGCAAGCTTAAAGCAGAAGTCAGATCACATTTTGAGGTATGTGACACCTCTCCAACAAAGATCCTCAATATCATGGTTGTGCATTCACACAGAGAACTAAAGACACTTTTAGGAATATATCCCTAGAGTAGTTAGTGATTGTAATGCTATAATGTGATGGAAAGTACCATGATAGCAGCAAGGTGTCAAAGTCTTTGGCTGTAGCAAACGAGGACAAGCCCAAATGATGCTGTGGACACAGAAATGATAGAGAGGAGCCACTTACTTTCAGAAGGCCTCAGGTAGGCAGGGATCCCCGGTGAGATTCCTTCACCTCCACTACTGACCCTTAGATGAAGTCTTGAAAGGGGCGGATCCTGGCTCCATCCCTTCCCATCATTCAGGTACACTGCATGCACCTGAGCTCCCCTGGGTTGACCCTGTCCTCCCCCCAGGTGCTCAACCACTGCTTCAGGCCATGACTTAGCATTTCCACTACAGCGATCACTGAATATTTTCAGCAATTTCTTCTGGTCTTATAGAAACTAATATTTTGCTTGCTTTTCTCATTACTGTGCTTGTCAGCAGATGTTTTCATTGTACTATTCATTGTACCCCTCTATTCTGCCCTTTTGAGGCCCCATCTGGGGTACTGTGTCTAAGTCTGGGGCCCACAACACAGGAACAATGTTGAGATTTTGGTGATGACCCAGAGAATGACCACAAAAAATCCAAGGTCTTTTTACATAGATAGTGATAGAACTAGTGGGAATAGTTTCAAACTAAAGGAAGGGAGATTTAGATTAGATGTTAGGGGGAAGCTTTTTACTGAGAGTGGTGAAGTGCTAGATCAGGGGAAAGATAGTATAAACTGATACTACTAGCTGATAACATAAAAAGAATGAATAGGTTTTATTTTATTCAACACATAATCAGTTTCCTTATGAAAAAATGCAGCAAATTTATAAAACATCTCATAGTATGCAGTATACCATGGGAAGAGTAGTTTTAATTGGTAGGTACTGTTAATTATTCCCATCCCATTAATAACAATGGGATTTTTTTTTTTGGTAGAAAATTAGAAATCAAATTGAAAAGTAATTACTTCATTAAATTTAGTGATTATATGTTATAGCCATCTCAATCTTTGTTAAAATGAATGACAAGCAACTTTTCTTATTCATTGTGCTGTGTGAATTTTAAAAGTTCAACTTTCCCATTTAATCTTAAAACAACACTGAAGAGTTATAGTAGATATATTCCTGAGTCAAGTGAGTAGATGGCTTTGGAAATTAGAAAGGAATGTTTGTACTGTACCCACAGAAATCAGAACTAAGTTATGTAAATGCTGTCTTCAGTGAAACCATGAAAGGAGATCCTTTACCTTAAGGATATCCTCCCGGTTTTCTTCCTTTTTGAATTTTTAGGAGGTCAGATGGAACACTGTAAATCAGATAACATTCTGTAGCTTCAGCAGAATTTTCTGAGTTGTGAGTTTTATGGTAGGTGATGGGAAGATCCAAGGATGCCATGAGACCAGGAGGAGATACTGGATCCTGTGCTTAAGAAGAAGAAGGGTGGGAGAGACTGCATGACATATTTAAGAATGGAGATATTATGTGGGAAATCAGATTCCACATCAGTTCTTCAAGAGCTAGAAAACTCATAGGGTAGATCTGAAAGATCTTCAGTATCATGATCAAGGAAGAATGGCCTAACACTTTCCTTATCTGACTAAAATAAAAAAAAAAAATCAATTACGTAATTATAGACCCCGAACACCGGACTGAAAATAGGCACAGTCCTCCCACATATCCTATTCTGTTCAGAAAGCTGTTTTCACTTCGGCTTGCATGCAAGGAGTCAAGCATACTTCTCTGCATATTTATTCTAGCCTTTCATTCTGTATTTCTGTGGGCTCCTAATGCACACTGACTGACACTTTTTCTCACACTTTTGTGTGAGAACAAACAGGTAAGTTCATCTTGGGTGATGAAAGGGTGTGAGAGAAAGCAAAGTTGTCATAAATCAGTACGTTTGGATCTATAAAAATGAGGTGGTTAAATATTCAACTTAAGAAGTTGCTCTGGCACCTGAAAAATAAGAAAAACAACAGAAGTCACCTGTTTTGTAACTGAGCTTGCTATCAGAGAATGCACTTCCAGTGACTGACCACACTCTACCAGCAGACAGCAAGCCAGGCAGAGATTTGGTGTAATTGAGGTATGTACCTCAAACAGCAGGGTTGTGGGTAAAACCATTCCTCCAGAGCTGCTGCCCATTGCTGCACAATTCTGGCACATCCTGATCAAGTCCTCCAAGTCCTCAACTTTCTTGCAGCAAGTCTGTATATTTTCTTGTATCCACTAGGAACATAAAATACAGTCTCTACTATGATTTGTCATATACCTGAGTATAGTTAATGTCGTTTTCTCAGGCCATCCCCAGCAACGAGGCTGTCAGCACCCCATCCTACCACCTCCTTCAAAACTGGGCCAACTCTCAGGCTGTAGTTCACATCTTCCAACACTTCCATGTTTTGGTCACCATGAGACATTGTTAGAATGTCATCACCATGACCTCCTGATGTCATAAGTCACCTTACAGCCCTTGGTTCTGAGCCCTGTAAATGATGGAAACCTGTAGATGATTGGAGAACCATACAACACAAACCATTCTGCGTGCAATGAATCTAGCCCAAAGAACTGACAAGCAGCCCTCTGAAGATGTGGCCTGCCCAGAGACCTTCTCAAAAACAGCAGGAGTCAAAGGGAGAAATGACTCTATGAAGCAGTCGATAGTGAACATCTGCAGCCATATGTCCACTGGGCAGTTGAGTAGACTGTATTATCTGCTACATGGATATGATGCATGAAAGCAAAACACTGGAAGCACCCAGGAAAAGGGAATATGATGGGACCTCCAAATAGCATGATAACAGAGGCGCAGCATCTCATCAACAGAAACGTCAACAAAATTGGCTTGATTTTCCCTAGTTCCACAACAGTCTGCTCAATTTCTTGGTGCATTCTTTGCAATTAGTCAATGCCCAGGAAAAGGAAATGCCTCCTTTTTCTAGTTACCTGATGTTAGATGCTGAATACTTTCATTGACGTGCGTAGTAGTCAAGTGATGGCGGACAAACACCCACGTGTTTTTGTTGCTTCCCCCCAGGGATGACCCTCATAGGACCCAAGGGAACAGTTGGATTTTATGTAAAGATTCCAGCCAGGATTCAATAAACATTTGGACAACAGTCTCCAAAATGGGATTTGAGTTTTGACTGGTTCTGTCTGGAGCCTGCTGTTAGACTTGGTGATCCTTGTTGGTCACTTCCAAGTTAGGATATTCTATGTCATATTGTCTACCTGGCTTTCAGTGAAGTGTTTGATACTGCATGCCACAGTCTTCTCTGGGAGAAACTGGCCTAACAATGGAGGTAGCAGTGAGATGGTAAGTGGTGTGGTTCAGCAGTAGCAATGGTGACATGAGAGACAAGTCACATTCCAGATGGCCATGTAGAATTTTGCAAGTGCAACATGCATGCTCTTGTTTGTCACTGGTGAAAATGTGCTGCTAATGGCACAGACTATGCCAAAACACAGTGTTTTGTAGCTGAGAATTTGCTGTATTGCATAGGGTTATTGTGCTCTTTGTAAGGGTTTTATTTTTAATGGAAATAAATAGGAGGCCTGACTTTCAAAGCAACCCATGTATATGCGGTCCAAGACAATTCCTCTTTACTCAGTGCAGCCCAGGCAAGCCAGAAGGTTGGACAACCATTAATTAGATTAGTAACAAGCACTGAAAAAAAAATAAAATTGAATGGGTTCTTATTCTCTAGGATCCTAGTTAAAGTTTCAGGTTGAGTTAAAAGTTAAAAATTTCATTCCATCACAGGAACAAGTATATGAAATCCGTAATACATGCAGTCAAAGAAAAATTCAGAGAAATTCAAGTCAAAATTCAAATTCAGAGACGTGAAAACCAAACACTGGCTTCAGAAATGTACCCTTCCCACCTGCAAGTGAAAATCAGATTACTTAGGTACCAAAGATTGAGAATTTGTACATGTAATCCATAGGAATAATGAAAGGCTCAGCTGAAACTACAACAATCTGGCCTTATATATCCAGGGATGGCAGAAAGCCTGGTATGAACCTGTCTCAACATTGTTTTCAGAACAGTACAGAGTGAGGTTTTTATGAACATTCATGAGCTCACAAGCAGCATCTCTCCTAACATGTCCAGAATTGTGATCATCAAAACTTATGTATTTTCTACAGATTGAATTCATCCTTGTTGAGCTCAATTACTAGAAAAAAGAGGTTGTAAAGTGGTAAAAAATATATCTCCTAGTAAGTTAGAAATATAGAATGGATCATCATCATCATAAAGCATTTTTAAAATTGCTACACAATTGAAGTTAATTTCACATTGTTACTGTAATGAATACCTTACAAAAGCTGAAGATGATGCACTCTGAGTCTTTATATTATGTACCAGACTTTCAACTTAATTTGGATAAGCACATTTTTCACTAATACTTACGTTTGCTCCTTTGAATGGAAAATCAGGCTCTGTTTTCTACACAAGTATATTATTCTACTTCTGAACCCTACCTTACTAATTAATTTCTATCATTATAAGGCATTAAAATTTAAAAAATTCTAAAAAATATAAAGGAGACATTTGAAACACCAGCACATTCCCATTTCAAATGTAGACAGAAATGAAAGAAAAACATGGTGTATGATAGTACAGGAGAGCATCAGAGCAGAAGATCTTTGAGAGTTGAGGCATATGAATCTGGCTAGATGCCTAGCTTCCTGACCGTCTTTGTTAGGTGCTTGCTGAGACTTACTTGAATTTCAAATTGTTTTCTAAGCTGGTGAATAGCAGGAGCCTCCTAACCAGTTCATAATGAGTACAGAGGCTGAACTCTTTGGAAACATTTCTCCCTGCTTTTGGCTCTCTTTGGAACTTGTAGAGACAAAGCAGTGCACCTGACATCAGAAATTTTAATTGGAAGTCCACCTATGAAAAGCTATTTGGTAACCCTCTGTACAACGAAGCTTAAAAAAAGAAAGCAGGGCGTTATTAGTCTAATATACTATGGGACCTGAAACCAGGCAATGTGTCAAAAGAATCAAACCTTCCCTGCTATTTTTACCTACCTATAGAGGTTCTTGTTATATACACTTCATTAGCACAAAAAATGGAAATGCTAAATGGAGAAAGCCAAGTGACCACAGTGCAAGCTCTTTTCTGTCCAGTGTCTTTCTGAATGACAGAACATGAAAAATTAAAAGAGAATTTTTTTCCCTTCCCAAGCTGTCAACGGTTTACGGGCAGGTTCGGCCCGGTTCCGTGACGATTGGTGCGGGGGACCCACGGACCCACGCCCCAGGAAAGGGGAAGGGGGAAAGGGAAAAGGGAAAAGGGAGATGGGCCTAGAAACAAAACAGCGGCAACGATCTGAGGAGGAAAACTAATTTACTAAATAGATATCAGAAAGCAAAATAGCACACTATAATACAATATAATTGGAATTAAAGCTAATAAATCAAATAAAATGAGCAAGAGAGAGTGTCCGATAAACCGAAGGCCTTACGCTAACGCTGAAGGCGAGACGGCAGCGAGCACCCACTGCTGAGTCCATCCCAAAGGAAAAAGAGAGTGTCCTGTGACCGCAGACAGTTTTTATCTTCCCCTCTGAGCGTAAATACGTAAGAACGCAAAGCATAACAAAGTCCTCTGGGGAATGTAGTTCTTCTTCTCTTCTGAGACAGGTATACCTGGAACTATCGATGATCCATGGAGCTGGAACCTTAACTCTTTAACTCTAAATGCACTACATGATGTTATGATGTGGAATACCAGTACCAAAAATCATAAAACCATGACACAAGCCATACCTTATTGTCACAGTTTTAGTTTACATTTAAGAATTTCATAAAAGTAAGCCTTTGTCTGTAATTGTAGCTCTGAAATTGAGCAATGGAGCAGCCCATGACAGAGAATGCCTACTGCCAAACTGCCACGTGCTGCCCAAAGCAATAGGGAAGTGATCTGATGACTATCATTGGCAAACTGCTTAAACTGTAAAGCCTGCATCAGAGCTGAAATCATGTTCTCACTCTACAGGAGACCTGCATCTTCTCTTCCACCATGGCTTCCAAGGGAAGAATATCTGGCACGTGTGCTAGAAACAAAACACAGTTGACTGGATCCCCAGTCTGGGGACCACCACAGGTTAGAGAGAGAATCTCTTTGTCTTAGCAGAGCCAGAATTTATTTTCTCTTATCCAAATAAGATAAGGAGACTGAGTAATACAAATTATGTAAGTAAAATCTGCGTATTTTCACCTGAAAATAGAAAGCAGATGTAATGTTCTGTCGGTAAAAACAAAGCAAGATCAAAACAAAACACAACTACAACTCATTTTAAATAAACTTTTCTTAAATAATAATAATAATAAATCTTTAATTAAGTTCACATTGGATGTAACTATAACAACAGTGCTCAATGAATGGAACCCCTGTTTACAAATAGCAGCAGACTGATTCTCATCTGGTGCAATTCAGAGTTACTCCATTGATTTCAGACAGTGTTGATTTACTGCAGTTGAGGATCTCATCCAACATTAACAAATTCCATTTTAAATGAATTGTCATAGAGATTGCAGTATTTCAAATGGCATACTTTTATTGGGGGAGGGGGGTGGTGAACTAACTGCATAGCCTATCGAGTGGGGGATTTATGTATTCTCATTACTGAGGAGTTATCTGGAATACTTTATTGATGAGTTTGTGCTGGATAATGCATAATTACCAGCAGTTAAAAAAGACTGAGAAACAACCATTAAAAAGTCAATGAAAAGTGTGATGAAAAAGAGTTTTTGTATTTTGTTCAACTTTAAATGTGATATTAAAGTTGCTCCCTTCAGGCAGGGAGAAGATAAGCTATTTTCAATATCTCTTATCACAATTTCAAAGCCACAGGAAGAATTGATACTATATTGGAAGCACCAAGAGGACATAGTGAAGACAGGTCTTTGTTCTGCCAGGTGCAGAAATGCCATTTTCGTAAGAGGGAACCACTTCTCAAAGGTGATGTGGCAATATTTATTTTGTTACTATGGAAGAGCTTTCATTTGGAAATGTTGGCACTGTGTACCCTGTTTGTGTTCCCATCTCAAAAGACAGCTGTAGTACCAAGGTGAGATAAGTAGGAACCTCCCTGGCTGGGGAAAAGGGTGGCTAAAATGCATTTTGATGGTGATTTTCAGTTTTGCAGTCTGGTTTGTTTTCTGTTGCCTTCTTTGAAGGGAGAATTGAAACAGGTCCCCAAACCTCAAAAACTTTGTTCAGTGTCACATAGAAAGATCTATTTCCTTGGACCACTGAGCAAAGAGACTGTGATTAAAATCATGTAAAAAAGTTAAGTTTTATTTTGTTTCACTTTGTACAATATTTATCACTCCCTCAAAGGAAAGGTGTATTTTATTGTGAAGACTAATAGAGATTGAAGTACAGCCATTTCCCTTGCTACCAATGTATCACCTACGCAGTCCATTCACTCTCTTTGTTGCTTGTTAGCCAGGTACTTGCATGTAGATAACATGTTTGGAAGGAGGATGAACAAGGAGAAAGTGGCCTTGGTAATGATTTCTAGAAGGTTGTTCCCTCCTTACAAGCCATTTGGAAAAAATATGAATAATGCGGCATTTGTCTGCCAGAATGATTCTACCTTTCCTTTGACTTTTGGGTACATCAGTTTCGTAGCTATGTCAGTTGCCTGTAATTGTGTCATCTAGATGTCCATCACTATCAGCTGACTTTCTGTCTTCCATCCTTTGAAACATTCTTCATCAGTCACCCCTCCTTTCATATTAAAAATCAAGAGGGAAAGCACAGCTTACATTCCCATTTCAGTTAAAAGACAGTTAATTTAAACTACTTCCTGCAGGGGACATGACTAAGAAGATGCATTTTGCATCTCAGTGTTGATTTTTGTTTTGTTTCCTTCTGGATATGAGACAATGCAGATTTGGTAAACTGATCAAACCCTGTGTAATAAAATGATCCCAATGCTTTAGGTTCATTAGTCTCACAGTGTGAACTTTAATAAAAATGAATTTGACTAGAATATATGCAAATAGAAGAACTGGAGTCACAAATTGTGTACATTGCTAAGTGTTTAAAAATGGGGCAGTTATTCAAAAAACATTTGTCAAGAGAATAAAGCATAACTGGAGTACATGTCAATAACTAATTCTTAGTTTACAGAAAAGGAACTTTTAATCACTACCCTAGCACTTTCTCACTCTCCAGTGTTATCAAAGTATTGATAATTCAAGAAAGGTTTACTTTCTATGCATTGACATGGAAGTAGCTCATTCATCTCAGAGGGAATATTCAATCACATTAAATGCATGCACATGGTACATAATTTGATGAAATGGAGTCAAAAGCCTGATATATTTGAAAAAAAAAAAACCTGGGTTCTTTACATATTATGGATAATAACAATCTAATGGTCTCAATGGCACCAGGCACCTTGGCTGGGACCATGCAGCTGTGCCATGCTGCACATATAATTGGGAGGTGAAAAGGATAAACACACCAGATCATGGGAAGCCTGATGAAGTTACCTTGTCAGGTTCACATGGTAAAAACACCATTTAGTCACAGATCTTTCCAGTTCTACCTACCCCTTACGCAAGTCATCACTTTCACCCTTTTATTTTTCCCTGTACCTGTCTTCCTTCCTGTAATGGAAGGAATGTGTCAGCCTTGAAACTCCCCACAAAACAGCCAGGTGCAAAGTCCCACACACTGTGTAGTGCCTGTACTGCAACATATGTGACACTGTGGGATCCAGTCTGTTATGTATCCTTATTACCAAAAAGCTACCGCTGATAGCATTGCTTAGGGAACTTCTCTGAAACACTACAAAGTCTGCTCTCAGCTTCATTGCCATCTTATTTTCTCTATTCTCTCCTTAAGTTATGACATCCTGAAACTACAAAAGGAAATTCATTATTAAACTAAGATTAAAGATATTATTCTTCAAAATTTTACAGTTTTGGTAACCCACTTTCTACCTCTCCTTTTAGCAGCATTACAAGTACAACAGAAAACCTTCACAACAGCATGCAGCCACACTTGCCGTATTATCTACATGTGATAGATGGCAAGGAGGCCTTTTACTTTTTGCAATCTCTCTCTTTCATTCTGCTGCCTTACAGCCACTAGCTTAGGAAGATAGCAAGCTACTGCTGGCAACTGATTTCAATACAGAAAAAAAAATGCCTGATTGCTTCATTCTGTGAAAACTTGATAGATATGTTGATTAGAAACTGACTGCAAGTAAAAGTAGGACAGCTCTTTTGACTGTTCCTTAAAGGAAGGGAAAAGTAAACAACGATCATAAATAGTGGAAAATGAATCAACTCAGAGGAACTGATTACTTCAAAGAAAATATATCAGAGAGCTTTCATTTTCAAAAATATGTAATTTCATCTACTTCAAAATGACACTAAAAAGAGTTGACTGACCTTCACTTGAATAGGAAGGTATGTGGGGTACCATATCTCTATCAACCAGAAGATGTGTGCATATTTAATAAAAGCATTGTACAGAGACAAGCTGTTCTCACTTTGCACTGAGAAGGTCATGTCTCAAGATCTGAAAATTTGGGAATTATAGAGAACAGGTTAAAAATAACATCTAATTACAAGCACATATACCATAATGACATTTCAGTTTAAAGACAGTATGAATGTATGAGACAAAATATTAATCTGCTGTTTAAGAAGCTTTCTTTCTGTGATAAAGCTTTTCTTTCACTAGGCAGAATACAATATAACCAGCAAAATTAAAGAAATGCATACAGCGTGTTTAGTGCTTAGAAGGCAAAGCACTATTAGATTTAGACTTTGTGAATGACCTGAAGTGCAAGTTAAAAGTAATTTAGATGATAAACGGTACAGTTACTCAACACTCAATATCACCAGTAATCACTTTAAAAATCACTCTGCTTCTGTGCACAGTTTTCCGAGTAACAGTATTTGCTTCTTCCCATAACTCAAATTCCTCTGGGAGATGGTGTCTTTATAGAAAGCAGTGATTAGCAATGCTGCTAAAGCAGGCTTGAAGTTCTGGAGGAGGGAGTAGATAAGAAAACTGAGCTTGTGTGAAATGGGGACTGTGCACACAGTCAAACAGAGGCTAAAATAAGTATATGTTAACTGTGGACTAATGTATAAAATGTCTTTATTTTGTATTCTTAGGCTTGTTAACATAGAAGCTAAAAGGTCAGGATATTAACATGAAAACTTCTGTCACTCCTTGCAGAAAATACTTGACATCCTCTGAATTTCAAAAGGTTAGCCTCTCAAGTTTCTGTTTATAGAGATGAGTGGAAATTCTCACTTGCTGAAATGTGACTACTCCAATGACAATGGCATTTTCCCCAATTTTGTTTACAGTTCAAGTTTGTAGGTAAATCATAATGGTTTGCCTCATCTTGCTGTTCCACAGTGAGCCCCTCAGCTGTGGCAGATCATACAACTGAATCTGATGTTGCCCTGAATCTGGTACAAGCTGCCCTGCTGTTCTGCAGGTACGCTGGTCAGCTGGAAGCTCACACTTAGCATACTTAGGAGCCTTGCTCTTGGCCTGTTGCTCCTCTGCTAACAGAAACTCATTTTGGAGCCTTCAGCCAGCAGAGGACTGGGGCCAGGGCATTGCTTACAGCTTGGGAGAGTGCAGGTAGAAGCAGAACTGACCCATACCCCAGGATTATAGCTGCCCAGGTTTTTGCGTTTCTTTAGCAAATCAGCTCTCTGTTCTTTTTGTTTTCATCATCTTTTTGCCTACAGCCTCTCTCCCCTCAAATCTTTATTCTTCATTATCCCCCAAAAGCTGCCGGCAAGCCAAGAAGCAATTACGACCAAGGAAGACATAACTAGGAGGGCAAGGAACTTGCCTAGCTGTAAGCAGAGAAGGCAAATCCATGTAGAGCTATAACTGGCACAGCTATAGGATGTCCAGGTGTTACTGAACATTTTGCCCAAAAACCTTACCAATTCTGTCAGTGATCTGTTCATCACATAAAGGAAAACCAATTTTAGAAGCTTTATTTGCATCACATATGTGCAAGGCACTACAATGGAATTATCATCTGAGCTAGGATATAGGTGATGGAGTCCTGAACTGCCAACAGGATGTTGGGATATGTTTCCTTTGGTACACAAAAGCATGCACATAAATGTGTGGAGCATGTAAACTGGGTAACATCATAACCAATATGAAAATCTAGAGGCTTCAGTTCCCAATAACTATTTGAAAGTATATACTTTATTTCCTCTTTTTAATTTACAGGTCATTTTTCTATCAGTTAAGCTTTGCTTTCGGGTTTTTGGTTTTGTTTTCCCCTCTCCTCATTCAGCTTCTGACTGTTTTGCTAGCTCAGTGATTTCACAATTTATTTTCTAGTGAGAAAGCAAAGATTCAAATGTGCAGGCCAGAAATGAATTAGGTATAAACAATTTGACAGTTAACGATGCCCTTCTCTCTAAAATAAACCTTTAAGAGAAGAGACAAACAGATAGGCACTAGGCCTCCTGGAAGGGCATACAGGAAAGAGTTTTTATAGGATAAGCCAGTGAGACTCTCCAGCAAAACTAAAGGAGAAAAACAGTTCCAGTCAAACACAAATGAAGCAATAACTTCCCAGTGTCCTCTGGCAACAAGTCCATTCAGAGATCACTTAAAAATTATTACCTGTTCAATGCACAGAAAATGATAATGGTAATATGCTCTGCTGTGCTTACTGCTGGTTACTATGATGGGAATTTCACTGAGAGACAACTTTAAAAAACTTACCAAGTTAACACAATCCTTTCCTGTCAGTATGCGCACCTTCAGATAATTCCTTACTCCCCCTCCCCTCCCCCCTTCCACCTCTCCCAGTCATTGTTCACCTTAATTTGATCTGTTTTGCTTCAGACCCTTACCAAGCTGGAGCTTTTCTATCCAGTTAATGTAAAGTCACTCAGTTTTGAAGACATCTTATATTGCTTTTGGTCGAGCCACTGGCACCTGGTTGTTCCTTTTCTGTCTTGGTAGAGCAGTTAAAATGTGTTCAAGTTTTATTTTGATAAGTAATTATTCAATAGCAGATGCTCTTACTAACCCATGTCTGAAGAAGAAAGGGGTGCTCTATATGTGTACCCATGCAACACAAGATACTAATTTTTCATGGCCTAAAACACAGAGACAAGTATTGAGATCTGTTGGATATGTTGGAGCAATGATCTCAGAAGTACATTGGCCTCGTGTCTACTCTGTCTGTGGTAGTTTCCTAGTGCATGCAACTAGACACAGTAAAGTCCCTGTGCCTGCTACAGTCAGTGTATAGTGAACAGAAGGAAAAGTGATTTTGTGTCAGATTTTGGTAAAACCACTCTTGTGGTCATTCTTCTAAGGGAAAGACAGTTCCTTCTCTATAAAGTGATGCAATTTAGTCTTTCTAATTTAATTTTTACCATCTACTCATGATTTCTTAGTCACAGCATACAGTATTATTTCACTATAGGATCTTACACATTTTTTTAGAAATAGTGAATCACATTAATTCCAAGAGTGTCTCCATTAATTTGTGGACTTATATCAAGGATGAATTTAGTTAATAGCATTTTGGGAAAGCTGCAAGAGTCTATTGTATTGCATACAGAAGGTCCATCTCCACACAGAAAGAAGAAAAACAATAGGAAATCTACAGATTTTCTATACTTTTGCAGGCTTAAGTGGTACAATAGAACGCTATTTCCTACATTTATTTTGTTAGGGTGCCTTGCCTGGCTTCTCCTAGGGGCTGAATGAAAGTTGAATGTAGATCTTTTATTTTGAATGATTGACAGAGTGTGAGGTTAGACAAGTCTATTTAGAGACTGTTGTAACCCCAACATAAGGGATCTTAAAAAATATACAGACTTTGTAATGGTGCATAACTCTCTTTCCCCTGAGTACTATCCTATTTCAGTCATTGCTGACAGAAGAAAGAACTATCAAAATAACAAGGTTCAAAATAAACCTCTGGAAATTCTTACAAAGCATGAAAGTACTATGCTTCAAAATCTTGGACTGAGGAAAGTACAATATGTGTGCAATGAAATGTTTAGAGGAAAAGTATAAAAGAAAGCAAACACAAGCATTAAAAGGAAGAAAGCAGTAAGAAATACTTTGAATGAACATAAGGGAGAATGTGACACATTCTACTGAGATAGGGCAAATGCCTGAGATAATTATTGCCTTTTCAGGTCATGCACAATTTTTCAAAATATTTGTTCAATGGAATCCCAGTTCTGACTGGAATCTTTTGGCAAAATGTGAGATAAAAGATGGTAAGTACCATTGCCTAGTACACTTTGAATCTTCAAAATACTTTTACTACACATCAACAAATTAACCATAATCTAATAACCACAGTGAACTACATCTCATTTATAATGGCATGTATAAAAACAGTGTTTACTAGGAAAGATGGAACAGAAGGGAAATAGCAGTGCCTGAGTACAACTATGAATCATAACAGCACTTGCAGGAATAAAGGTGGCAGACAGGAAACAGTCAAATCTCATAAGAGCAAGGAAAACAGTGAAGCTTGCTTAATATTTGCTAAATCAGTACCTCTTCTAGGACAGGTTTTGGCAATCTCAGGGATAAAAAGGTGGTAGGAAAGAAAGTGATGAGTAGAAGGGTCTTACCCATGTGGATGAATTATATTTCAGGCCAATTTTGTGCTTGGAAATTAAGAGAAGAAACACTTAGAATTGATCCAGATCAGTCTGAGGCAAGTAAAAATAATGGACATTTTCCAGAGTTATTATTTAATTAGTTTTAAGGGATCAATAAATCTGATTACTTTAGCAATCAACACATACAATCACAGAATCTGCTCAAAATAGAGATTATGCTTATTTGAATATATGAATAAAAGCACTCATCAAATTCAGCTCTTCTCCTTCAGCTCTCCACTACAGAAGTAATTTGATATTAATATCTGAAATACTCCTTTTTTTCTCTTCTTTTGTGAAGTCATTTATGACTTTCTAAAATGAGAACAAAGTCTTAAGCATGAGACTGAATGCACTTAACAGCAAGTAATTAGGTACCAGTTAGCAAACAATTTTCTGCCTCCATTTTCAACTGTGCTCTCATGACATATCCTACTGTATTACTTCTGCATGAAAATCTGAATTTAGTTACATCTTTGATTGCAGTGCAGCTTCAGCAAATATATTTGCATATACACATAGGGGCTCTCCTATATTCGACCTTAAAACATCATAACTTGTTCTGTACAATGAGTCTGTCTGCTGTCATAGAATAGTCTTCTGAAGAGCAAGCAGCAGGACAGTTTGTAGTGATGGGAACCTAGACGTACGTTAATTTCACAGAATTGTGTTGATAATGGAAATAACAGAGCATAATCTATTTATATAGGTAGACTTCAATGTAATCATTATTTTAATGACATCAAAATATCAAGTGGCTTTCCTATAAATTTGTGAGAGGAGAGGAAATCTTATTTAGCAATCAGGATGTGTCCCATCAGTCAAGGTATCAGAACCCTATATGGGAAAATGTATTTAAACATTCTCCTGGATCAATTTTTAAGTTAATTTCATTCAGTAGTTGACCTTTCTAAATGATTTTCAAATGACTGCATTGTTTAACTTCAGTTTCAGTAACTACTGCCTCACTAAATAACACTTCTTCAGTGACACGCATGAACTAAACTCCACATTACTCTCATCTGGAATGGCTTTCTATGGATTCACTCATTTCCCTGTCTTAAGAGGTTTCCAAAAAAAGGGCCTGCTTGACTGCTGTTTGGAAATCTGATGTCTAGTGTATGATGTAAGCAAGCTTCAAAGAGAATAGGAATCAGTCCTATTTCCATGCCCTCCTTTCTGTTGGAATAGTGTGGTTAAGTAGGCAGGGATGCTAATGCATACGTTCAGTACGCCCAACAGTTGACACCCGTCAGCTTGGAAATGATTTCACTTTTGGGTGTGACTCTTCAATGTCTTTGTGAGGTTCAGAGAAGTAGGCATGTCACTACATTATCTTTCTGTTATGTAGTTACTAAAAGCTTTGAAACAAATCCCATGCAAAACAAACCAAGCTACATTTGAACAGTATGCAATGAAAAGTCCAGCTTTAGGCACTTTGACTCTAAAATGTCTTGGTCTTGCTCATGCTTTTTATGCCTGTAGGTAACTTGTATCAATTGACTACAGTACGGACTGCTTGACAAGCTATGAATATGCCTGTGTTCATAGAACTCCAGTGAGTATCAGTCATTATTGACACCATCTGTTTACTCCAGGGCTAATATTTTCAATCTGTTCTGGCTAAAGGTAAATGCAGAAGAGGCATTCAAGCAGCTCTGGTGGGTGAAAGAAATTTTACCTGCATACAAAGGTTTTTCTTTTTTGCATCCTTTTTTATACACTGTGCAAATACCACATAAAGGGTCCCATGCACTTAACAGTAAAATAGCATCTCAAAGAAGAAATGAAACAGAAGGGTCTATTCATTTTTGGCACAGAAACTGAATGTTTGACTTCCTGTAATCAAAGGTGTTATTCTTGTTGGAATAAAAATATACACTGAAATGTCCCACTAAACAGACAGTTGTATTTTCTTCATGAAAAATAAGAAATGAAATTTCATGGGAAATGAAATTTTAATATAAAGTGTGACATGTATTTCAGTAGTGTTAATTATTAGTTGACAGATTTTATGAGGAAGAACATACGTGAGTAGCTTATTTAAAGAAGGAAAGTAAAGAGTACAAGGAATTAGTCAATTATGATACATGATTATACTCAATGTAATATTTCATGTCACTGACTGTTCTACGATAGTCGAGCAATAATTACCCAAACTGCTTCAAATCATTTACCAACTGCCTATAATTTGTAGCTTGGAAAAAAAAAAAAAGAAAAAAAAAACCACCCAGATTGGAAGCACCATCGACTTTTCAGTGATTCCTTAGTTGCCTCATGTAATGATGAAAAAATGTACATGAGCATGTAGTACTGTGTTTGCCAAAAAGAGAGAGAGTTCTTCATTTCCTCTGCACTCCTGAATTTTATTTTGTTTTTCATATAATTCCAAATGACAAAAATTTCATTTGTATGCTGATGAACGGTCAATGAATGCACATGCTTTATTTCCTGTTTTCTTTATAATGGTGTCACTGAAATGTCTTAGAAAAAAAGGACTGGATCTTACAGAGAGCTGGATGATAAACGTACCCTGTTCAGATGGGTCAGAAGGATGATCAGTCTTTTAAATTGCAGTGCAGAATAAAGGCATGCAGGATTGAATAAGCTTTGAAAGCATTTGGGGCATGGTAGCACAAGATAATTTTCTTGACAACAAAGTACATATGATTTTGGATACCAGAGTTCAGCTCCCAGCTTGATCAATCGCTTAATCAATCTGCTACACATACCACAATGACTTGATTACACTCTGACCAGCAGGTTTCAGAGAGTCACTAAGTGTTCAGTGTTCACTGAGCATTTCAGAAAACAGTTTTCAGAGAATTATTTGTTGAGTAAGCTTACCACTAACATTTACATTTCAGTCACGTTTTTAACTTCCTTAAATCAGGATTTTTTTTTCTCCTGCATTTTCTTATGCTGTGCTATTAACTAGATTCTCCAGCAGCAAGTCAACCATTTTCCCTTTTTTTTTTTCCTCTTTATTTAACATATACTTCTTGAACAGTAGACTGTACTATGCAGTATAGCCAGTGTGGCTTTGTCAGTGTTATAGGTTTGGCATTCCTAAGCAGATTTCTCTCTCCTTTCAGACTTTTGACAAGACAAATTCATTCCAAGTAGAAAGAAGTGTTTTTTTGTTGTTTTTGCTTTTTTGTTTTTTAATTGCTTCTTTATTGCTACATCCTGTATAATCAGCATAGCATGCCATAATTTTTACCACAACCTTAGATTATAGTTCCAAATTGTACTTGACTATTAGTTATTTTTATTAACGTTATTTACTATGCTGTTCCTTTTCTCTGGTTTTGTAGTCCTTTTTCTATAAACAAAGCTTCCATTCTGCCTACTCAAACCGAAAGCCCAAGCTTCCATTCTTCAACAGAGATAATAGCCTAATGTATAGCAAAATTGATGTTTTATTTACTTATTTTTCTCTGCCAAACAAACCCGTGAAGAATTATTTAGGATAATTGGACTGAAATGGACTAATTTACTTTCTTTTTAGAACATGTTGAAGGCACCAGATCCCAAATATATCTGCAAATATAACCAATGAAGTGTCAAGACAGTAGAGTTTGTAAATGTGATGTTACTATTTTCTTCTTTGTTCCTGATGGGTCAGATAATTAATGTCATGTCATTCACAATAATATTCTGAAACAAAATAGATTAACCTACTTAGCATGGATCAGAAAAAGGCCACAAAATATAGGACACCAAAATTGGTGTCCATTTGACCTTGGTTTCATTTTTCTTCCTCAAAAATTTACGATAATAAATGGATAAAAAACACTTTTTGGGAAATATTTCATGTCAACAAAATCAGTATCTATTTAATATTATTAAATATTGAAATGTATGAGACTTAACAAAAGTAAAATAGAAATGAAGTATCTATAGTACTTTGAAATATCTCCTTACACGTTCAAAAAAGGTAATTTTGGGCACTACCAGAGCCCAGAATCATAATGTTAACTGAAAACAAAGAAATAAATGGTTTTCAAAATTATTATAATAAACTGTACTGGAACTTGGCAGTTATGCTAAGTGTGGTCAGTAGCATATAAAGCAGAAGATAGTATAAACGGAAAAAATCTGGCCATATTGCATGTGGAATTAAGCCTTATTTTTTTCTTCTACAAGAATAAAGTTATTGATCTTCCTTTCTGCAAATTATTTTGGAAAGAATAAACTCATCGAATTGTAATATCATCAAGGTTGGAAAATGACCTCCGTAATCATCCACTTCAACCATCTATATCCACCAATATGTTCCCATTAAACCATGTCCCTCGGGATCATAATAGTAATCATAATTATAATTTAATAGTAATAATATCAGTAATAATAATATACAGGAGTCTAAGGAAATTTGGAGGCACCAAAAATAATGTTATGAATAAAGAGTTGAAATGCCTACTTCCCTACACTGTCCTCTCTACTGGCTATATTTTTTGTTGAGGCATTTATGTTTTCTTGACCTAGCCAATAGTTTTATTTGGTTCAAAGTGAAATGATACTTTTTCACTTTGTAGAAGCAGTATCTATCTTCATCTGTTCTTCTTATACCACTTTGATCATTTCACCTCTTCTATCTTTATTTTCTTCTACCATTTGGCTCCAGAATTGTGCTTTACAATCCTCAAAAGCTTTTCTGCCATTACAAATAGAGCTAATAGAGAAGGGAACAGTAGAGGAAAGCTGAGTGATGACAGTTGTGTGCAGGGAGTACTTTAATCTTGTCATGTAGAATATATGAGATTATTGCCACTTACAGTCTCAAGGAGCACCTCTTGTTGGAGCTCAGTGCACTTTACTGTGAACATACACTCATGAAATAAGTGAGGAATTTCCCTCTCTCTTTCTTCCACTTATACCCTCCAAACAAACAGATGGAAATTAGCCAGTATTAACAAAGCTTTCTCATTCAACTGTTTAGAATCATAGAAACATTGAATACTCCAAGTTGGACAGGACTTACAGGGATCATCAACTTCAACCCTTGGCTCTACACAGAAGCACTCAAAAATCTGATTAGATGTCAGAGAAGAGCAACCAAATGTTCCTTGAACTCTGGCAGCTTGAGGCTGTGCCCACTGCCCAGGGGAGCCCTTTCCAGGGTCCCACCACCGTCTGGTGGAGTATCTCATCCTAACTCCCAACCTGACCTCTCCTGACACAGCCCCATGCATTAAACTAACCAGTTCATCTTCAAAAATAGATGTTACAGAGTGCTCTCAGGACCTATTATATCTGCTATGATGGCAATCAAAAGCAGGGAAATTTGCCTAAGCTCCTCATCAAACAAGAGCTCACAGTGCTTCATCAGCAAACACATCTGTGGCTCTGGGAGGATGCATCTCCATGGCTGCAGCTAAATGGAACTGAGCAAGAAGCTTGCACTCATTCTTTAAACTGTTCAGCAGCCCAATATAAGGCACCTCCATTTTGCAGGACCGCTTGTTAGAACCAGATGTAAGAGTCTAAAGCTTTAGTTCATTTTATATTTCTCTACTGTCTCTCATTAAAGGTGTCTAGCCACTGCTTGACATATTGCTAAAATTAAANGGGAACAGTAGAGGAAAGCTGAGTGATGACAGTTGTGTGCAGGGAGTACTTTAATCTTGTCATGTAGAATATATGAGATTATTGCCACTTACAGTCTCAAGGAGCACCTCTTGTTGGAGCTCAGTGCACTTTACTGTGAACATACACTCATGAAATAAGTGAGGAATTCCCCTCTCTCTTTCTTCCACTTATACCCTCCAAACAAACAGATGGAAATTAGCCAGTATTAACAAAGCTTTCTCATTCAACTGTTTAGAATCATAGAAACATTGAATACTCCAAGTTGGACAGGACTTACAGGGATCATCAACTTCAACCCTTGGCTCTACACAGAAGCACTCAAAAATCTGATTAGATGTCAGAGAAGAGCAACCAAATGTTCCTTGAACTCTGGCAGCTTGAGGCTGTGCCCACTGCCCAGGGGAGCCCTTTCCAGGGTCCCACCACCGTCTGGTGGAGTATCTCATCCTAACTCCCAACCTGACCTCTCCTGACACAGCCCCATGCATTAAACTAACCAGTTCATCTTCAAAAATAGATGTTACAGAGTGCTCTCAGGACCTATTATATCTGCTATGATGGCAATCAAAAGCAGGGAAATTTGCCTAAGCTCCTCATCAAACAAGAGCTCACAGTGCTTCATCAGCAAACACATCTGTGGCTCTGGGAGGATGCATCTCCATGGCTGCAGCTAAATGGAACTGAGCAAGAAGCTTGCACTCATTCTTTAAACTGTTCAGCAGCCCAATATAGGGCACCTCCATTTTGCAGGACCGCTTGTTAGAACCAGATGTAAGAGTCTAAAGCTTTAGTTCATTTTATATTTCTCTACTGTCTCTCATTAAAGGTGTCTAGCCACTGCTTGACATATTGCTAAAATTAAATTTGTGTATCAAATATGAATAACCTACGTAGAATAGGAGATGCCACTTACCTAATTAAGGATAGGAACAGATTGCCTTAAAAAAAAAAAAAA